>JAGQAX010000015.1:36244294-36633536 GCA_019142605.1 Cephalopholis sonnerati
ACATAAAAATCGTAGCAAACTGTGGTTTCCGTGATGATTTATTTGACATTTTGTCCATGCATTGATTTCCTATAAGAAGCCTCATTGTCTGTTGGTAGTAATCTGCCACTGGAAACGGAAAGGGGGTTGTTTACAACAAGGTTGTAGTCATTGTAGTCTTTTAGCTCAGCTAAAGTGCCGGCTCGACAGTGCTATGTGCGTTCCTCCTCTTCGGAGGAATTCTCCTGCAGTCGCTGACCACACAAAACTTGCCCATTATTACTCGCTTGTAATCAACAAACACCACTGACCACTGGGTGAGTTTCATGGCTTTGAAAACCAACGTTTAAGGTGGTTTTAGGACAGATTTACACATGGCCACAGACAGCATTGTTAAGCCAGGCAGGGGAAAGACAAATTCTCTCAAATTGTCAGAGAACGAGCAATCGTCAATTTTAGTCTTTACCACTCTATTTCATCATAAACAACCAGGAATGGAGCTCAAAGTGCAAAATACTGGACTTCTCCTTTAATTGTCAGCAAACCAGAGGCGTATCTGAAGGTAGGAGGTTATATGGAAATGAAATATGGTGTCTTGTCATTTTTGTCACAGGGAACATTTGATCAATTCCCAAAGAGAGTGTGTTAGATTTGAGAGAGCCAGACTGCTCTAGATTGACGGCACTGCACAACCGAGCAAAACTGGAGAATGTGCCCTCACTTCACTTCACTTCACATCAACTGTGCAAAGACATCGTCTGTCCCAAAGAGAGAATCTTGCATTAGTCTGAGCGGGTTAAGTAGTTCATTATCCTCAAGGTGTTCTTGAGATATTGCATTCACAAGAACGAGACAGATGGACTACCCAAAACCATAATGCCTCCAGCCTCAGCTATTACCCTCACGAAGGCATAAAACCTCCTGCAGTTCCCCAAAGTACCACTAGAGGTACCCCTACTTTCATTTCAGTAACACTACAACAAGTTATCAAAAAAGAGAAGAGTAAACCCAAGTAGCCACATGATATGAAGCCTAACAATAGAAATCATTATTGCTTTTGATTTCCTCAAGAGTCGCGACGCAGGACCAGGATAAGTGGAAGCAGCAGCACACATGATGTTGTGAACAGACCAACGGAAGTAGCTGCTGGCAGGTGCTTTAATAGAGTTTCCATCACACCTCTGTCATGCATCTCCTCAATCGTCTTGTCCCTTGTCCAAATAGAAATACAGTAAATCATTCACACTGCATTAATATAGATACCAAGGTTTAAGCTGCAAGTGGGGGTAAACATGTCTATCATGGCATATGTTATTTTATACCATGATGTTATGAATTTGTCAGTTTTATGGAAACTAAATGAAGAAATCCTTTAGAGATAAAACAAAATTGGAGAAAATATACTAATATTGCAATTTTCTATAAATAAATAATCCCATAAAGAGTCCTATATAATGATTTAACTAGAATTTGGGCTTTGCAGTTGTATGCCTCCATTTACAGTCTTTACAGTTTACATCCATGTCTGTGAAAACATGGATGCCCCTCAGCAGCACAGAGGACCTATACAATCAGCACAGTTTCAAGATTAGTCACCATTCCAGTATCCCACCAAGTATCTCCCCTTCTGTTCCTGAGATATGCCAGAAAAAGTTTTTGAAGAGTATTATGATGTCACAGTGAAGCTGACTTTTGACCTTTTGGATCTAAAATGTCATCACTCCATCATTATATCCTGAAATTTTGTCATAATCATCATTTAAATTCTTCACTTATGGCCAAAAACATGTTTTGTGAGGTCACAGTGACCGGTATGACTGTCAGTAAAAGCTTACCTCTCTCTGAGGGGAATGTGTGTTGTACAATCATTGTGACTCATTCACTCTGGACAAAAGCAACACGCTGACCCTCCGGAAGGATCCTGGAAGAAATGTAATCACACATTTACACACACACAGACACACACAATACCCAACCCCTGTAATCCTCAATTTCTTTTCTTACATTCTGTATTTAATTTATTTGTAACTCTGTGTTCAACTGTGAGGTGTGTTGTAACATCATTTTTGGAAAGTGCTATTTAAATAAAATTTAATAGTATTTGTAAGAGCAGAATATGCATAAGTAATTTTTTGTATGGTGTAATGTGTTGTATTGGATATCAGGGCCCTATTTCAGAAAGCAGGCTCGACAAACATGACTGAGTCTGAGCTGGGACACTCTTGAGTTTTCGGTTCCAGAACAGCTTACCAGAATCAGTTCAATCAACTCTGAGTATGTTCAGTCTGAGAGAGGCGCGTTCACGGTGAGCACCAGAAGACATCATCAGTGGAGCGCAGATGACATGATACATCCTTTTCAGTGGCAGAAAGCGGAGTTAAAAGCAGAGACACTTATTTCATCCCAAATGAACTGGGGACTTTAATGACTGAGATTGAAGACGTGAAAAAAAATCTGTTACGGCACCTGCAGCTAAACAGTGTGAGGTGGGATGGGAAAAGATTTGCAAAGCATGTTTATAGGTAATGTGAAGTGACGCCATGTAATGTGATGCGTTAATGCTTTAATTTCTTATTAACACTGACAGCCTTGCAGTTCTGTGAAATGCTTCTTTGATGATCCTTTCTGATTTATGTCCAGGGAAAACCACAAAAACAGTACTTGTGCTTCACAGAGTATGTTGCCATAGTAACTGACTCAGGGTTACGCTGAACTGGCTTTGTGAAATGGAAAAGTCAGAGTTTCCCTCATCTCAGGCTCAACATACTCAGAGTTTTCACTAATCCCGGTAATTAGCGGTCAACACTACATATAGTAGGCACCTTTCTTGTCTGGACAGGTATTCCACCTGGAAGGGAAAACACTTTTTGACCGCCGAAGCAGCTTGTCGCTGCAGGAGTTACACATGTGGGTGGATGGATAATGGACACGGACAACTTTGTGACGGAAAATAAATGGTCGGGGTGTTCAACTGGCGAGTTTGACTGAGACTTTAATTCATCAGACACAGTAACAATCAGCGCATCAATTAAGTAATCCCGGGCGCAGTATCTCAGTGGCTTAAAGCGTTGGCGCAGCCTCTACACTTCAAGCCAAAAAACGTTTCTCTTCCAGTGGCTCCTCGTCGGGGAATCACACCTCGGTCATCCACATGACAGGTGGAGATACTGTCCTCTACATTATTATAATTAACCTCAGAACAGAGTCTCTGGGTGGACCCTTGAGAAACACCTTTCACATTCATTGCCTGCACATCCACAAGACGACAAGGGGCTTATTTTAGATACACAAGTTTTGGCCATTTGCAAAAATCCTGATCTAACCCCTATACAGCGCAATGCCAAGCAGGGAAAAACTGAACCTTAGCCACCATACTAATATTGCTAACAGAAGACACTCCATTTTGGAGACTCCTTCATTGTTTGTGTAACAAAACTGGTAGCTGCACCTGCACACTCGTATGTCAGCTTATCCAAATGAAAACCAAGATCACCTTGTCGCAGGTGTATCCTTAACCTGGGTATTTAGTTATGAACTTATTTTCCTAACCTATAATTATTTACCCAGCGCTAACTGTGTGTGTTTGTGTATGTGCATAATGTTAATGAATACATTTTAACATTAATAAAAAAGCTGACATTGTCAATAAAAGCTTACGTGCACGAGGATTCTTCTTTCAAATCAAGGATGGGACTCATTGACCTTAGGCGGGACCTCCAGTATGTTGATTCTGATTCTGTACCGATTCTGGTAGACAAGACAGAAAATTAGATTAAACTTCAAGCCAGAGTAACTACTGACTGCACAAATACTACAAAGTGGGCATCAGGAAGGTTCAGTAAAGGCTGATTGTGTTCTCCTCTTTTTCAAGTAGTTTACTCCTGCTTCTCACTTTAACATTAATCGTTGCTTTATTCTAGTTTAATATACGTATTTTAATGTTGCAGATGTCCTTATATTTGCAGTCATTACAAGGAATTTTACTGACTTTAGTGCCTGTCATTGTGGATGTGTATGAAATTAGACAGTTCGCATAACAGCAGCAGCACTGTAGGTACTTAAATGGTCAAGTAACATGGTAATGACTGACTCCGCTGAGAAGTCGCTCTCCTTGATCCTCTTGATTACTGGACAGTCTGGTCTCAGCAGCTGCTCTGACCTGTAACACAACACACACAGAGGTTTGACTAGAGATGCTGGAGCTGCACGTTGACTTCTGACTCTGGGGTGAACAGGAAAATCTAAAAGTCAGTCTCTAACGGTCACTTAGAGATCCTCATCTCACCTCTGAGCTTTGGTCTGGCTGCCATCTTTACCAAACAGAGCGTTTTCAGAAGGATGGACTCCCTCTGCTGTGTCCTGACGCTGACTCATTGCAAGCGTACACCTGCACCTGCTATGGCAACAAAGTCAGGAGACACAGATACAGTCACAGAGCTTGTTGTGCACATTGTGGCACAGAGCACACAGACGGCTTTAGGAAATTCATTTGAAACAAAAATTAAAAATCAGGATTCTGGTAGCCTGTGTGGGCTGTCTTTCACACTAATTTTATGTTTATTTTATTTAGAAAGGGACAGTGCACATTAATGAACATGACCACTTAAGTCGTGTAAATGTACCAGATTTAGCCATACAGGCTAATTTTCATCTGTAGAAGAAGTAATATATATTAGGGCTGCAACTAACGATTATTTTCACTGTCGACTAATCTGTCGATTATTTCTTCAATTAGTCGACTAGTCATTTTATCAAAAAATGTGTTAAAACGGTGAAAAATGTCGGTCTGTCTCTCCCAAACCCCAAAATTATGTAATCTAAAGTCTTGTTTCGTACTCACACCAAAGGGTTTTAGTTCACTGTCATGGGAGAGTGTGTAAAGCTGCCAATATTTGAACATAAGAAGCTGCAGTAAGAGTATTTTGGGGTACTTTTATAGTACTTTTCTATGAAAAATGACTCAAACCGATTAGTCGACTACTAAAATAGTCACCAATTATTTTAATAGTCGATTAGTCATTGATTAGTCGATTAATCGTTGCAGCCCTAATATATATATATATATATATATATATACACACATAAGCACAGATATAAGTAGATTGATGGCATGTCCACAGAACAGCACACGAGCACAGAGTTTCATCATATTTTCCCAATTAAAGAAAAAAGAAGAAAAAAACGATGTCATGAATTTGACTTTCTACCCAATGTTTTCAACGCCTGTTTGTACAGTCTTTCTACTGGTTTTACTGTAATTTTGCCTGTTTGAGTCCAGCTGGTCAGACAGTAATTCATGTGTGAAAATATCATTGCATTAGGTTGCTCCTGATGTGTTTAAAATTTGTCAAATTGAATTAGAGTCTGTTCACAACTTGTATGACTTGTGTTTTGAATGTCAACTGTGAATCTATTGCTATGCCTTCATATTTAAACTCCTGTACCACCATTAATCTTCTCCCTGCTGCTGCAACGTCTGGATCTGAATCTCTATTCACTCTGTTCACTTGAATGTTATGTAATTTATTTCCCCACTTTAAGGATTTAGTGGGAATGAATCTAAAACAAAATGAAAACTCAAAGCTGCTGTTTGACACCACGCTGATCTCAGTGTGGTTATGTCAAGTGCAACTTCCTGCATGTGAGAATTTGCTGATGTCATATGCACACTCATCGCTACCTGTACCTTTAAAGGCAAATTAAAGAAATAGAAAACAATAATCACAGACACACATGTGTACATTACGTCTGTTCCGTGTTGCTGGTGTGGTCGTTTTTTGTTTATTAGACAACCATTTTAAGACGCGGAAACCAGCAGGCCTCCGCACTCTGTCACTCTTTTTAACAGCTACAGATAAATAAAAAAAAAAAACGCATTTCTGACCCGTTTGTTTTTTAAACAGAGTAAACGGGTGTTAAATGAACACGGACCCTGATAATAGCATTAACTAAAGCACATAAATCAAGTAGTTATATTACCTTTCCACGGTGAAAAAAAAACAAACTGCGTCACGACCTGCACAAGTGAAAGTTATCAACTTAAACCCAACCCCCTAAATTTGTTTGTTGTTCATTAAATGTCTTGATTTTTTTCCTCAAAGCAACTTTAGTAAACATACAGAAAACATTAAGAGAAAAATAAACAAAGCACATAATAATACAAAAGTAATAATAATTAATCAAATATTGATTATTAACCGAGAGAGTGTGTCGTCATGAGTAGAGCCCTCTCAATCACTCTCTGAACTCTCATTCAACACGACACACAATCTGACAACAGGCAATCACTTTCTCATGATAAGTAATGTGTAATATAACAGTTTCCCTTATTTCCAGGGCTGTTGCGGAGATGAAGCAAACACTTTTTATCCATCCCCGTTTGCAAAGACTCACCCGAGCCAGCCGCAGCAGAAATTATGGTGCTTGTCTATTAGTGGTATTACGGTACGGGTGCTTAGAGCAGCCAAAAAGGACTTCGACAGATGTTTTTAACAATGACTTCTCCCCTGTTTCTCCAGTTTGGTAACTGAGTAAAAACTCCTTTCTTTTGCACAAAACAAAAAGGAAAAATTAAATTATTAAACAGTACAAGTTATTCTACACTACTTTCTTATTTTCAGGAAGCTCAAAAGTCAAAATCCTCCTCAAATTGAACTGGTTTCTTAGTCCCTGTCTTACCCATAATAATAAGAATAACAATAATAATAATAATAATAATGCATTTTATTTATAGGCACCTTTCAGAACACTCAACGACACCTTACAAGCCAAAAACAAAAAACAAAAAACAAAACAAGCAGCAATATATCCAGAGATCACAAAATCAAACAATTCACTAATAAACTATAAAGGTTACTAAATGACTAGACAAAAATCATAATTATAAATATTAGGTGTAAAATCATCATAATAAAATCATCATCATCAATATGTGTGTCACCATTAAATCAGACCGAATATGCCAGCTTGAAAAGGCGTGTTTTGAGACAGGATTTGAAAGAGGACAGGGAGTCAATATTGCAAATGTTGTGGGGGAGAGAGAGACTGAAGCCTCTATTACCCATGGTAGTCAAGCGGGCAGATGGTGATGTGAGTTGGGTTGCAGAAGACGGTCTAAGAGTACGGGGGGGTGAGTAGATATGAAGGAGTTCAGGCAGGTATGAAGGGGCCTGATTATGAGGGGCCTTAAAGGTGAGAATCTTGAAGTTGATATTTTACAGGAAGCCAGTGACGCTGCTGGAGAACAGGAGTAATATGATCTATGGAGGGGGTTCCAGCTGAATTCTGGACCAACTGGAGATTATAAAGACACTGAGAGAAGACCAAAGAGGACTGAGTTGCAATAATCAATACAGATGTAACCAAAGAATGACTTCTGAGGGTATTTGGCCATTGTTGACCTCCTTGCGTCCTCATCGTGCCTCCCATTGGCCTGTGGGATGCCCAGGTACTTGTAGCTGTCCTGTATGTCTAGCTGTCCACTCTTGTCACCATGCGGCCACACTTATCCACTCCGAATGACATCCCAGTGTCCTCGCTGTAGATCCCGGTGAGGTGGATCAGTGGGTTTATGTGTCATTCACTCCTGGCATACAGCTGACTATGTACCCAAAGCAACCCTTGGAGATGATGTGACTGAAGGGATTCAGTAGACTGCTGGGGCAACAATCAAAATATCATCAAATAATGATCTTTGACACCTCACTAAATAATGCTTTGTAGCTTATTGATGTTTTTCAGTGGAGCCCTGTTCAGGGTGTCACTGAGGATGTCCATGTTAGATTTCATGTAATTTTACTGTTCAGTTTTTGAGGAAGTTAAAGGGAAAGCGTGCTCCGCTGTGGGAGTCTCTTCTGAGCTACAGTCAGAGACAGGGAAATACCCCATTGACTGAACTCATGAGGACCAAAACAAAAGCCTCTGAAACAGTCACAGGAGTCTTTCAGTCACACAAGCTGCTTTCATTTTTGGCTTCACATACTCACTGTCCTCCTTCAGACACACTTGAGATTCTGTCGCTTTCTATTTGAATCCAGTGAGAGTGTCACTGAGAGTCTCAGTAAAGGAGTGTGACACCTGTTTGATACACAATGATCCATGTAGAAGTGAAGTCTGTTACTGAAAGCTACTGGCTTTGGTTTGATGTTGTGGTGTGTTTGGTGTTCAGTAAAGGTTCTGCAGGCGTTGGTTGCAGAATAATATTCATCTTTATTTGTTCAAATAAAGTAAACACAACTTACAGTGTGAAAGTAAAATATTTAGTATAATAAATGAACTGGAACAAAATGAAAATGTAATCAGGGTGGGCTTTAAAGTGCAGGTACAAATGCTGGCTGAGGGATGACGTATAACAAAAACTCGTCATTAACTCAACACTGAGGACAGTCTGAGAGGGCAGTACAGAAAATATAACAGTATCATCAAACAGACTTTTCTCACGTTCATTAATTTGATATATAAAGTACAAATATTGGCATAATGGTACAATTCAAACATTTAAATCTGTACTGTGCCACTATGCATAGCAAATAAAAAAAGTGCAAAAAAGCTAAATTCATAACAAACATGTATAAAAATGTGATAAAATGATCAACTTTGAAATATTTACAAGATGGTGCATTGAAGCAGTGTGTGATCATTTGTGATCCTAACTGTGTAGCCCTCACATGTATTATAATTCACAACATTTATGGTGCCCCCGTGTGAAGCCTATTAATGTAGATTCCCTACATTAATGGTGCCGCCATACAAAGCCTAGAAGTGTGGATTTACAACAATATAATCATTCTGATGTACACTGCAGTTAGCTAAAAATGGCTGACCCTCATATTAAGTATCTTGACCTGTACATAATACTGACATGACTTTGAAATGTTGGTGCTTCCAAAACTTGAAACATAGCAGGTTACAACAAACTCAGCATAATGATTAAAAAAAACATTATTTGACGGGTGCCTCAACGATGTTCCCATCCCACTTCAGACGAGAGCTCCTGGTTCATCTCTTCCCTTTTTTGATAGAAACACAGGATATTATTTAAAATAAAAACAGTATCTACTCAGATTTAAGCTGCAGGTGGATAAAATGTAATAATGTCTGTGTGTGTTGGGAATATATCAGTTCAATGGAAGGTGATTTAAAAAAAATGACATATATCACAAATTAAATAACACTATATATATATATATATATATATATATATATATATATATACACATACATATACATATATATATATTTACACACACATCCTGAGGAACGTGACAAAAAGCTCAAGGTGTCAACCTGGCCTCCAAATCTCCCACACACCAATCAGCACCCAGGTACCAGACACCACAGGACATGCTCCAGAGGTCATGTGTCCATTCCTTGACACGTCAGAGACATGTCCACTCCAGGGAGGCCCCACAGTGGATCAGGGTTACCTCTGGGGTGCAAGCACATCCCAAGGATGCTCAATCAGATTTGGATCTGGGGAATTTGGAGGCCACCGCGGAGTACTGTTGCTGTGAGGGGGGGTTACTTAGCCCACAGTGGTGTTTGGGTGGGTGGAGGGCATCAAGTGGCATCCACATGAATGCCATGACCCAAGATCTCCCAGCAGTTACAGTTACATTTTAATGATAATAAAAGCTTACCTGGGAGGGGAGCGTTGTCCAGTACCAATGAAGGAATCACTTATCAAGGACACACTGGAGCCAAAGGCGTCCATGCTTCTCAGAACCATTCTAAAGACACAAAGACCACCAGGGTGTGAATTTAGATTATCAGACATCCAGACACATCAACTGATGGATACACAGAAACTACTGAGCAGACATCAGAGAAGTTCAGTAAAAGTTGATTCTGTTCCCACAGAATGATTTCTCTCTTTTATGAACACAGACTTTTAGAGTTATTACTTATCACTTCAACATTAATCCTGATTCAGTAATATGCAGTAAGTAATCCATCCATTTTCTAACTGCTTATCCTCTTGAGGGTCGCGGGGAGGCTGGAGCCTATCCCAGCTGACACTGGCTGAGAGGCGGGGTTCACCCTGGACAGGTCACCAGACTATCACAGGGCTGACACATAGAGACAGACAACCATTCACACTCACATTCACACCTACAGACAATTTAGAGTCACCAGTTAACCTGCATGTCTTTGGACTGTGGGAGGAAGCCGGAGTACCCGGAGAAAACCCACGCTGACACGGGGAGAACATGCAAACTCCACACAGAAGGGCTCCCGGGATCCAACCAGGAACCCTCTTGCTGTGAGGTGACAGTGCTGACCACCACGCCACCCATCAACAGATCAGAAGGTAGTAATCTCCAAATAAGAAGATGATTTAGAAAGGCTTACCTGGGAAGGAAGCATTGTCGATTACGAATGACGGAATCATTCATCGAGGACAAACTGGAGCCAAAAGCCTCAAAGCTTCTCGTAGCCATCCTAGTCAACAAGACACAAAGACCACCAGGGTGTGAATTTAGATTATCAGACATCCAGACACATCAACTGATGGATACACAGAAACTACTGAGCAGACATCAGAGAAGTTCAGTAAAAGTTGATTCTGTTCCCACTGAATGATTTCTCTCTTTTATGAACACAGACTTTTAGAGTTATTACTTATCACTTCAACATTAATCCTGATCCATCGTATGGGATCATTATGAGGGTGTTGTTTGTTGAGAAACAGATCAGAAAGTAGTGATCTCCAAATAAGAAGGTGATTCATATCTGATAAGACAAAGTAAAGACTGTCGTCAGCAGCCAAATTTTCCTCTCAATTTACATTAATAATGTGCTAAAGCTAAGAAAACAAGATTTTTAAACCTGAACTGCACTGAGGAACAGTAAACTTGTCTTCACAGATCACGTAGCAATAGCAGCATGTTAGCTAACAGATGCTAAAATTATAAAGTAACATCATAATGACTGACATCATCAGACTTGTGTGTGTGTGTGTGTGTGTGTAAAATATCCGTGATGCAGTTACATTTTAATTATAATAATAACTTACACGAGAGGGAATTGTTGGCTTAAAGGAATGAGGAAATTACTCTTGACGGGATAGGACTGTATTCTTCTTCGAGGCATCCTAGTAAACAAGACACAAAGACCACCAGGGTGTGAATTTAGATTATCAGACATCCAGACACATCAACTGATGGATACACAGAAACTACTGAGCAGACATCAGAGAAGTTCAGTAAAAGTTGATTCTGTTCCCACAGAATGATTTCTCTCTTTTATGAACACAGACTTTTAGAGTTATTACTTATCACTTCAACATGAATCCTGATCCATCGTATGGGATCATTATGAGGGTGCAGAGGCCCAAACATTTACAGTCATTTTGATCTAAAACAAAAGGAAGTTAAGTTTATTGGAGCTTAGCAGAAATCCATTCATGGAGAACCTGTATGCCTCAAATTCTCCTCCTCTCTTTTCCAACTTGATCAGCTGACTGTGGGCGTTCACTCTTTGAGTTAAAGCAACTAGATTTGATCAAGATCTCAGTGAGCCAATCATATTGTTGCTGTCAAACTTTTAAACTGTTCTCCTTTCTCTCAGTTTGGTCTGTTGGTCATTTAAATATCAGATCCTTAAACAATAAATCTTTGTTATGCCATATTTATATTACTTTAAATACTTGAGATTTATTTTAGTATCACTGAGACATGGTTATCTCAGGGTGATGGCAGTCCTCTTGTTGAAGCAACTCTTCCTAATCTTACACACCTCCATCAACTCTGACTGTCAGGCGGGGGAGGGGGGGTTGCTGTTGTTTACAAAAAAAATAATTAAATGCACTCCTGCTTTACTGTAATTTGACATCATTTGAACATTTTGGGTCTACTCACCTCTTCACATTTCTAAACTTCATTGTGCACCATGTCAATAAATGTATTTCACTCTTAAATGGAGTCTCTCCTGACTGAACTGACTTTAGTGTCTGTCAGTCCAGATACAAGTGACAGAAAAGATGAATGTGACTGTGCTGAAAGAGTTTTAGTGATGTCCACAGATTCATCGAAATATTTGAAAAAGAGTGTGAAACAATGTAAATGAGGTTAACAGGTTAAACTCACAGACTGTATGAAAACTTGACCAAATCTTCATCATCTGCCACAGGGTTGTCCATCAGGTAGGAGGACAGGTCTGACCTGCTGCAAATGATAATCAGAGTTATGATGCTACTTCATCAGTTTGTCTTCACAGGTCACTTAGCAACAGCAGCACGTTAGCTAACAGATGCTAAAATTGTAAATTATAATACTGACTGACATCATCAGACTTGTGTGTGTGTGCAAAAAAATTAATGACTGCAGATATATTTTAATGATAATAAAAGCTTACCCGAGAGAGGAACTGTCTTTGAAATCAATCAGTCCACTTCTTGACCAATCATTCTTAAGGGACACACCAGAGTCAAAGGACTCCCTGCTTCCTTTAGCCATCCTAGTAAACAAGACACAAAGACCACCAGGGTGTGAATTTAGATTATCAGACATCCAGACACATCAACTGATGGAGACACAGAAACAACACAGTTGTTTTACTGCTCACATTTCTAAACTTCATTGTGCACCATGTCAATAAATGTATTTCACTCTTAAACAGAGTCTCTCCTGACTGAACTGACTTTAGTGTCTGTCAGTCCAGATACAAGTGACAGAAAAGATGAATGTGACTGTGCTGAAAGAGTTTTAGTGATGTCCACAGATTCATCTAAATATTTGAAAAAGTGTGTGAAACTATGTAAATGAGGTTAACAGGTTAAACTCACAGACTGTATGAAGACTTGACCCAATCTTCATCATCTCTCACTGAATCGATGTCTGCACCAATAAAATCTTCCGGCCTGCAGCGAGTGTGATAATCAAAGTTATGATGCTACTTTATGAGTATGAAAATAAACATTAAAAGCAAAAGCAACAGGATTTCAAACATGATAACAGTGTGTGGAATAATGTTAAAGAGGTTACACATGTAATGTGTGACTGTACCAAATGTTCATAATGAGGAAACATTTTGTTCATAAAATCTTACTTCTCTTTAGGAGAGGGGGGGGTTTCTTTAACATGTGCAGTGCGGCCTTGTGAATCATCCCTCTCAGCAGACGCACAGCTGATGGCAGACCGCAGTGACTCCAGACGGACTCTGAAGGAAAGATAATCACACACAGTTACACACACAGAGAATCCCCCACCCTTTGAATCATCTCATTTTGTTTCTTGCATTTAATTTTAGGCTTTTGTTTTACTATGAAGCTCACTGTCAGCCTGTTGATCGCCTCTACCTCATCCCTATTGGATTGGTTTGCCCTCACTGATGGTCCTTCTGTGTACTGAACCTTCCTTTTGACCAGTTAAGGTGTTTGAGTCAAACCTCACCTGGTTCACCAGTTGTTACAGTTCATTAATATATACAATAGAAGGATCAAACTTTAAGGGACACCACATTTCAGATTATCATTCAGTGTTTTTGTAATAAAGCTCAAAGCTGCATCTGCACACTCACATTTCAACTTATCCAAATCCAAACCAAGATAAGACTCATAACCAGGAGACTGTTCATGTATGTGGACAGGTGTGTCCTCAACTCAAGTATCTGATCAGTGATCAGGACTCATCAGGCACTCTGGATGTATGTGGTATCATTTATAAAGCCAGATGTTTACTCCTGGAATGACAGCTCTGATAACAAACAAAGGTAGTACTGTTTTCTCTAAGTTTCATAACTGCTTGTTTTGTGTCTGTTTCAGAAACATTTTGTAGCTGAGCTCATTTTTAACCTAGTTAATGTGTGAGTGTAAAATGTTGATGTATACAGTTACATTTTAATGTTAATGAAAGCTTACCTGAACAAGGACAATATTTTGTGACGTTGTGACAGATCAGTCTTGAGGGACACACCAGACTCTTTGCTGTCCTCTCTGGTAGACAAGAGAGAAAAACCACCAGGGAGGGAAATTAAATTATTAGACATCCAAACACAGCGACTGCTGGATACTTTTTAAAGCAGTTTCCTCCTAATTCTCACTTTAACATTAATCATT
The DNA here is from genome assembly GCA_019142605.1 of Cephalopholis sonnerati. NCBI lineage: Eukaryota > Metazoa > Chordata > Actinopteri > Perciformes > Serranidae > Cephalopholis > Cephalopholis sonnerati. The sequence continues at coordinate 36,258,330 of JAGQAX010000015.1, forward strand.
AGATTATTATAAGGGTGCAGAGGTCCTAATATTTTCAGTCATTTCCATCTTCCAGGAAAGGAAGTTGATTAAGTGTCAGTGTGGATACAAATAAAATGAAATAACACAGGTCACAGAGTAATAAAAACACTTTAGTGAACACAGATACTAAAGTTATAAAGTAACATCATAATGACTTACTCTGTCTCCATCTTGCTGCATTCCATGGTCACTGCAGAGTCTGGTCTCTGCTGCTGCTCTGAGCTGTAACACAACACACACCTGCTGAGTGCTGACCTCTGACTCTGGAGTAAACAGGACACATTTGAAACACATCCTGCTCTCACACTAAATGCACTTTAGATGAAAGGTGAAAGTGAAAAACAGTCACAGTCACAGTGAAAGACTTTAGGAACGCACAAGCACAATGTTTGTTTTCCTTCAGCTTTCTCTACACCTTGAGACACAGTGTGCACAAGTTATCAGGTCTATAACTGCCTTCTTCATCCTGCTGCAAATTTAATGAGTACCTGTGTGAGAATATGCATAACTGTCATCACTTTTTCCATGTTATAGTCTGCAGAGAAATATTTACAGCCACAGCTTTTGCTGATTATCTTGGAAGATGAGCGTAGTGACATTTTGTGTGTTCCACATTACTGTATGTTAGGTGTTAGTTTTGAGTTGTTGTCCACTTTTCCTGTTCAGTCAAACAACAAAATAATTGTCACTTGAAGCAGAGCCTTGTGTTGAAGACAAACTAAATAGTCTAACAGAACAAAGCAGAAGTAAAACTTGGTTTCCTTGTTTATCACACTAGTAGTTCTCCATTTTGTGTCAAGCACTTCAGGTCACAGACCCTCAGTTAATAACTTCAGGGACCTCCATCTGAAAACATTTGGTAGTTAGATATGAATTGTACAGTTGTTTACTGGAGTTGAAGAGATATCTGTGAAGAAAGTGAAAACATTTGCTCAGAACTTACTCACATTAGACTCACCTCTGCTGTGAATTAAATCATGAAAATAAACTATTCCTCATTTTTTAGGGACCCCCTGTAACTCCCTTAAGACCCCTGGTTGAGAACCACTTTATTAGACTAACGTTATCCATTTCGAGACGACGAAGATAACAGTATGGTTACACCTACAACACACGGTTCAAAGAAATACAATTCTGACTCGTTTTGTTCGTTTATTCTTGTTGTTGTTCGGACAGAGTGAAATAACTGAATAAACGGATGACACAAGAACCCTGGCGATAAGAGTAATAAAGTATTTACAATACCTTTTCGGACTTTTCGGCAATACGGGTTTGAAAACTGCGTCACTGCTGGTGCAGTAAAAACGAAACTAACCGACTCCGCAACCGCAAGGGTTTGTTTACCAGTGGAGGAAACACACGCGCGCGCGCGCACACACACACACACACACACACACACACACACACACACACACACACAGGAAATGTCTACTGAAATCATTTGTATCCCCCTGCAACATTTGATTGTTATTAGATCATTAGACATGATACACACAAATTAAAATACTTGATGTTAAGGCAGAGACAGTGCATTATGGAGGAGGTATATTTGGCAGACTGCATGTCCAGACAACAGCGTAATGTTCTGAAAGCACCATCACCGGGTCTCCCCAACAGGCGGCGCTAAAGATGGCAGCTTAAACTCGTGCTCCAGCCAGTCGAGGACAAACTAAACCCCACACACAGGAAGAAACTATGTTCAAAACTAAATAAGTCTGTCGCAGCTGACACTGGCTGAGAGGCAGGGTTCAACCTGGACATGTCACCAGACTATCACAGGGCTGACACATAGAGACAGACAACCATTCACACTCACATTCACACCTACGGACAATTTAGAGTCACCAATTAACCTGCATGTCTTTGGACTGTGGGAGGAAGCTGGAGCACCCGCAGAAAACCCACGCTGACACAGGGAGAACAAGCAGACTCTGCACAGAAGAGCTCCTGCACATGGGATCTAACCAGGAACCCTCTTGCTGGGAGGCGACAGTGCTAACCACCACATTCGACGCATTCCTGTTCTAGGTGACCCCCACAATGGTCATATTAATTGTCACACAATTTTACTGTAAAGTTTGAGAAATTCAAAGGTAAAATCTGCTCAAATATAATCATAATTTCCTCATTATAGCGACTTCAAAGACCAAAGGAGTCGCTGAGGGACTGAGGTTGGGCCTGACTGTCTGACACACTCAACAAAAGAATCCACTGAGACTTAAAATAAGTTTAACTTTTTATTAACGAAAAAAGATGATCAACTCATGATAAAGTGCACAACCTCATAATCAAAGTAATCACAGTGACCAAAGAAAAATAACGGTCAACAAAACAATGTGGCGACCCAGCTCAGCCCCTCCCTCTCTTCCACACAATGAGAAGTGAACAGGTGAATATATTAACTTCATATCCCCGCACATATGCATGTGACCCGCTACACCCTACTCAATATGATCACATAATAAATTATATCATAACCAAACAAAATAACTAAATAATAATAAATAGAATAACAATAAATATCCCTTCCCCATCGTCAAATTGTCGAGTCAACATCTAAACCAATCAGCTGTTAGATCAGGTGAGAGCTCAGCATTTCCCATCATGCCCTGGGTCTTGCAGTCAGTGGAGAGCAACTGGCTCTAAAAACTGCTGCCGCCTCGTTCTCGTGAGAATATTGTCGTCCACTGTTGCATGATGTCAGAGCAAGCTGGGATGAAGTTGGACACAAATCTAACCAGCATGCATTGTGCTGTGATGACGAGCCTACTATTACACCCTGAATACACCAATTAGCAATTATACCAATTGGCAGAGCCTTACAGTTATTCATTGGTTGGCTCTGTCACTATATGGGTTTGGCCTACTGTGTGACTTGCCTCAGAGTTCTCAACATATACTGTGTTAAATACCATTTATTTTCACCATGCACATGTAATATTATTTTATTTATACTTTAAATTATATCTATTTTTTTAAATGTATTATTAATGCAGCCTTGTCGTTTTGATTTTGTTCTGAATTAGTGTTTGAATTATTCCCTCATATTGATTATCTCCACCTGTACATTACACCGACATGACTCAGAAATCTTACTGCCTGCAACACTTGAAGCACAGCAGGTTACAACAAACTCAGCATAATGATAAAAACATTAGTTATGTCTAAAGTGATTTCTGAATACGCAGTGATGCAAGAAGCAGTCGCAGGCATGATCATATGAAGAGACCATGAGAAGCTGCTGCTGACGGGTGCCTCAACGATGTTCCCATCCCACTTCAGACGAGAGCTCCTGGTTCATCTCTTCACCTTTTTGGATAGAAACACAGGACATTATTTAAAACATGAAGAGTATGTACTAAGATTTAAGCTGCAGGTGGATAAAATGTAATAATACATCATTTTTTTATTTATTTATTTTTTTGACAGAGCAGGGGGGTATTCCATCAAACCAGCTAACCGCAAATCCCGGCTAACTTCGATAAGCCGCGCTAGTTCTAGAGAGAGTTGGGTTCCATGACTCTCGCTAACAGGAACCTCAGCTGAGTTACTGGGGTAACATATGCTCCTGAACTAACCTGCTCCGTGGCAGGTTAACTATCAGGCTTAATGAATCGGTGTTACAAAGAATATGTACCTGTAGTAAACAGAGTCTCAGACAAACAGTTCCTCACACTTTTCGCTTGGTTATCCGTGTTGTCCGAAAACGAAGTTAACAACTTCAGCAAAAATGAATTCACCGCACATTCTTGGTTAGTTTCGTCGAATTCCCAAGGATTAAATTTTTTTTTAAAAAAGTATCGTTGTCATGATGATATCTTGAAATATTAAAATTTTTCTTCTGTGTGAGCAAAATTACCGGTAGCAGAGTGGTCTTGTCCCCCGACTGTCATGCAGGCGTCTGGGGTTCAAATCCATATTATGGCATCATTCATTTCATCAAATTATGGAAACTCTGTTGCAGCGATTATTTTAATGTTTTCACCAACAGCCTATAGCTTACATTTGTCACACATTACACGTATGTGAAATGTAATGCCATTTAGCCAACAATTATTCATCATAACTTTGTAGCCTACAGAACTTTTAACATCAGCTAGGCCTAACATTAACACTTGTCCATATGATTGGAGTAACACCTGCACAGCCGTGTGTTTAACATTGTTGACACCACTCCTGTGCAGAGATAACACTATTTGGCATATTAGTTGGTGCAAAGTACACTACACATTTAAAAAAAAAATTGTAAACCAAATAACATTTCTTTGCAGAATTTAATTTCCATTAAGTAATAATGTGCAGGTATTGAGCCTCAAACCCGGGTCTCCCACGTAAATGACGGTGGCAACTCCTCTCTGCTACTGACAGGACATACTGTATATGATCGACACAGTCTAAACATAAAATATTAAACATTGATGTAAAAGTTAACTTATGCATTTAAGCGGTCAGCAATCTTCTGCCACGCCATATCTCTTGCTTGACAGTAGCAACAGTATTTCCTTTTCTGGTAATTGCGCAATTGCGAAATCAGCCCTAGTTTTCTTGTATTTTTTCGACATGATCGCGTTTTCGACAATCGCATATTCTGGGCTTCTCATGCACCCCGTGCGCGCGCCTAATGAAAGCTTTGATAAGCCTGGCTGAAGTTAGCGCTGATGAGGCGCGGCTGAAATGTGTTAGTGGAACGGCTTCAGCCTGAGGTGGAAGCTGACGCTAATTCAAACGAGGCTTAATCACTTAAGCGCCGCTATCATTAGCGACTTTGATGGAATACCCCCCAGGTGCCCCATGTGCAAAGGCATCATCCTTGCTGCAGCAGCTGCTGATTCGATTCCAGCCTGTGGCCCCTTGCTGCGTGTCACATCCTCCTCTCTCCCCATTTCACACTGTCCTGTCCATTAAAAGCTTTAAAAAAAGGCCCCAAAAAATGATTAAAAAAAAAATAATAATCAAGATCAAACACCTTCTGAAACTCAATAAAACCACCAAGGTGGAAAATCAGATTTACAGCCATCCAGCCACAACTGCTGGATAAACGTGGCATCAGACAAGTTTAGTAAAAGCTGACTCTGTTCCCACTGAATGATTTCTCTCCTCTTTTTAAAGTAAGTTCTCTGACTTCTCTCTCTTTATCCTGCTCCATCATATGAGCTCCTCCTCTGAGGAAGAAAACTTTGGCTCACTGCAAGTGTGATAATCACAGTTATGATGCTACTTTATGAGTATGAAAATAAACATTAAGCAAAAGCAACAGAATTTCAAACATGATAACAGGGCATGAAATGATGCAAAAGGGGTTATGCATGACTAAATTATATTAGCTCATTCTTTGACATAATGGTTATAAAATAATGATAATAATCAGACTTGTGTGTGTGTGTAAAATATCACTGCATGTAGTTACATTTAATGATAATAAAAGCTTACCTGAGAGAGACTATGTCTTTGAAATAAATCAGTTCATCTTTTGACCGATCACTCTTGAAGGACACAGCAGAATCGGTGGACTCCACGCTTCTCCGAAGCATCCTACTAAACAAGACACAAAGACCACCAGGGTGTGAATTTAGATTATCAGACATCCAGACACATCAACTGATGGATACACAGAAACTACTGAGCAGACATCAGAGAAGTTCAGTAAAAGTTGTTTTACTCTTCACATTTCTAAACTTCATTGTGCACCATGTCAATAAATGTATTTCACTCTTAAATGGAGTCTCTCCTGACTGAACTGACTTTAGTGTCTGTCAGTCCAGATACAAGTGACAGAAAAGATGAATGTGACTGTGCTGAAAGAGTTTTAGTGATGTCCACAGATTCATCGAAATATTTGAAAAAATGTGTGAAACAATGTAAATGAGGTTAACAGGTTAAACTCACAGATCATCTGAAGACTCAAGCAAATCTTTATCATCTCTCACTGAATCGATGTCTGCACCAATAAAATCTTCCAACCTGCAGCGAGTGTGATAATCAAAGTTATGATGCTACTTTATGGGTATGAAAATAAACATTAAAAGCAATCAATGAATGCAGTTACATTTAATGATAATAAAAACTTACAAGAAAGAGACTCTGTCTTTGAAATAAATCAGTTCATCTTTTGACCGATCACTCTTGAAGGACACAGCAGAGTCAGTGGACTCCACGCTTCTCCGAGGCATCCTAATAAACAAGACACAAAGACCACCAGGGTGTGAATTTAGATTATCAGACATCCAGACACATCAACTGATGGATACACAGAAACTACTGAGCAGACATCAGAGAAGGTGAACTGAGTATGAACTCTGGACTTTAAAGCCATCTGTTAGATTCTGAACCGACTTTAGTGTCTGTCAGTCCAGATACAAGTGACAGAAAAGATGAATGTGACTGTGCTGAAAGAGTTTTAGTGATGTCCACAGATTCATCTAAATATTTGAAATAATGTGTGAAACAATGTAAATGAGGTTAACAGGTTAAACTCACAGATCATCTGAAGACTCAAGCAAACCTTTATCATCTCTCACTGAATCGATGTCTGCACCAATAAGATCTTCGAGCCTGCAGTGAGTGTGATAATCAAAGTTATGATGCTACTTTATGAGTATGAAAATAAACATTAAAAGCAAAAGCAACAGGATTTCAAACATGATAACAGTGTGTGGAATAATGTTAAAGAGGTTACACATGTAATGTGTGACTGTACCAAATGTTCATAATGAGGAAACATTTCGTTAGTAAAATCTTACCTCTCTTCAAGAGAGGAGGAGGTTTCTTTAACCTTTGCAGTGCGGCGTTGTGATTTTTTCTTCTTACGTACAGTACGGCCAAAGCCCTTGTCAGCAAACATTGGCTGACTTGGATGGACCCTGAAAGAAAGATAATCACACACAGTTACACACACAGAGAATCCTCCACCCTTTGAATCATCTCATTTTGTTTCTTGCATTTAATTTATTTTTTGGGCTTTTGTTTTACTATGAAGCTCACTGTGAGCCTGTTGATCGCCTCTGCCTCATCCCTATTGGATTGGTTTGCCCTCACTGATGGTCCTTCTGTGTACTGAACCTTCCTTTTGACCAGTTAAGGTGTTTGAGTCAAACCTCACCTGGTTCACCAGTTGTTACAGTTCATTAATATATACAATAGAAGGATCAAACTTTAAGGGACACCACATTTCAGATTATCATTCAGTGTTTTTGTAATAAAGCTCAAAGCTGCATCTGCACACTCACATTTCAACTTATCCAAATCCAAACCAAGATAAGACTCATAACCAGGAAACTGTTCATGTATGTGGACAGGTGTGTCCTCAACTCAAGTATCTGATCAGTGATCAGGACTCATCAGGCACTCTGGATGTATGTGGTATCATTTATAAAGCCAGATGTTTACTCCTGGAATGACAGCTCTGATAACATACAAAGGTATAAAGGCAGAGCTGATTTTTACAAGTTTCATAACTGCTTGTTTTGTGTCTGTTTCAGAAACATTTTGTAGCTCAACTAATTTAAACCTAAGTAACTGTGTGTGAGTGTAAAATGTTGATGTATACAGTTACATTTTAATGTTAATGAAAGCTTACATGGAGGATAGGGCTGGGTGATATGGCCTAAAAAAAAATCTCTGATTTTCATTTACAAAAAATCTCCGATTCTTTTCACAACAAATCCGATTCAGGACTTAAATCGACCAGGCCATTTCCACCAGGCCCCTTTCTTATCATACGGGATACAGTTTGTAAATGTTTCCAAGATGGTAGGTTGTTTACAGCCTCCCACTTGGCAGCATGCCTCTGTTTGAGGTGCTGCAGTAAACTGGTAGTACTGCTACCTTTGGCTGCGACAGCCGTCAAACACACTTTGCAGCGGGGTGCTGTTTGTTCTGTGTCCGACGCCACAAAACCGAACTAATTCCTAATAACTGAAGACACACTCGCTGTCATGTTGTTTGTGTATCAACCGCATGGGGGGAGGGGGGAGCCCACTCTGAACTATGGGAGCCCAGTGGGGAGCGCCGGTGGCGGATGTGAAAGAGAAACTTGATTTTCATTAAAACAAATCAACCTAAACTACAAATTTGAGTTAATCAATGAAATCGATTTATTGCCCAGCCCTACTGGAGGACCATTTATTCTTGACGCATTTGTAAAATTTTGACTGACTACTCGTGAAGGACACACCAGACTCTTTGCTGTCCTCTCTGGTAGACAAAAAAATAAATAAATAAATAAAAACACCAGGGTGGAAAATGAGATTATTAGACATCCAAACACAGTGACTGCTGGATACACGGAAAGTACCAAGGAGACATCAGACAAGTTCAGTAAAAGCTGACTCTGTTCCCACTGAATGATTTCTCTCCTCTTTTTAAAGTAAGTTCTCTGACTGCTCTCTCTTTATCCTGCTCCATCATATGAGCTCCTCCTCTGAGGAAGAAAACTTTGGCCCACTGCAAGTGTGATAATCACAGTTATGATGCTGCTTTATGAGTATGAAAATAAACATTAAGCAAAAGCAACAGGATTTCAAACATGATAACAGTGCATGAAATGATGCAAAAGGGGTCATGCATGACTAAATTATATTAGCTCATTCTCTGACACAATGGTTATAAAATAATCATAATAATAAGACTTTGTGTGTGTGTGTGTGTGTGTAAAATATCACTGCATGTAGTTACATTTTAATGATGATAAAAGCTTACCTGAGAGAGACTATGTCTTTGAAATAAATCTGTTCATCTTTTGACCGATCACTCTTGAAGGACACAGCAGAGTCATCTGACTCCATGCTTCCTTTAGCCATCCTACTAAACAAGACACAAAGACCACCAGGGTGTGAATTTAGATTATCAGACATCCAGACACATCAACTGATGGATACACAGAAACTACTGAGCAGACATCAGAGAAGTTGAACTGAGTATGAACTCTGGACTTTAAAGCCATCTGTTAGATTCGGCTTGTTCGATCCAACACTCTGCGACACTGAAACACCAGTTAAACAGTCTCTACCTGTCTGCTGCTACTGCCTCGCCACCAGTTAGCCACTGGGCTAGCTAGCCTCGCCGATACAAGGCTCACCTGCACGGGACTCCTGGGACTCTTCTCCGCACTTTGTGGTTGGATAGCCTGCTCTGGCGTGCCCCACGAAGCACGCCCAATCCGACTGGTCCGCCCCCACCCTGCCAGCTCTCCCGGGCGCTTACCTGCGCCCACGGATTGCTGTCAATGCGGAGGACGCTGCATCCCCGACACACCAACGCCCCGAGGGTGTTCGCTTGCCGGTGTCGTGCCCAAAAGTGATCTCCTGCCTGAAACTGATTCCCGTTCGCGGGAGCGCGCAAAACCTGTTAAAGCTGCACCGCTATGCGCAATGTTTGACTCTGACAAGTGCAACTCTGCCGCTCCGTTACTCGCTTACGGAGATGTTACGTCTCCGGACCTTCTCCAGGACCCCTCCACCACAGCTTGCACACCATCACTACATTCTCAAACGACCGAGATACATCCACAGAGGCTCTGGACGGAACTTTCAGTACAGTCAACACAACAGCAACACAAACATACGCTCCTTTTGGTCCACTGAGCCCCGCCCCCTCCCCGCACTGCCCGTCCTGTCAATCAAAATAGGTGTTTCTCAATTGCAAGGAAGGATCCTCAAATGGGCGCCGAAGGACTGTTCCAATGTCAAGGATCCTCCCGAGTTTCTTGAAGGACTGACTCCTTCTTTCAGAGAAATTCGGAGGATGCATGTGTGGATCCTCCGCGGGTATAAAATCCCCACAATGCTTTGCACACGATTTGGTGGAGGTGAGGGCGGGGCCTCTTCAATGAAACCTGCACCAGCAGAGCTCGGCAGGACTGATATAAATATGTCATTTATTTGGATTAATGTCTCCAGGAGCTTTTACTGTACAAGCGTGGAAAAAAATATTGACAGAAACCTCGTAATTCACACTCTCCACTGTGTTCACAGCCTAATGAGATTTTATTTAATAACAGGATTTACACCTTTTGCATATTCAGTGAAAAGAAGGATTAACCCTCCCACTGCCAACTCTTCCCAAAACAACAGGACACATTTTTAGATAGCTATTTAATTGTCCAAATCAATCGAGCAGATGAAAGTGTTAATGCTTCATACATTCATAAGACTTTACAGACACACATCAACTGACCTAAACATTCAGCACAATGGGTAAGGTCAGTTTTTATACATCGTGGAGGAATTCTAAAAACACCTTTTACAAAAATGTCATTTAGCCGACCTGATTTTATTCTTTAAGTACAATCCAGAAATATATTCTCCATAAAAGTCACATGACTCTGAAAATGCCGCTTATATTTGTTCAAACTGTACAACAACATTAGAGAGTATCAAAATTCCCACAGTACCCTGAAACCCCGTCAGTCTGCTGAGGGTTAATGACACACACCTGGGGACACTTGTTAGCCTGTTCCAGTGTGTGTTCACTGGATGCTAGGGAGGACTCTCGCCTTGCCTCTGCAGGATCTTTCCTTGGGTGGACCTGTCCTCCCAAGGAAAGATCCTTGGAATTGAGAAACACCATCTGTCTGCTGAACATTAGATGCCTCAGTAACAAGGCTCTGCTGATAGCTGACTTAATTGCTGACCGTAAGATGGACTTTTTATGCCTCACTGAGATTTGGCAACAGTTAAACGACTTCTCCCAGCGAAATAAGGCTACTCCACTGGGTTTTTCTTTTATTAGTAAACCCTGTGCTACAGGGAGGGGGGTGGTCTCGCTCTCCTTCACCGTGATGACAACAAAGTCACTGCTGTCACTGTCCCCCATCACTCCTCTTTTGAATGTTTAGCTGTAAAACTCACAGGCCCAAAACCCACCATCATTGTTATCATCTACAGGCCACCAAAACCCTCTGCCATTTTCATTAATGAATTCTCATCACTACTAACAACTGTATGTGCAGTGTCCCCCACTGTTGTCCTTCTCGGTGATTTCAACATCCAAATTGACAATCCATCCAGTATTTTTGCCAAGGATTTCACATCACTCCTGGACTGTCTCTGTATCACACAATATGTCAACCTCCCAACCCATAACAAAGGCCACATACTGGACTTAATTTGCTGCACTGACATCACTCCCACCAACCTTTATATCACGGATTTCCCCATTTCTGACCACAAAGCTGTACTTTTTGACATTCACATCCAACTACACAAAGTCAAGGAACAACGGACCATCTCCTTCAGAAACATCAATCGTATTAACACCACAGATCTCTCCACCCTGATTAGCTCCTACCCCAGCCCTCCCCCAGCATCCTCCCCTGCTGACCTAGTGACTCATTATAATAACTGTCTCTCCTATGCCCTCAAGACCCTGGCTCCCCTGAAAACCCCCTCAGTTCAATTTATTGACACTGCTCCCTGGTTTACCCTTGACGTACGCCAGCCCAAAGCCACAGGCCGTCGGCTGGAGCGACTGTACGAAAAAAAAACGGACTCACTGTACACAGCCAAATGTACTCGGACCACCTTCGCCACTACAAGAACGCTCTTATTACTGCCAAATCTGCATACTACTCTAACCTCATCAACACTGGTACAGGTTACAACAGAGTCCTCTTCTCAACAATCAGCCACCTAACTCAGACTCTTAAAGCCCTCCCACCAGACACTTCCACCGATCAGTGCACTGCTTTCCTGGACTTCTTCAGCTCTGAAATCAATACCATTCACCAACAACTGGCCTCATCCTGCTCCTCCTCAAACGATCCAACTTGTATGATCACCTCTGGCCAATCTCTTATCAGCTCCCTCTCCGACTTCACCCCAGTATCAGAACACACCATCTCAGAGCTCATTCGCAAAGCCAAAGCCACCACCTGTCAGCTTGATCCCCTTCCCACCTCCCTTGTCAAAGCGTGTCTGCCATCCATTTCTCCCATGATCACCAACATAATTAACTCCTCCCTCACCACTGGCACTGTACCCCCAACTCTCAAATTGGCTGCTATCACACCCATCCTGAAAAAACCCAGTGCTGACCCAACTGACATCAGCTATTACTGGCCCATCTCCAACCTCCCCTTCATCTCCAAAACACTTGAAAGGGTGGTTGCCGCACAACTACAGTCCCATCTTGACACAAACAACCCCCATGAGCCTTTCCAATCCAGTTTCCGTCCAAAACACAGCACTGAAACAGCCACGGTCAAAATCACTGACGACCTCCTCCGTGCAGCCGACTCCGGACTACTCACCATTCTCATCGTCCTTGACCTCAGCACAGCATTTGACACCATCTCCCACACACTACTCCTGGACCGCCTGGCCAGCATTGGGATCACTGGTGCTGCACTTTGCTGGTTTCCATCATACCTCACTGACTGCCAACAATTTGTGCAAATAAGGGACCACAAGTCTGGGTGTTCGGGTGTCTCACTGGGTGTCCCCCAGGGGTCAGTCTTGGGTCCACTCCTCTTCATCATCTACCTCCTCCCTCTGGGCACAATCCTCCGTCATCATGGGATCCAATTTCATTGCTATGCCAATGACACACAGGTCTACATCTCCTCCAAACCCACCGCCGCCATCCCTCCCACCTCCCTAATCACCTGCCTAGAAGACATCCGGAGCTGGATGAGCAGGAACTTCCTGAAGCTCAATGGCAATAAAACCGAGGCCCTGCTCATCGGCTCCAAATCCACCCTCACCAAACCATAACACGCCCCTCCCCCACCAATCATCATCGCCATATTCCCTGTACCCTTCTCCCCCCAAGTCAAGAGCCTCGGCGTCATTCTGGACAGCACCCTCTCATTTGCACCTCACATTCAAAACATCACTGCTTTCTTCCACCTCCGAAACATCTCCAGACTCCGCCTTTCACTGTCCCAATCCAGCACTGAAATCCTGGTTCACTTATTTGTCACTTCCCACATCGACTACTGCAATGCCCTCCTAACTGGACTCCCCACCAAACTCATCAACAGACTGCAAAAACATTCAGAACTCAGCTACCCGAATCATCACCCGCACCAAATCGTCTGACCATATCACCCCTATTCTCATCCAACTTCACTGGCTCCCGTTACAAGCTCTCCACCATCTAGCCCCCACTTACCTCTGCAACCTCCTACAAGAATACAGCCCCTCCTGCACCCTCTGCCCAGCCTCTGCTGGACTACTCACCATCCCCACACCATGCCTTAGTACCATGGGCACCTGAGCCTTCAGCTGCTCGGCACCCAGATTATGGAACTCCCACTTCCAGCACATTAGACAGTCAGATTCCATCACAACATTCAAATCCAAACTCAAAACCCACCTGTTCAAACTGGCATACTCACTCTAAATGGTCAGTGTGCACTACACTTGTCTTTTTTTTTTATTACGTCAATGTTTTGTTTTAATAATGTTTGATGTTGCTATTTTATGCTTTTATTCTATGTAAGGTGACCTTGGGTGTCTTGAAAGGCACCAAAAATAAAATGTTCCCACTGAATGATTTCTCTGTTTTATCAACACAGACGTTTAGAGTAATTACTTATCACTTAAAGGAGAAGTCCAGTATTTTGCACTTTGAGCCCCATTCCTGGTTGTTTATGATGAAATAGAGTGGTTAAGACCAAAATCTTGACGATTGCTCCTTCTCTGACAATTTGAGAGAATGTGGCTTTCCCCTGCCTGGCTTAACAATGCTGTCTATGGCCATGTGTAAATCTGTCCTAAAACCACCTTAAACGTTGGTTTTCAAAGCCATGAAACTCACCCAGTGGTCAGTGGTGTTCCTTGATGTTCCCACATAAAAATCGTAGCAAACTGTGGTTTCCATCCGTGTTTTCTATTCATCTGGATTGTGGAACTATTTTTTCAGTTGCCTCACACCCGCGTGTAAACTTCCGCTTGATCGTTCGTTTGACTCTGAAGCGTTATACACTCCAGCCCACTTGATGGCGATAATGCTCCTTTACATGAGTGTCGCCAACCGGCAGGAAACCATTGCAATGTAGTTGTTTTGTGTGGTCAGCGACTGCAGGAGAATTCCTCTGAAGAGGAGGAGCGCACACAGCACTGTCGAGCCGGCACTTTCGCTGAGCTAAAAGACTACAATGACTACAAACTTGTCGTAAACAACCCCCTTTCCATTCCCAGTGGTGGATTACTACCAACGGACAGTGAGGCTTCCTATAGGAAATCAATGCATGGACAAAATGTCAAATAAATCATCACGGAAACCACAGTTTGCTACGATTGTTATGTGGGAACATCAATGAACACCACTGACCACTGGGTGAGTTTCATGGCTTTGAAAACCAACGTTTAAGGTGGTTTTAGGACAGATTTACACATGGCCATTGTAAGTGGCTTTCCACTGTCACTTACTGCTGGTGGATGCCGTTGCAATTAATTGACACGCGAAGGCTTGGCTCACACAAACAAATGTCCAGACATTTCCAGTTGCCTTTTTTGCTCTGTTTCTTGTTTGCACAAATGAACACACAGGTATAGCATCACGGTTAGCAATTAGGTAGCCTATCTATCTTATACTGCTCCCAGTTGCAGTCACCTCAGCCGCGCCTCAGCAGCGCAGTCAAAAACTGTTTGCTCCCAATCATGCACACCTGGCCTCATTACCTGGCCGTATAAATGCATTTCCGCCTGAAGCTGCCAGTGCCACCCACAGTACAAACATGCATTGCAACAAAATAAATAAATAAATAAACAAACATGAATAAATGGCTGTTACAGCCATAGACAGCATTGTTAAGCCAGGCAGAGGAAAGACAAATTCTATCAAATTCTCAGAGAAGGAGCAATCGTCAAGATTTTGGTCTTAACCACTCTATTTCATCATAAACAACCAGGAATGGGGCTCAAAGTGCAAAATACTGGACTTATCCTTTAAACAATAACCCTGTTCCATCTTATGGGATCAAACAGATCAGAAAGTAGTAATCTCCAAATAAGAAGGTGATTTATGTCTGATAAGACAAAGTGAAGACTTGTCAGCAGCCAAATTTTCCTCTTGGTGTACATTAATAATATGCTAAAGCTAAAAAAACAAGATCTTAAAACCAGAACTGCACTGAGGAACAGTAAACTTGTCTTCACAGGTCACTTAGCAACAGCAGCATGTTAGCTAACAGATGCTAAAATTATAAAGTAACATCACAATGACTGACATCAGACTTGTGTGTGTGTAAAATATCAGTGATGCAGTTACATTTTAATGATAATAAAAGCTTACCTGGGAAGGGTTTTTTGTCTTAAAGGAATAACGAAATCTCTCATGACGGGGTCGGACTGTGCTCTTCTCAGAGCCATCCTAGTAAACAAGACACAAAAACCACCAGGGTGGGAAATTAGATTATCAGACATGCAGACACATGGGGGTTGCTGTTGTTTACAACAAATATCAATATATACATATATATAAATGCACCCCCGTTTTACTTGGTAATTTTAATTTGACATCATTTGAACATTTTGGGTCTACTCACCTCTTCACATTTCTAAACTTCATTGTGCACCATGTCAATAAATGTATTTCACTCTTAAATGGAGTCTCTCCTGACTGAACTGACTTTAGTGTCTGTCAGTCCAGATACAAGTGACAGAAAAGATGAATGTGACTGTGCTGAAAGAGTTTTAGTGATGTCCACAGATTCATCTAAATATTTTAAAAAGTGTGAAACAATGTAAATGAGGTTAACAGGTTAAACTCACAGATCATCTGAAGACTTGACCCAATTTTTAAGATGTACCGCAGGGTTGTGCATCAGGTAGGAAGACAGCTCTGACCTGCTGCAAATGATAATCAGAGTTATGATGATACTTCATCAGTTTGTCTTCACAGGTCACTTAGCAACAGCAGCACGTTAGCTAACAGATGCTAAAATTGTAAATTATAATAATGACTGACATCATCAGACTTGTGTGTGTGTAAAATATCAATGACTGCAGATACATTTTAATGATAATAAAAGCTTACCTGAGAGAGGAGCTGTCGTTGAAATCAATCAGTCTACCTTTTGACCGATCACTCTTGAAGGACACACCAGAGTCAATGGACTCCATCTTTTTCTCAAGCATCCTAGTAAACAAGACACAAAGACCACCAGGGTGGGAATTTAGATTATCAGACATCCAGACACATCAACTGATGGATACACAGAAACTACTTAGCAGACATCAGAGAAGTTCAGTAAAAGTTGTTTTACTCTTCACATTTCTAAACTTCATTGTGCACCATGTCAATAAATGTATTTCACTCTTAAATGGAGTCTCTCCTGACTGAACTGACTTTAGTGTCTGTCAGTCCAGATACAAGTGACAGAAAAGATGAATGTGACTGTGCTGAAAGAGTTTTAGTGATGTCCACAGATTCATCTAAATATTTGAAAAAGAGTGTGAAACAATGTAAATGAGGTTAACAGGTTAAAGTCACAGATCGTCTGACGACTTGACCCAATCTTTAAGATGTGCCACAGGGCTGTCCTTCATGAGGAAAGACAGCTCTGACCTGCTGCAAATGATAATCAGAGTTATGATGCTTCTTCATCAGTTTGTCTTCACAGGTCACTTAGCAACAGCAGCACGTTAGCTAACAGATGCTAAAATTATAAAGTAACAAAATAATGACTTACATCATGAAACTTGTGTGTGTGCGTAAAATATCCGTGATGCAGTTACATTTTAATGATAATAATAACTTACGCGAGAGGGGATTGTTGTCTTCGACGAATGAGAATACTCTCGACCGTTTCGGACTGTGATCTTCTCGAAGGCATCCTAGTAGACAAGACACAAAGACCATAAATGATAAGAACAATAAATGTTGTTTACAAAAAAAAATTAAATGCACTCCTCTTTCACTGAGTAATTTTAATTTTAAATCATTTGAAAATTTTGGGTCTACTCACCTCTTCATATTTCTAAACGTCATTGTGCACCATGTCAATAAATGTATTTCACTCTTAAATGGAGTCTCTCCTGACTGAACTGACTTTAGTGTCTGTCAGTCCAGATACAAGTGACAGAAAAGATGAATGTGACTGTGCTGAAAGAGTTTTAGTGATGTCCACAGATTCATCTAAATATTTGAAAAAGTGTGTGAAACAATGTAAATGAGGTTAACAGATTAAACTCACAGATCATCTGAAGACTCGACCCAATCTTTATGATGTGCCACAGGGTTGTCCATCAGGTAGGAAGACAGGTCTGACCTGCTGCAAATGATAATCAGAGTTATGATGATACTTCATCAGTTTGTCTTCACAGGTCACTTAGCAACAGCAGCACGTTAGCTAACAGATGCTAAAATTGTAAATTATAATAATGACTGACATCATCAGACTTGTGTGTGTGTAAAATATCAATGACTGCAGACACATTTTAATGATAATAAAAGCTTACCTGAGAGAGACTCTGTCTTTGAAATTAATCAGTCCATGTGACCGATAACTCTTGAAGGACACACCAGACTCTTTGCTGTCCTCTCTGGTAGACAAGAGAGAAAAAACACCAGGGAGGGAAATTAAATTATTAGACATCCAAACACAGCGACTGCTGGATACTTTTTAAAGCAGTTTCTTCCTAATTCTCACTTTAACATTAATCATTAGATTATTATAAGGGTGCAGAGGTCCTAATATTTTCAGTCATTTCCATCTTCCAGGAAAGGAAGTTGATTAAGTGTCAGTGTGGATACAAATACAATGAAATAACACAGGTCACACAGTAATAAAAACACTTTAGTGAACACAGATACTAAAGTTATAAAGTAACATAATAATGACTTACTTTGACTCCATCTTGCTGCATTCCAGAGTCACTGCAGAGTCTGGTCTCTGCTGCTGCTCTGAGCTGTAACACAACACACACCTGCTGAGTGCTGACCTCTGACTCTGGAGTAAACAGGACACATTTGTATCAGCTGTGCTTTTCCTGCAACTACAACTCAAAACATCTGCTGTGAAAAAGACAGCATGAATACAATTCAAATCAACTTTGACTTTTGATGATGACACATTAGAAACACATCCTGCTCTCACACTAAATGCACTTTAGATGAAAGGTGAAAGGGAAAAACAGTCAAATGTGAAAGACTTTAGGAACACACGACAAGTATGTTTGTTTCCATACAGCTTTCACACAGTGTGCAGAAGTTATGAGCTCTATCACTGCTTTCTTTATGCTTCCAATCTAATAAGAAGCTGTGTATTTGACCACCTCTGAAGGTGGTCTGAGTACGGTTTGCTTCAGAGGGGTCTGAGTTCTCTTGGAGTGTGCACATATGCACAAAGAATGCTGAGTCACAGATCTGAGTCCACTCAGAGGGCTGAAAAGGACCAAGTGTGTTGTGATTTGACACTTGGCTATTTGCAATGAACAGGCATCGACATGGCCCAAAACACAGACAACATGAAACTATATTGTCATAATGTGAAAACATAGTTATAACATGAAAAACTTCTTGTTAGAACAATGAACTTTTCAGTTATGACATAATAGTGATCCATTATATTTTCCTGATGTGGCAGCAATACGCTTCCGTACACAGCAATAAAACTCAGAGGCCATTAAAGAGAGGCCTCTCCGACCGTGGTCCCCAAAAGGTTTACTGACACAGTTTGCGACACAATAATTGTCAGTTGTAGGAGATAACAGCGTTGAAGTTAAACCAGGTAACACAGAGACAACTTGTTTCACTTGTTCATATCATTTCAAGACAAAGAACACAGTAAGCGCAACACAGGAGTCAACAATGCGACAAACCTCCAAAGTTTTGTTCCCAAACTGGATGAAATAATTGATTACACGATGATACAATGACCCTGGTGATAAGAATAATATAATAATAAAGTATGTAAAAGACGTTGTTACAATACCTTTAGATGGAAAAAAAACTGCGCCACAGGTGAGGGAGGAGCACGAGTGAAAGGTGAGTTCCTTCAGACGCTGATCCTGACAATCACTTCCGCATTTTCCAGAGTTGTGGTGAAGGAGAAACAAACACTGGGTGTGTTCTGGCGACTTTTTCTTTCTACTTTTACAGGTTACTGCAGCGGCCCTTAAAAACTTTGTACTGTTGCATGCAGCATGCACACAGTCTGGACACAGTGCTGTCTCATATCAGGCTCGTTGCAGATGAACTGTGTCTCTGCTGCAAAGAGGACGAGATCAGGTGGCTGCAGCAGGAGGAGGTGAAGTCTGACAGTTTCCCAACATTTCCCAGCAGCCTTCAGTCTGTACAGGAAGTTACAGAAACACTGGTGTTTTTAGATCTGATGCTGATTCATTCAAATGTTACCAGACTCATGGATCAGTTTGTTCTCAGCCTCCAGTTGTTTGAATTATGACAGAGCAACATATTAAAATGTTTCACAGGTGATCTGTGATTTCTGTTCATGGTTCAACCTCCATTTTACATGAACTGTCATGCACATCATCATCATCATCATCAAATTTGAGTTCTTTGTACTTGGAGTCTTTTCATTCAGCTTTAAACATCTCAGAGACAAATGTTGTACTTTTGCATCAGTAATAATATCCTAATCTAACTTTATGGCATTTAACTGCCACAAGGCCATTTTCCTCCACTGAGTATTTTTACTTTTCATACTTTAATTATACAAGTTTCTCAGGAAGCAGCAGCACCTGAATTAAAGATTTTTATACCAGTGTTCTCTTCATTCTGTCTTTAACTCTAAATGAAGAAATCAGCTTTTCAAATGAAACGATCAACACCACACATGTTTAAACACTTGATTTTATTCTCAGAAGAGTTGTCAGTATAATAAATGAAGAACTGGAACAAAATGACAAATGTAATCAGGGTGGGCTTTAAAGTGCAGGTACAAACACTGGCTGAGGGATGACGTATAACAAAAACTCGTCATTAACTCAACACTGAGGACAGTCTGAGAGAGCAACTACAAACAATAAACAACTACAGAGAGACCACACAGATGACTTTTTACCCAATAAACCAACCACACAAACCTTCCTCTATCTCTATTCTGTGATATTGTTCTACTGTCTCTGATCTTAAGTATTATGGTGTTTAAAATAACTTTGTATGTTTAGTTGCTCTGTTTCTCTTCATGCCTTTCAGTATTTCATTTCCTTTGTCTATGAGGCACTTTGATCTGCAATCCATGTATAAAAAGTTCTATATAAATAAAATGTTTTGAATAATTTGTATAACATCTCTAAATGAATGCAGACAAACACCAGCTACCACTTCTTTATCATATCATCAGTCTGGTGTACACTGCAGTTAGCCAAAAATGGCTGACCCTCATATTAAGTATCTTGACCTGTACATAATACTGACATGGCTCAGAAATGTTGGTGCTTACAAAACTTGAAACACAGCAGGTTACATCAAACTCAGCATAATGATTTCTGAATACACAGTGATGCAGGAGGCAGTCAGAGGCATGATAATATGAAGAGACCATGAGAATTAGCTGCTGACGGGTGCCTCAACAATGTTCCAATCTCACTTCAGACGAGAGCTCCTGGTTCAACTTTCCCTTTTTGATAGAAACACAGGACATTATTTAAAACATGAAGAGTATGTACTAAGATTTAGGCTGCAGGTGGATAAAATGTAATGATATGTCTGTGTGTGTTAGGAATATATCAGTTTAATGGAAAGTAATTTTAAAAAATGATATATAACAAATCAAATATATACGTGTGTGTGTGGTTCTGCTGGGAAACCTTTGGTCATGGCATTCATGTGGATGCCACGTGACACCCACCCAAACACCGCTGTGGGCTAAGTAACCCCCCTTCACAGCAACGGTAGTCCCTGATGGCAGCCCCCCCCCCCATGACCCATGACCCAAGATCTCCCAGCAGAGCATTGCATCATAACAAAATGATCAATGTTTCCCACTTCACCCAGCAGTGGTTTGAATGCTTTGGCTGATCGGTGTATATGAGTGATATGACAAAGAGATCAGAAAGTAGAAATCTCCAAATAAGAAGGTGATTTATGTCTGATAAGACAAAGAAAACACTGTCATCAGCAGCCAAATTTTCCTCTCAGTATACTGTACATTAATAATGTGCTATGCTGAGAAAACAAGATTTTTAAACCTGAACTGCACTGAGGAACAGTAAACTTGTCTTCACAGGTCACTTAGCAACAGCAGCATGTTAGCTAACAGATGCTAAAATTATAAAGTAACATAATAATGACTGACACCATCAGACTTGTGTGTGTGTGTGTGTAAAATATCAATGAATGTAGTTACATATTAATGATAATAAAGGCTTACCTGGGAGGGGAGCGTTGTCCAGTACGAATGAAGGAATCACTTATCATGGACAAACTGGAGCCAAAAGCGTCCATGTTTCTCAGAACCACTCTAAAGACACAAAGACCACCAGGGTGTGAATTTAGATTATCAGACATCCAGACACATCAACTGATGGAGACACAGAAACTACTGAGCAGACATCAGAGAAGTTCAGTAAAAGTTGATTCTGTTCCCACTGAATGATTTCTCTCTTTTATGAACACAGACTTTTAGAGTTATTACTTATCACTTAAACATTAACCCTGATTCAGTAATCCAGTAATATGCAGTAATTTAGTAATCTCCAAATAGGAAGATGATTTTTTTCTTCTTATTTGTCTTTTCATTGTTCTGTACACTTGTAAGGAAGAAACCTCTGAGAGGCCTATGAGCACAGCAAAACAACTCCTGGTGATTTATTCTCCTAAAAGGGGTAGATCAACAGATCATCCATCCATTTTCTAACCGCTTATCCTCTTGAGGGTCACGGGGGGGTGGAGCCTATCCCAGCTGACACTGGGTGAGAGGCAGGGTTCACCCTGAACAGGTCACCAGACTATCACAAGGCTGACACACAAGCCCCTTTTACACTGCCAGATTTTCCGCGAATGTTCGGCCGATTTGCCGGCCAGCTGCGAGCGTTTAGACACACAGAGCCGGCTTGGCGAGTTGATCTGAGGCGCCCAATTTTCCGCCTCGTATGGTAGTCATATCGGCGGAACGGTTTTAGTATAAACAGAGCGAGGCGGCCTTCCGCCTCGGGAGGGTCTGTTGATGACGCCGCACGTTCGACCCACTGGCGTGGACTTCGAACCAGGAAACAGCTGATAGCAGGAATGAGTATCTAGCAGCACTAAGGAGACGCAAAGCAGACGATGAGCAACTGGGGAGATAAAGAATTGTGCGCCCTCCTTGCCCTCACTATGAGGAGGCTATTAACCGTCAGATGACGGGAACGAAAAGGATGGGCCGATGTACGAGAGAATCGCCGAAGGACTGACCAGCCGCGGCTTTCCTCGGTACGTCACTGTTTACGTCACACGCTGAGCTGCACGTTCTGTTACTAGCTCACGCCCCCCATTGCCTCGAAAAAGGCACATTCTGTATAAACAAAAGAAGGCAGGCGGCAATTTGCCGCACTCCCCAATTTTGTTTTTATACTGCCAATGCGGAAAGAAGACTGATTGGGCTTTCCTGCAAATTTGCACAATTCCTGTGTAAAAGAGGCTATAGAGACAGACAACCATTCACACTCACATTCACACCTACGGACAACTTGGAGTCACCAATTAACCTGCATGTCTTTGGACTGTGGGAGGAAGCTGGAGCACCCAGAGAAAACCCATGCTGACACAGGGAGAACATGCAAACTCTGCACAGAAGAGCTGCACATGGGATCTAACCAGGAACCCTCTTGCTGTGAGGTGACAGTGCTGACCACCACACCACCGTGCCGCCCATCAACAGATCAGAAGGTAGTAATCTCCAAATAAGAAGATGATTTAGAAAGGCTTACCTGTGAAGGGAGCGTTGTTGATTACGAATGACGGAATCATTCATCGGGGACAAACTGGAGCCAAAAGCCTCCACACTTTTCATAGCCATCCTAGTAAACAAGACACAAAGACCACCAGGGTGTGAATTTAGATGATCAGACATCCAGACACATCAACTGATGGATACACAGAAACTACTGAGCAGACATCAGAGAAGTTCAGTCAAAGTTGATTCTGTTCCCACTGAATGATTTCTCTCTTTTATGAACACAGACTTTTAGAGTTATTACTTATCACTTAAACATTAACCCTGATCCATCGTATGGGATCATTATGAGGGTGTTGTTTGTTGAGAAACAATTTCCAAATAAGAAGGTGATTCATATCTGATAAGACAAAGTAAAGACTGTCGTCAGCAGCCAAATTTTCCTCTTGGTGTACATTAATAATATGCTAAAGCTAAGAAAACAAGATTTTTAAACCTGAACTGCACTGAGGAACAGTAAACTTGTCTTCACAGGTCACTTAGCAACAGCAGCATGTTAGCTAACAGATGCTAAAATTATAAAGTAACATCATAATGACTGACATCATGAAACTTGTGTGTGTGTAAAATATCCGTGATGCAGTTACATTTTAATGATAATAATAACTTACACGACAGGGGATTGTTGGCTTAAAGGAATGAGGAAATTACTCTTGACGGGATCGGACTGTATTCTTCTTCGAGCCATCCTAGTAAACAAGACACAAAGACCACCAGGGTGTGAATTTAGATTATCAGACATCCAGACACATCAACTGATGGATACACAGAAACTACTGAGCAGACATCAGAGAAGTTCAGTAAAAGTTGATTCTGTTCCCACTGAATGATTTCTCTCTTTTATGAACACAGACTTTTAGAGTTATTACTTATCACTTCAACATTAATCCTGATCCATCGTATGGGATCATTATGAGGGTGCAGAGGCCCAAACATTTACAGTCATTTTGATCTAGAACAAAAGGAAGTTGATTTTACTGAAGTTTAGCAGAAATTATTTCAGGAATACTCCCTCAAATTCTCCTCCTCTCTTTTCGAACTTGATCAGCTGACTGTGGGCGTTCACTCTTTGAGTTAAAGCAACTAGATTTGATCAAGGGTGGGGGGGTTGCTGTTGTTTACAACAAATATCTATATATAAATATATATAAATGCACTCCTCTTTCACTTGGTAATTTTAATTTTACATCATTTGAAAATTTTGTGTCTACTCACCTCTTCACATTTCTAAACTTCATTGTGCACCATGTCAATAAATGTATTTCACTCTTAAATGGAGTCTCTCCTGACTGAACTGACTTTAGTGTCTGTCAGTCCAGATACAAGTGACAGAAAAGATGAATGTGACTGTGCTGAAAGAGTTTTAGTGATGTCCACAGATTCATCTAAATATTTGAAAAAGTGTGTGAAACAATGTTAATGAGGTTAACAGGTTAAACTCACAGACTGCATGAAGACTTGAACAAGTCTTTATGATGTGCCACAGGGTTGTCCATCAGGTAGGAAGACAGGTCTGACCTGCTGCAAATGATAATCAGAGCTATGATGCTACTTCATCATTTGTCTTCACAGGTCACTTAGCAACAGCAGCATGTTAGCTAACAGATGCTAAAATTGTAAATTATAGCCTAATAATGACTGACATCATCAGACTTGTGTGTGTGTAAAATATCAATGACTGCAGATACATTTTAATGATAATAAAAGCTTACCTGAGAGAGACTCTGGCTTTGAAATTAATCAGTCTACCTTGTGACCCATCACTCTTGAAGGACACACCAGAGTCAATGGACTCCATGCTTCCTTTAGCCATCCTAGTAAACAAGACACAAAGACCACCAGGGTGGGAAATTAGATTATCAGACATCCAGACACATCAACTGATGGATACACAGAAACTACTGAGCAGACATCAGAGAAGTTCAGTAAAAGTTGTTTTACTGTTCACATTTCTAAACTTCATTGTGCACCATGTCAATAAATGTATTTCACTCTTAAATGGAGTCTCTCCTGACTGAACTGACTTTAGTGTCTGTCAGTCCAGATACAAGTGACAGAAAAGATGAATGTGACTGTGCTGAAAGAGTTTTAGTGATGTCCACAGATTCATCTAAATATTTGAAAAAGAGTGTGAAACAATGTAAATGAGGTTAACAGGTTAAACTCACAGACTGTATGAAGACTTGACCAAATCTTTAAGATGTGCCACAGGGTTGTCCATCAGGTAGGAAGACAGGTCTGACCTGTTGAAATGATAATCAGAGTTATGATGATACTTCATCAGTTTGTCTTCACAGGTCACTTAGCAACAGCAGCATGTTAGCTAACAGATGCTAAAATTGTAAATTATAATAATGACTGACATCATGAAACTTGTGTGTGTGTGCAAAATATCAGTGAATGCAGATACATTTTAATGATGATAAAAGCTTACCTGGGAGGGGAGTGATGTCTGAAATCAATCAGTCTCTTTTTTGACCAATCACTCTTGAAGGACACACCAGAGTCAATGGACTCCATGCTTCCTTTAGCCATCCTAGTAAACAAGACACAAAGACCACCAGGGTGTGAATTTAGATTATCAGACATCCAGACACATCAACTGATGGATACACAGAAACTACTGAGCAGACATCAGAGAAGTTCAGTAAAAGTTGATTCTGTTCCCACTGAATGATTTCTCTCTTTTATGAACACAGACTTTTAGAGTTATTACCTAGCGCTTAAACGATGCTGTTGTTTCCAACAAATATCTATATGTAAATATATATAAATGCACTCCTGTTTTACTTAGTAATTTAAATTTGACATCATCTGAACATTTTGGGTCTACTCACCTCTTCACATTTCTAAACTTCATTGTGCACCATGTCAGTACTCTTAAATGGAGTCTCTCCTGACTGAACTGATGTAGTGTAAAAAGGAGCCTTATATTTAGTCGCTTAAAGTACTCAGTTCTATGTCTTTCTAAAGTGCTCAGATCTATTCAGTTCTCTGCATCTGTGTGTGTGTGTGTGTGTGTGTGTGTGTGTGTGTGTGTGTGTGTGTATCTATTCAGTTCTCTGTATTTCTCCCTGTGTGTGTGTAGCGGGGTGTGTGTGTGTGTGTGTGTGTGAGTTGGGTATGTGAGTGCTTGAGCCGTTGATTTGTTATCTGATTTTTGGCCTACTGATGTGTTGATCTCTACTGTCCGCACACATCTGCACTCCTCTCCAATGTTGGGTAAAAGAGGAGTCAGACGTGCATTTATTGTGTTACAAGGACTCTAATGAGAAGTCATGCACCACACCTGCATTCCTCTCCAAAGTTATGTGAATGAGCATTCCCCTCCAAGGTTGGGTAAATGAGAGGACAAGTGTGTATTTGTAGGCAGACAGAGACCCAAATGTTTTTACCAGGTAAACAACACCTGCGTTTCTTAACGAGTGTGGAGTCAGGTCACTTCGACCTGAACTTGCATTCACCTCGCTCTCTGCAGAGGGCGGGGTGGGATGAGTGAGAGATATGAGGTCACCTCAGCCTGAGCCTGCACTCTGCTGGCCTGCCTATGAATGATGCAGTTTGCTCTCAGACTTTTTACTACTGTATTATTTTACTGGAAAAATATTGTATCCTGTATTACTGTACCGGAACATTATTGTACTGCACAATTATGGTATATCTTATATATTTTAACTGCATGAGCACCTATTGATGAGTGGATTATTTTAGCATATTATTTTAGCCTATCACACTATGATGAGCACATATATGCATGGAAAGAAGCACCAAGACACACATACTGAGTAATGAAAAGTAATAACACTGGGATTGAATGTTTGATGCACCTGAACCCCTTGTAATGATTGCTTTGATTAATGTTGTGGTTAAAGAAATGTTTTTTAAAAAGCAGAGCATATGGGAAGGAGGTACCAGCCCGAACATGAAGGGGAAGGACTGGGAATAATCTAGGACCTCCCACCAATGTGTTTTGATCTTAGGGATTGGTTTACAAGAAAATGGGGTAGAAACTCTCAGCATTCCCACCCAGCATATAAAGCAAAGCACAGAAAGTTAGAAATTTAATCTGGTTCCGGAACTTGACTCACTGAGTTTTGTTTGTGACTTATGGCACAATAAAGCTCTTTTGCATCTGATCCAAGCGCCTCCAGTGACTGATTGAGTGCTGCTGATTGACTTCAAGCCATTGCTATAGAAGAACAAACTGAGTGAAGATTTTTTGAAGTACTTTGACACTTCACTGACTTTAGTGTCTGTCAGTCCAGATACAAGTGACAGAAAAGATGAATGTGACTGTGCTGAAAGAGTTTTAGTGATGTCCACAGATTCATCGAAATATTTGAAAAAGTGTGTGAAACTATGTAAATGAGGTTAACAGGTTAAACTCACAGACTGTATGAAGACTTGGCCCAATCTTCATCATCTCTCACTGAATCGATGTATGCACCAATAAGATCTTCCGGCCTGCAGCGAGTGTGATAATCAAAGTTATGATGCTACTTTATGAGTATGAAAATAAACATTGAAAGCAAAAGCAACAGGATTTCAAACATGATAACAGTGTGTGGAATAATGTTAAAGAGGTTACACATGTAATGTGTGACTGTACCAAATGTTCATAATGAGGAAACATGTTGTTAGTAAAGTCTTACTTCTCTTTAGGAGAGGGGGGGGTTTCTTTAACATGTGCAGTGCAGCCTTGTGAGTCATCCCTCTCAGCAGATGCACAGCAAAGTGTATTTTTCATACGGATTCTGAAAGAAAGATTATCAAACACATTAACACACAAACACACACACACACACACACACACACACACACACACACACACACACACACACACACACACACACACACAATCCCCCTACCCTTGTAATCATCTCATTTTTGTTGCTTACAATCTGTATTTTATTTGTTTTTTGGGTTTTTGTTCTATTGTTTTACTATGAAGGTCATTGCAACATAATTTTGTAGACACTTAAAATTATTATTGCACTCAGAACAGACTGACAGAAGATTGTTCATTAATATATACAATAGAAGGATCAAACTTTAAGGGACACCACATTTCAGATTATCATTCAGTGTTTTTGTAATAAAGCTCAAAGCTGCATCTGCACACTCACATTTCAACTTATCCAAATCCAAACCAAGATAAGACTCATACCCAGGAAACTGTTCATGTATGTGAACAGGTGTGTCCTCAACTCAAGTATCTGATCAGTGATCAGGACTCATCAGGCACTCTGGATGTATGTGGTATCATTTATAAAGCCAGATGTTTACTCCTGGAATGACAGCTCTGATAACATACAAAAGTAGCACTGTTTTCTCTAAGTTTCATAACTGCTTGTTTTGTGTCTGTTTCAGAAACATTTTGTAGCTGAACTAATTTAAACCCAAGTAACTGTGTGTGAGTGTAAAATGTTGATGTATACAGTTACATTTTAATGTTAATGAAAGCTTACCTGACTGAGGACCATATTTTGTAACATTTTGACCAATCAGTCTTGAAGAACACACCAGACTCTTTGCTGTCCTCTCTGGTAGACAAGAGAGAAAAAACACCAGGATGGGAAATGAAATTATTAGACATCCAAACACAGCGACTGCTGGATACTTTTTAAAGCAGTTTCCTCCTAATTATCACTTTAACATTAATCATTAGATTATTATAAGGGTGCAGAGGTCCTAATATTTTCAGTCATTTCCATCTTCCAGGAAAGGAAGTTGATTAAGTGTCAGTGTGGATACAAATACAATGAAATAACACAGGTCACAGAGTAATAAAAACACTTTAGTGAACACAGATACTAAAGTTATAAAGTAACATCATAATGACTTACTTTGACTCCATCTTGCTGCATTCCAGAGTCACTGCAGAGTCTGGTCTCTGCTGCTGCTCTGAGCTGTAACACAACACACACCTGCTGAGTGCTGACCTCTGACTCTGGAGTAAACAGGACACATTTGTATCAGCTGTGCTTTTCCTGCAACTACAACTCAAAACATCTGCTGTGAAAAAGACAGCATGAATACAGTTAAAATCAACTTTGACTTTTGATGATGACACATTAGAAACACATCCTGCTCTCACACTAAATGCACTTTACATGAAAGGTGAAAGTGAAAAACAGTCACAGTCAAATGTGAAAGACTTTAGGAACACAAGCACAATGTTTGTTTTCCTGCAGCTTTCTCTACACCTTGAGACACAGTGTGCACAAGTTATCAGCTCTATAACTGCCTTCTTCATCCTGCTGCAAATTTAATGAGTACCTGTGTGAGAATATGCATATTTGTCATCACTTTTTCCATGTTATAGTCTGCAGAGAAATATTTACAGCCACAGCTTTTGCTGATCATCTTGGAAGATGAGCGTAGTGACATTTTGTGTGTTCCACATTACTGCCGCTGTATGTTAGGTGTTAGTTTTGAGTTGTTGTCCACTTTTCCTGTTCAGTCAAACAACAAAATAATTGTCACTTGAAGCAGAGCCTTGTGTTGAAGACAAACTAAATAGTCTAACAGAACAAAGCAGAAGTTCCCTGTTCCTGTTCCTGGTTTCCTGTTCATGACACTAGTGATTCTCCATTTTGTGTCAAGCACTTCAGGTCACAGACCCTCAGTTAATAACTTCAGGGACCTCCATCTGAAAACATTTTGGTAGTTAGATATGAATTGTACAGTTGTTTACTGGAGTTGAAGAGATATCTGTGAAGACAGTGAAACCATTTGCTCAGAATTAGACTCACCTCTACTGTGAATTAAATCATGAAAATAAACTATTCCTCAGTTTTTAGGGACCCCCTGTAACTCCCTTAAGACCCCTGGGGGTCCTCGGACACCTGGCTGAGAACAACTTTATTAGACTAACGTTATCCATTTCGAGACGACGAAGGAAACAGTATGATTAGGCCTACAACACACGGTTCAAAGAAATGCAATTCTGACTCGTTTTGTTCGTTTATTCTTGTTGTTGTTCGGACAGAGTGAAATAACTGAATAAACGGATGACACAAGAACCCTGGCGATAAGAGTAATAAAGTATTTACAGTACCTTTTCGGACTCAGCAAAACGGGGAAAAAAACTGCGTCACTGTTGGTGCACTGAAAACGAAACTAAGCAACTCCGGAAGAGTTTGTTTACCAGTGGAGGACACACACACACACACACACACACACACAGGAAATGTCTACTGAAATCATTTGTATCCCCCTGCAACATTTGCTGGGAAATAATAAACTTCTCTATATTCTCCAAGATCATTAGACATGATACACACAAATTAAAATACTTGATGTTAAGGCAGAGACAGTGCATTATGGAGGAGGTATATTTGGCAGACTGCATGTCCAGACAACAGCGTAATGTTCTGAAAAGCACCATCACCGGGTCTCCTCAACAGGCGGCGCTAAAGATGGCAGCTTAAACTAGTGCTCCAGCCAGTCGAGGACAAACTAAACCCCACACACAGGAAGAAACTGAGCTCAAAACTAAATAAGTCTGTCGCAGCTGACACTGGCTGAGAGGCAGGGTTCACCCTGGACAGGTCACCAGACTATCACAGGGCTGACACATACATTCACAACCATTCACACTCACATTCACACCTACAGACAATTTAGAGTCACCAATTAACCTGCATGTCTTTGGACTGTGGGAGGAAGCTGGAGCACCCGCAGAAAACCCACACTGACACAGGGAGAACATGCAAACTCTGCACAGAAGAGCTCCTGCACATGGGATCTAACCAGGAACCCTCTTGCTGGGAGGTGACAGTGCTAACCACCGCATTCGACGCATTCTTGTTCTAGGTGACCCCCACAATGGTCATATTAATTGTCACACAATTTTACTGTAAAGTTTGAGAAATTCAGAGGTAAAATCTGCTCAAATATAATCATAATTTCCTCATTATAGCGACTTCAAAGACCAAAGGAGTCGCTGAGGGACTGAGGTTGGGCCTGACTCTCTGACACACTCAACAAAAGAATCCACTGAGACGTCTAAAATAAGTTTAACTTTTTATTAACGAAAAAACATGATCAACTCATGATAAAGTGCGCAACTTCATATTTAAAGTAATCACAGTGACCAAAGAAAAATAACGGTCAACAATAAAATGTGGTGACCCAGCTCAGCCCCTCCCTCTCCTCCACACAATGAGAAGTGAACAGGTGAATATATTAACTTCATATCCCCGCACATATGCATGTGACCCACTACACCCTACTCAATATGATCACATAATAAATTATATCATAACCAAACAAAATAACTAAATAATAATAAATAGAATAACAATAAATATCCCTTCCCCATCGTCAAATTGTCGAGTCAACATCTGAAACCAATCAGCTGTTAGATCAGGTGAGAGCTAAGCATTTCCCATCATGCCCTGGGTCTTGCAGTCAGTGGAGAGCAACTGGCTCTAAAAACTGCTCGATCTGGTGAGAATATTGTCGTCCACTGTTGCATGATGTCAGAGCAAGCTGGGATGAAGTTGGACACAAATCTAACCAGCATGCATTGTGCTGTGATGATGAGCCTACTGTTACACCCTGAATACACCAATTAGCAATTATACCAATTGGCAGAGCCTTACAGTTATTCATTGGTTGGCTCTGTCACCATATGGGTTTGGTCTACTGTGTGACTTGCCTTATGCACGTGTATTATTATTTTATTTATACTTTTATTATACTTTTAATCATATCTTTTTAAAAATGTATTATTAATGCAGCCTTGTCGTTTTGATTTTGTTCTGAATTAGTGTTTGAATTATTCCCTCATATTGATTATCTCCACCTGTACATTATACCGACATGACTCAGAAATCTTACTGCCTGCAACACTTGAAGCACAGCAGGTTACAACAAGCTAAGCATAATGATAAAAACATTAGTTATGTCTAAAGTGATTTCTGAATATGCAGTGATGCAAGAAGCAGTCGCAGGCATGATAATATGAAGAGACCATCAGAAGCTGCTGCTGACGGGTGCCTCAACAATGTTTCCATCCCACTTCAGACGAGAGCTCCTGGTTCATTTCGTCACCTTTTTGGATAGAAAAACAGGATATTATTTAAAATAAAAACAGTATGTAATAAGATTTAAGCTGCAGGTGGATAAAATGTAATGATTCCAGCCTGTGGCCCCTTGCTGTATGCCACATCCCCCTCTCTCCCCATTTCACACTGTCCTGTCAATTAAAGGCTTTAAAAAAGGCCCAAAAAATTAACCTTAAAAGAAAAACTAATCAAGATCAAACATCTTCTGAAAATTGATTAAACCACCAAGGTGGAAAATCAGATTTACAGCCATCCAGCCACAACTGCTGGATAAACGTGGCATCAGACAAGTTCAGTAAAAGCTGACTCTGTTCCCACTGAATGATTTCTCTCCTCTTTTTAAAGTAAGTTCTCTGACTTCTCTCTCTTTATCCTGCTCCATCATATGAGATCATATTCAGACAATATGAGTATTGAGAGGGTGTCCTAATGTTTACGGTCATTTTGATCTTCAAGAAAAGAAGTTGATTTCAATGACTTTATGTTCCATCGTTGTGGATACAAGTGACAGAAAAGATGAATGTGACTGTGCTGAAAGAGTTTTAGTGATGTCCACAGATTCATCTAAATATTTGAAAAAGTCTGTGAAACAATGTAAATGAGGTTAACAGGTTTAACTCACAGACTGTATGAAGATTTGACCAAATCTTCATCATCTGCCACAACGTGCTCCTCCTCTGAGGAAGAAAAGTCTGGCCTGCTGCAAGTGTGATAATCAAAGTTATGATGCTACTTTATGAGTATGAAAATAAACATTAAAAGCAAAAGCAACAGAATTTCAAACATCATAACAGTGGGTGGAAAAGTGCAAAAGGGGTTATGCATGACTAAGTTATTATTAGATTATTACTGGACACAAACATTATAGTAAAGGCCCAAATATTTACAGTCAGTTTGATCTTCCAGAACAGGAAATTGATTTGACTGACTAATGTCTGGAGTGTGGACACACATGAAATGCAATTCATGTGAATATATACCCAGAGGAAAGGAAAATTCAAAATAAGATCTGGTCTTTGTCCAACCTATTTCTCCCAGACGTAACTGAGCTCAGTTTAAGATCAATATGAGATTTTGACCATTTTTCATATTTCTTTAATTCAGCTCCTGAGAAATAACCTTCCTCTTGTCTCCCCAGAGGAAAGTTTGCTGCTCACCACAGTGTTTTCTGTGTCTTATCAGACATAACTCGTCTTCTTATTTGGAGATTACTACGTTCTGACCTGTTTCTCATAACTCCTAAAAATAATAATAATGAATGAATGGACAAGTAGTGTAAAAGTGCTCTGAGCTTTTGCTCCTTGTTTCTCCTGCACTGAGGAACAGTAAACTTGTCCTCACAGGTCACTTAGCAACAGCAGCATGTTAGCTAACAGATCCTAAAATTATAAAGTGACATCATAATGACTGACATCATCGGACTTGTGTGTGTGCAAAATATTAATGAATGCAGTTTCATTTTAACGATAATAAAAGCTTACCTGGGAGAGACTCTGTCTTTGAAATTAGTCAGATAATTTCTTGATCTATCACTCTTGAAGGACACACCAGAGTCAATGGACTCCATGCTTCCTTTAGCCATCCTAGTAAACAAGACACAAAGACCACCAGGGTGTGAATTTAGATTATCAGACATCCAGACACATCAACTGATGGATACACAGAAACTACTGAGCAGACATCAGAGAAGTTCAGTAAAAGTTGATTCTGTTCCCACTGAATGATTTCTCTCTTTTATGAACACAGACTTTTACAGTTATTACTTATCACTTCAACATTAATCCTGATCCATCGTATGGGATCATTATGAGGGTGCAGAGGCCCAAACATTTACAGTCATTTTGATCTAGAACAAAAGGAAGTTGATTTTACTGAAGTTTAGCAAAAAGTATTTCAGGAATACTCCCTCAAATTCTCCTCCTCTCTTTTCCAACTTGATCAGCTGACTGTGGGCGTTCACTCTTTGAGTTAAAGCAACTAGATTTGATCAAGATCTCAGTGAGCCAATCATATTGTTGCTGTCAAACTTTTAAACCGTTCTCCTTTCTCTCAGTTTGGTCTGTTGGTCATTTAAATATCAGATCCTTAAACAATAAATCTTTGTTATGCCATATTTTTATAACTTTAAATACTTGAGATTTATTTTAGTATCACTGAGACATGGTTATCTCAGGGTGACGGCCGTCCTCATGTTGAAGCAACTCTTCCTAATCTTACACACCTCCATCACCTCTTCACATTTCTAAACTTCATTGTGCACCATGTCAATAAATGTATTTCACTCTTAAATGGAGTCTCTCCTGACTGAACTGACTTTAGTGTCTGTCAGTCCAGATACAAGTGACAGAAAAGATGAATGTGACTGTGCTGAAAGAGTTTTAGTGATGTCCACAGATTCATCTAAATATTTGAAAAAGAGTGTGAAACAATGTAAATGAGGTTAACAGGTTAAACTCACAGACTGTATGAAGACTTGACCCAATCTTCATCATCTCTCACTGAATCGATGTCTGCACCAATAAGATCTTCCGGCCTGCAGTGAGTGTGATAATCAAAGTTATGATGCTACTTTATGAGTATGAAAATAAACATTAAAAGCAAAAGCAACAGGATTTCAAACATGATAACAGTGTGTGGAATAATGTTAAAGAGGTTACACATGTAATGTGTGACTGTACCAAATGTTCATAATGAGGAAACATGTTTTTAGTAAAGTCTTACTTCTCTTTTGGAGAGGGGGGGGTTTCTTTAACATGTGCAGTGCAGCCTTGTGAATCATCCCTCTCAGCAGACGCACAGCTGATGCCAGAGAACAGTAATTTTTTCAGATGGGCTCTGAAGGAAAGATAATCACACACATTTACACACGCAGGGAATCCCCCACCCTTTGAATCATCTCATTTTTGTGTCTTGCATTTAATTTATTTTTTGGGCTTTTGTTTTACTATGAAGCTCACTGTGAGCCTGTTGATCGCCTCTGCCTCATCCCTATTGGATTGGTTTGCCCTCACTGATGGTCCTTCTGTGTACCAAACCTTCCTTTTGACCAGTTAAGGTATTTGAGTCAAACCTCACCTGGTTCACCAGTTGTTACAGTTCATTAATATATACAATAGAAGGATCAAACTTTAAGGGACACCACATTTCAGATTATCATTCAGTGTTTTTGTAATAAAGCTCAAAGCTGCATCTGCACACTCACATTTCAACTTATCCAAATCCAAACCAAGATAAGACTCATAACCAGGAAACTGTTCATGTATGTGGACAGGTGTGTCCTCAACTCAAGTATCTGATCAGTGATCAGGACTCATCAGGCACTCTGGATGTATGTGGCATCATTTATAAAGCCAGATGTTTACTCCTGGAATGACAGCTCTGATAACAAACAAAGGTATGAAGGCAGAGCTGATTTTTACAAGTTTCATAACTGCTTGTTTTGTGTCTGTTTCAGAAACATTTTGTAGCTGAACTAATTTAAACCCAAGTAACTGTGTGTGAGTGTAAAACATTGATGTATACAGTTACATTTTAATGTTAGTGAAAGCTTACCTGGGAGAGACTCTGTCTTTGAAATTAATCAGAGGATTTCTTGATCTATCACTCTTGAAGGACACACCAGAGTCAATGGACTCCATGCTTCCTTTAGCCATCCTAGTAAACAAGACACAAAGATCACCAGGGTGTGAATTTAGATGATCAGACATCCAGACACATCAACTGATGGATACACAGAAACTACTGAGCAGACATCAGAGAAGTTCAGTAAAAGTTGATTCTGTTCCCACTGAATGATTTCTCTCTTTTATGAACACAGACTTTTAGAGTTATTACTTATCACTTCAACATTAATCATTAACATTGACAGATTAGACTCACAGATCATCTGAAGACTTGACCAAATCTTCATCATCTGCCACAACGTGCTCCTCCTCTGAGGAAGAAAAGTCTGGACTGCTGCAAGTGTGATAATCACAGTTATGATGCTACTTCATGAGTATGAAAATAAACATTAAAAGCAATATTATTAAATATTTACAGTCAGGACATTGATTTGACTGACTCTAATGTCTGGAGTGTGGACACACATGAAATGCAGTTCATGTGAATATATACCCAGAGGAAAGGAAAATTCAAAATAAGATCTGGTCTTTGTCCAACCTATTTCTCCCAGACGTAACTGAGCTCAGTTTAAGATCAATATGAGATTTTGACCATTTTTCATATTTCTTTAATTCAGCTCCTGAGAAATAACCTTCCTCTTGTCTCCCCAGAGGAAAGTTTGCTGCTCTCCACAATGTTTTCTGTGTCTTATCAGACATAACTCATCTTCTTATTTGGAGATTACTACGTTCTGATCTGTTTCTCATAACTCCTTACAGAATCAACAAGCAGTGTCAAGTAGCACTCTGAGTGGTTGGACGACTAGAAAAGTGCTGTGCAAGTCCATCTATTCTTTTGCTCTTTATTTCTCCTGGGGGGGATGTTTAGGAGAAACAGATCAGAATGTAGACTAATGTCTGATAAGACAAAGAAAAGACTGTGGTCAGCAGCAACTTTTTTTCTTTAGGTATAAATTAATAATGTGCTAAAGCTAAGAAAACAAGATTTTTAAACCAGAACTGCACTGAGGAACAGTAAACTTGTCTTCACAGGTCACTTAGCAACAGCAGCATGTTAGCTAACAGATGCTAAAATTATAAAGTAACATCATAATGACTTACATCATCAGACTTGTGTGTGTGTGTGTGTGTGTGTGTGTGTGTGTGTGTGTGTGTGTGAAATATCAGTGATGCAGTTACATTTTAATGATGATAAAAACTTACCTGAGAGAGACTCTGTCTTTGAAATCAATCAGTCTACCAAATGACCAATCACAAGTTAAAGACACACCAGAGTCAATAGACTCCATGCTTCCTTTAGCCATCCTAGTAAACAAGACACAAAGACCACCAGCGTGGGAATTTAGATTATCAGACATCCAGACACATCAACTGATGGATACACAGAAGATGAATGTGACTGTGCTGAAAGAGTTTTAGTGATGTCCACAGATTCATCTAAATATTTGAAAAAGTGTGTGAAACAATGTAAATGAGGTTAACAGGTTAAACTCACAGATCATCTGAAGACTTGACCAAATCTTCATCATCTGCCACAACGTGCTCCTCCTCTGAGGAAGAAAAGTCCAGCCATCTGCAAGTGTGATAATCACAGTTATGATGCTACTTCATGAGTATGAAAATAAACTTTAAAAGCAATATTATTAAATATTTACAGTCAGGAAATTGATTTGACTGACTAATGTCTGGAGTGTGGACACACATGAAATGCAATACATGTGAATATATACCCAGAGGAAAGGAAAATTCAAAATAAGCTCTGGTCTTTGTCCAACCTATTTCTCCCAGACGTAACTGAGCTCAGTTTAAGATCAATATGAGATTTTGACCATTTTTCATATTTCTTTAATTCAGCTCCTGAGAAATAACCTTCCTCTTGTCTCCCCAGAGGAAAGTTTGCTGCTCACCACAATGTTTTCTGTGTCTTATCAGACATAACTCATCTTCTTATTTGGAGATTACTACGTTCTGATCTGTTTCTCATAACTCCTTACAGAATCGACAAGCAGTGTCAAGTAGCACTCTGAGTGGTTGGACGACTAGAAAAGTGCTGTGCAAGTCCATCTATTCTTTTGCTCTTTATTTCTCCTGGGGGGGATGTTTAGGAGAAACAGATCAAAATGAAACTTGTGTGTGTGTGTGTGTGTGTGTGTCAAATATAAGTGATGCAGTTATATTTTAATGATGATAAAAACTTACATACTTACTTCAGCTAACATTTTTTAGCTGAACCACTTGTGACCCTAAGTAATTGTGTGTGTGTTGGATACTTTTTAAAGCAGTTTCCTCCTAATTCTCACTTTAACATTAATCATTAGATTATTATAAGGGTGCAGAGGTCCTAATATTTTCAGTCATTTCCATCTTCCAGGAAAGGAAGTTGATTAAGTGTCAGTGTGGAGACAAATACAATGAAATAACACAGGTCACAGAGTAATAAAAACACTTTAGTGAACACAGATACCAAAGTTATAAAGTAACATCATAATGACTTACTCTGAATCTGACCAGTTGGTCCCCATGTTCACACTGACTCTCTGCTGCTGCTCTGAGCTGTAACACAACACACACCACTCCATGTTATAGTCTGCAGAAAAATATTTACAGCCACAGGTTTTGCTGATCATCTTGGAAGATGACAGCTGTATGTTAGGTGTTAGTTTTGAGTTGTTGTCCACTTTTCCTGTTCAGTCAAACGACAAAATAATTGTCACTTGAATCAGAGCCTTGAAACAGTCTAACAGAACAAAGCAGAATTAAAACTTGGTTCCCTTGTTGATCACACCAGTTATTGTGTCAAGCACCCCTTACATGTCAGGTCACTAACCCTCAGTTAATGACACCTGGCGATAAGAGTTAGAAAGTATTAAAGTAATTACAATACCTTCTAGATGGTGAGAAACTGCGCCACTGCTGCTCAAATACAAATGAAACTAAACCTCCTCAAACCGCCGCTATCTCTGACTGCCAGCTGCTCCTCAGCCACCAATGAGAGGTAGACATGGAGCACACAGACTGATATCATTTGTATCACCCTGTAACATCTGTCAGGAAAGAAGAAACTTCACTATATTCACCAAGATTATTAGACATGATACACACAAAATAAAATACTCCAGCCTGGTAGGAAAACAGCTCTGTGTTATAAAAAGCACAGCGGCTGCAAACGTTTGGGACCCCTAGTTTCTTTTACAGCGCACATTGAAGTTAATAGAATATTAACTGATCTGCAAAAGGCATGGAATTAAAGATCTAACTTTTTTAAATCCTTAAGGCAAGACTGCTGTGTTATCTTAGTTTTGTATAATTTTACAGTGCACAAAATAAAAAGCAGCACTGTTGGAGCCATAAGTTTAATTTGTGTGCAATGTAATATCTCACCACGCCACTAGGTGGCTCATTTCACAGGCTGCAGCAGGCCATGGTATCTCAGTTCATCCCAGTGAGCACAGGTGTTGCTGATGTTAGGAGACAAACAGTTTTAAGGTGTTTCTCAGAGTCAAGACTGGCAAGGCGAAAGTCCTCCCTAGCATCCAGTGAACACACACTGAAACAGGCTAACAAGTGTCCCCAGGTGTGTGTCATTAACCCTCAGCAGACTGATGAGATTTCAGGGTACTGTGGGAATTTTGATACTCTCTAATGTTGTTGTACAGTTTGAACAAATATAAGCGGCATTTTCAGAGTCATGTGACTTTTATGGAGAATATATTCTGGATTGTACTTAAAGAATAAAATCAGGTCGTCTAAATGACATTTTTGTAAAAGGTGTTTTTAGAATTCCTCCACGATGTATAAAAACTGACCTTACCCATTGTGCTGAATGTTTAGGTCAGTTGATGTGTTTCTGTAAAGTCTTATGAATGTATGAAGCATTAACACTTTCATCTGCTCAATTGATTTGGACAATTAAATAGCTATCTAAAAATGTGTCCTGTTGTTTTGGGAAGAGTTGGCAGTGGGAGGGTTAATCCTTCTTTTCACTGAATATGCAAAAGGTGCTGTTTACAGGTGAGGCCAGGAAGATCCTTCCTTGCAATTGAGAAACACCTCCAGACAGTCTCACACCTTAATTAGCTTGTTAGGGCTCTGGCTTGTTCACAGTTGTCGTTAGGAAAGGCCAGGTGATGCAAATTTCAAAACTTTGTAAATATTCTGAAACCTCGTCCCAACAATCAGCAGCCATGGGCTCCTCTAAACAGCTGCC
Source organism: Cephalopholis sonnerati (assembly GCA_019142605.1). NCBI lineage: Eukaryota > Metazoa > Chordata > Actinopteri > Perciformes > Serranidae > Cephalopholis > Cephalopholis sonnerati. Next base: position 36,298,101 of record JAGQAX010000015.1, read on the forward strand.
TAGCACTCTGAAAACTACAATAACTGATGAAGACTATAAGAAGATAGCAAAGTGTTTTCAGGCAGCTGTTTCCTCAGTTTGTGATGTCATTAAGAAACGTCAGTTAACAGGAAGTGTGGAGGTCAAAGTTATGAAGTAAACAGCGTACACCAATAATATATAATGTGATTAAGTAATTGTACTATTTATAATATGATATTTATAATAAAAGAACAAATTTAAGTTCTTTGTACTTGGAGTCTTTTCATTCAGCTTTAAACATCTCAGAGAGAAATGTTGTACTTTTGCATCAGTAATAATATCCTAATCTAACTTTATGGCATTTAACTGCCACAAGGCCATTTTCCTCCACTGAGTACTTTTACTTTTCATACTTTAATGATACAAGTTTCTCAGGAAGCAGCAGCACCTGAATTAAAGATTTTTATACCAGTGTTCTCTTCATTCTGTCTTTAACTCTAAATGAAGAAATCAGCTTTTCAAATGAAACGATCAACACCACACATGTTTAAACACTTGATTTTATTTACAACAGAATAATCCAACAAAGGGTGAAGAAGAGTTTTCAGTATAATAAATGAAGAACTGGAACAAAATGACAAATGTAATCAGGGTGAGCTTTAAAGTGCAGGTACAAACGCTGGCTGAGGGATGACGTATAACAAAAACTCGTCATTAACTCAACACTGAGGACAGTCTGAGAGAGCAGCACAGAAAATATAACAGTATCATCAAACAGACTTTTCTCACATTCATTAATTTGATATATAAACAACTACAGAGAGACCACACAGATGACTTTTTACCCAATAAACCAACCACACAAACCTTCCTCTATCTCTATTCTGTGATATTGTTCTACTGTCTCTGATCTTAAGTATTATGGTGTTTAAAATAACTTTGTATGTTGAGTTGCTCTGTTTCTCTTCACGCCTTTCAGTATTTCCTTTCCTGTGACTATGAGGCACTTGGATCTGCAATCCATGTATAAAAACTTCTAGATAAATAAAATGTATTATTATCATTATAGTCTATATCCTTATCATATTTGTAATATGTTCTAATTCTTTGTTATATTTGTATAACATCTCTAAATGAATGCAGACAAACACAAGCTACCACTTCTTTATCATATCATCAGTCTGGTGTACTGTAGTTGGCTAAAAATGGTTGCTCCTGATTTTAAGTTTCATGACCTGGAAATAATGCGGACATGACTCAGAAATGTCGGTGCTTCCAAAACGTGAAACATAGCAGCATAACAACAAACTCAGCATAATGATTTCTGAATATGCAGTGATGCAGGAGGTAGTCAGAGGCATGATAATGTGAAGAGACCATGAGAATTAGCTGCTGACGGGTGGCTCAACAATGTTCCCATCCCACTTCAGACGAGAGCTCCTGGTTCATCTCTTCCCTTTTTTGATAGAAACACAGGACGTTATTTAAAATAAAAACAGTATCTATTCAGATTTAAGCTGCAGGTGGATAAAATGTAATAACATGTCTGTGTGTGTTGGTAAATATCAGTTTAATGGAAACTGATATAAAATAAATGATATATAACAAATTAAATAACATATACACACACACACACACATATATATATATGGTAGGGCTGGGACTTTAACGCGTTAATTTCAATTAATTAATTATGGGAAAAATAACCCATTTAATCGCACCTTGGTGGTGAAAACATGGTGCTGCGAGCACGGACACCAGAGCTAACGTTAGCTACAACAGTCCTGGTACAGGCAAACGGTCGGGCCGCATTTTCCTGACCGAACCCAACCGGAGTCCAAGACAGTTATAACCGAGCCCGGCCCAAACCCCACAGCCTTTCTGATTTTTAAGTGCGAACCTCCTCTCTTTTCCAACTTGATCAGCTGACTGTGGGCGTTCACTCTTTGAGTTAAAGCTACTAGATTTGATCAAGATCTCAGTGAGCCAATCATATTGTTGCTGTCAAACTTTTAAACCGTTCTCCTTTCTCTCAGTTTGGTCTGTTGGTCATTTAAATATCAGATCCTTAAACAATTAATCTTTGTTATGCCATATTTATATAACTTTAAATACTTGAGATTTATTTTAGTATCACTGAGACATGGTTATCTCAGGGTGACGGCAGTCCTCTTGTTGAAGCAACTCTTCCTAATCTTACACACCTCCATCAACTCTGACAGTCAGGCGGGGGAGGGGGGGTGCTGTTGTTTACAACAAATATGTATATATAAATATATATCAATGCAATCCTGTTTTACTCGGTAATTTTAATTTGACATCATTTGAACATTTTGGGTCTACTCACCTCTTCACATTTCTAAACTTCATTGTGCACCATGTCAATAAATGTATTTCACTCTTAAATGGAGTCTCTCCTGACTGAACTGACTTTAGTGTCTGTCAGTCCAGATACAAGTGACAGAAAAGATGAATGTGACTGTGCTGAAAGAGTTTTAGTGATGTCCACAGATTCATCTAAATATTTGAAAAAGAGTGTGAAACAATGTAAATGAGGTTAACAGGTTAAACTCACAGATCATCTGAAGACTTGGCCAAATCTTCATCATCTGCCACAGGGTTGTCCATCAGGTAGGAGGACAGGTCTGACCTGCTGCAAATGATAATCAGAGTTATGATGATACTTCATCAGTTTGTCTTCACAGGTCACTTAGCAACAGCAGACCGTTAGCTAACAGATGCTAAAATTGTCAATTATAATACTGACTTACATCATCAGACGTGTGTGTGTGTAAAATATCAATGACTGCAGATACATTTTAATGATAATAAAAGCTTACCTGAGAGAGACTCTGTCTTTGAAATCAGTCATTCCATGTTTTGACCGATGTCTCTTGAGGGACACACCAGACTCTTTGCTGTCCTCTCTGGTAGACAAGAGAGAAAAAACACCAGGGTGGGAAATTAAATTATTAGACATCCAAACACAGCGACTGCTGGATACTTTTTAAAGCAGTTTCCTCCTAATTCTCACTTTAACATTAATCATTAGATTATTATAAGGGTGCAGAGGTCCTAATATTTTCAGTCATTTCCATGTTCCAGGAAAGGAAGTTGATTAAGTGTCAGTGTGGATACAAATACAATGAAATAACACAGGTCACAGAGTAATAAAAACACTTTAGTGAACACAGATACTAAAGTTATAAAGTAACATCATAATGACTTACTTTGACTGTGACCAGTTGGTCCCCATGTTCACACTGACTCTCTGCTGCTGCTCTGAGCTGTAACACAACACACACCTGCTGAGTGCTGACCTCTGACTCTGGAGTAAACAGGACACATTTGTATCAGCTGTGCTTTTCCTGCAACTACAACTCAAAACATCTGCTGTGAAAAAGACGGCACAAATACAATTCAAATCAACTTTGACTTTTGATGATGACACATTAGAAACACATCCTGCTCTCACACTAAATGCACTTTAGATGAAAGGGGAAAGTGAAAGGACGATCACAGTCAAATGTGAAAGACTTTAGGAACACACAAGCACAATGTTTGTTTGTTTCCATACAGCTTTCACACAGTGTGCAGAAGTTATGAGCTCTATCACTGCTTTCTTGATGCTTCCAGTCTAATAAGAAGCTGTGTATTTGACCACCTCTGAAGGTGGTCTGAGTACGGTTTGCTCCAGAGGGGTCTGAGTTCTCTTGGAGTGTGCACATATGCACAAAGAATGCTGGGTCACAGCTCTGAGTCCACTCAGAGGGCTGAAAAGGACCAAGTGTTTATGTTTTTGACCCCTAAAAGGCTCCTGATAACAGTAAAGTCTGCAGTAAGTCTATTTCATATGACTCTACGTCACACAGCTTGGAAGCGTATTGCTGCCACACCAGGAAAAAATTAATGGATCAGTATTACGTTACAACGTGAAAAGTTTATTTCTCTAACATGAAGTTTTTCACATTATAACATGATATAACAACATATTTTCACGTTAAAACCTGATAATTTATTTTGTAAGAACGTGAAAAGTTCCACATTATAATGCAATATTTGGTCCAAAACACGGACAACATGAAGCTATATCGTCGAAAACATAGTTATAACATGAAAAACTTTTTGTTAGAACAATGAACTTTTCAGTTATGACGTAACAGTGATCCATTATATTTTCCTGATGTGGCAGCAATACGCTTCCGTACACAGCAATAAAACATTAAAGAGAGGCCTCTCCGACCGTGGTCCCCAAAAGGTTTACTGACACAGTTTGCGACACAATAATTGTCAGTTGTAGGAGATAACAGCGTTGAAGTTAAACCAGGTAACACAGAGACAACTTGTTTCACTTGTTCATATCATTTCAAGACAAAGAACACAGTAAGCGCAACACAGGAGTCAACAATGCGACAAACCTCCAAAGTTTTGTTCCCAAACTGGATGAAATAATTGATTACACGATGATACAATGACCCTGGCGATAAGAATAATATAATAATAAAGTATATAAAAGACGTTGTGACAATACCTTTAGATGAAAAAAAATAACTGCGCCACAGGTGAGGGAGGAGCACGAGTGAAAGGTGAGCTGCTTCTGACGGAGATTGTCAGCAGATCCTGACAATCATTAAGTAAGGAAAGACAAACACTGGGTGTGTTCGGAAGCGCAGACTTATGTTTTATGTTTACCTTTGGTAGGTACTGCAGCTGCTCATAAAAAGTGTGTACTGTTGCATGCAGTATGCACACAGTCTGGACACAGTGCTGTCTCATATCAGGCTCGTTGCAGATGAACTCTGTCTCTGCTGCAAAGAGGACGAGATCAGGTGGCTGCAGCAGGAGGAGGTGAAGTCTGACAGTTTCCCAACATTTCCCAGCAGCCTTCAGTCTGTACAGGAAGTTACAGAAACACTGGTGTTTTTAGATCTGATGCTGATTCATTCAAATGTTACCAGACTCATGGATCAGTTTGTTCTCAGCCTCCAGTTGTTTTAATTATGACAGAGCAACATATTAAAATGTTTCACAGGTGATCTGTGGTTTCTGTTCATGGTTCAACCTCCATTTTACATGAACTGTCATGCACATCATCATCATCATCAAATTTGAGTTCTTTGTACTTGGAGTCTTTTCATTCAGCTTTAAACATCTAAGAGAGAAATGTTGTACTTTTGCATCAGTAATAATATCCTAATCTATCTTTATGGCATTTAACTGCCACAAGGCCATTTTCCTCCACTGAGTATTTTTACTTTTCATACTTTAATTATACAAGTTTCTCAGGAAGCAGCAGCACCTGAATTAAAGATTTTTATACCAGTGTTCTCTTCATTCTGTCTTTAACTCTAAATGGAGAAATCAGCTTTTCAAATGAAACAATCAACACCACACATGTTTAAACACTTGATTTTATTCTCAGAAGAGTTGTCAGTATAATAAATGAAGAACTGGAACAAAATGACAAATGTAATCAGGGTGGGCTTTAAAGTGCAGGTACAAACACTGGCTGAGGGATGACGTATAACAAAAACTCGTCATTAACTCAACACTGAGGACAGTCTGAGAGAGCAACTACAAACAATAAACAACTACAGAGAGACCACACAGATGACTTTTTACCCAATAAACCAACCACACAAACCTTCCTCTATCTCTATTCTGTGATATTGTTCTACTGTCTCTGATCTTAAGTATTATGGTGTTTAAAATAACTTTGTATGTTTAGTTGCTCTGTTTCTCTTCATGCCTTTCAGTATTTCATTTCCTTTGTCTATGAGGCACTTTGATCTGCAATCCATGTATAAAAAGTTCTATATAAATAAATTCTATATAAATAAAATGTTTTGAATAATTTGTATAACATCTCTAAATGAATGCAGACAAACACCAGCTACCACTTCTTTATCATATCATCAGTCTGGTGTACACTGCAGTTAGCCAAAAATGGCTGACCCTCATATTAAGTATCTTGACCTGTACATAATACTGACATGGCTCAGAAATGTTGGTGCTTACAAAACTTGAAACACAGCAGGTTACATCAAACTCAGCATAATGATTTCTGAATACACAGTGATGCAGGAGGCAGTCAGAGGCATGATAATATGAAGAGACCATGAGAATTAGCTGCTGACGGGTGCCTCAACAATGTTCCAATCTCACTTCAGACGAGAGCTCCTGGTTCAACTCGTCCCTTTTTGATAGAAACACAGGACATTATTTAAAACATGAAGAGTATGTACTAAGATTTAGGCTGCAGGTGGATAAAATGTAATGATATGTCTGTGTGTGTTAGGAATATATCAGTTTAATGGAAAGTAATTTTAAAAAATGATATATAACAAATCAAATATATACGTGTGTGTGTGGTTCTGCTGGGAAACCTTTGGTCATGGCATTCATGTGGATGCCACGTGACACCCACCCAAACACCGCTGTGGGCTAAGTAACCCCCCTTCACAGCAACGGTAGTCCCTGATGGCAGCCCCCCCCCCCCATGACCCATGACCCAAGATCTCCCAGCAGAGCATTGCATCATAACAAAATGATCAATGTTTCCCACTTCACCCACCAGTGGTTTGAATGCTTTGGCTGATCGGTGTATATGAGTGATATGACAAAGAGATCAGAAAGTAGAAATCTCCAAATAAGAAGGTGATTTATGTCTGATAAGACAAAGAAAACACTGTCATCAGCAGCCAAATTTTCCTCTCAGTATACTGTACATTAATAATGTGCTATGCTGAGAAAACAAGATTTTTAAACCAGAACTGCACTGAGGAACAGTAAACTTGTCTTCACAGGTCACTTAGCAACAGCAGCATGTTAGCTAACAGATGCTAAAATTATAAAGTAACATAATAATGACTGACACCATCAGACTTGTGTGTGTGTGTGTGTGTAAAATATCAATGAATGTAGTTACATATTAATGATAATAAAAGCTTACCTGGGAGGGGAGCGTTGTCCAGTACGAATGAAGGAATCACTTATCAAGGACACACTGGAGCCAAAAGCGTCCATGTTTCTCAGAACCACTCTAAAGACACAAAGATCACCAGGGTGTGAATTTAGATTATCAGACATCCAGACACATCAACTGATGGAGACACAGAAACTACTGAGCAGACATCAGAGAAGTTCAGTAAAAGTTGATTCTGTTCCCACAGAATGATTTCTCTCTTTTATGAACACAGACTTTTAGAGTTATTACTTATCACATAAACATTAACCCTGATTCAGTAATCCAGTAATATGCAGTAATTTAGTAATCTCCAAATAGGAAGATGATTTTTTTCTTCTTATTTGTCTTTTCATTGTTCTGTACACTTGTAAGGAAGAAACCTCTGAGAGGCCTATGAGCACAGCAAAACAACTCCTGGTGATTTATTCTCCTAAAAGGGGTAGATCAACAGATCATCCATCCATTTTCTAACCGCTTATCCTCTTGAGGGTCACGGGGGGGTGGAGCCTATCCCAGCTGACACTGGGTGAGAGGCAGGGTTCACCCTGAACAGGTCACCAGACTATCACAAGGCTGACACACAAGCCCCTTTTACACTGCCAGATTTCCGCGAATGTTCGGCCGATTTGCCGGCCAGCTGCGAGCGTTTAGACACACAGAGCCGGCTTGGCGAGTTGATCTGAGGCGCCCAATTTTCCGCCTCGTATGGTAGTCATATCGGCGGAACGGTTTTAGTATAAACAGAGCGAGGCGGCCTTCCGCCTCGGGAGGGTCTGTTGATGACGCCGCACGTTCGACCCACTGGCGTGGACTTCGAACCAGGAAACAGCTGATAGCAGGAATGAGTATCTAGCAGCACTAAGGAGACGCAAAGCAGACGATGAGCAACTGGGGAGATAAAGAATTGTGCGCCCTCCTTGCCCTCACTATGAGGAGGCTATTAACCGTCAGATGACGGGAACGAAAAGGATGGGCCGATGTACGAGAGAATCGCCGAAGGACTGACCAGCCGCGGCTTTCCTCGGTACGTCACTGTTTACGTCACACGCTGAGCTGCATGTTCTGTTACTAGCTCACGCCCCCCATTGCCTCGAAAAAGGCACATTCTGTATAAACAAAAGAAGGCAGGCGGCAATTTGCCGCACTCCCCAATTTTGTTTTTATACTGCCAATGCGGAAAGAAGACTGATTGGGCTTTCCTGCAAATTTGCACAATTCCTGTGTAAAAGAGGCTATAGAGACAGACAACCATTCACACTCACATTCACACCTACGGACAACTTGGAGTCACCAATTAACCTGCATGTCTTTGGACTGTGGGAGGAAGCTGGAGCACCCAGAGAAAACCCATGCTGACACAGGGAGAACATGCGAACTCTGCACAGAAGAGCTCCCGGGATCGAACCAGGAACCCTCTTGCTGTGAGGTGACAGTGCTGACCACCACACCACCGTGCCGCCCATCAACAGATCAGAAGGTAGTAATCTCCAAATAAGAAGATGATTTAGAAAGGCTTACCTGGGAAAGGAGTGTTGTTGATTATGAATGAAGGAATCATTCAACGAGGACAAACTGGAGCCAAAAGCCTCCACACTTTTCATAGCCATCCTAGTAAACAAGACACAAAGACCACCAGGGTGTGAATTTAGATTATCAGACATCCAGACACATCAACTGATGGATACACAGAAACTACTGAGCAGACATCAGAGAAGTTCAGTAAAAGTTGATTCTGTTCCCACTGAATGATTTCTCTCTTTTATGAACACAGACTTTTAGAGTTATTACTTATCACTTAAACATTAACCCTGATCCATCGTATGGGATCATTATGAGGGTGTTGTTTGTTGAGAAACAATTTCCAAATAAGAAGGTGATTCATATCTGATAAGACAAAGTAAAGACAGTCGTCAGCAGCCAAATTTTCCTCTTGGTGTACATTAATAATATGCTAAAGCTAAGAAAACAAGATTTTTAAACCAGAACTGCACTGAGGAACAGTAAACTTGTCTTCACAGGTCACTTAGCAACAGCAGCATGTTAGCTAACAGATGCTAAGATTATAAAGTAACATCATAATGACTGACATCATGAAACTTGTGTGTGTGTAAAATATCCGTGATGCAGTTACATTTTAATGATAATAATAACTTACACGACAGGGGATTGTTGGCTTAAAGGAATGAGGAAATTACTCTTGACGGGATCGGACTGTATTCTTCTCCAAGGCATCCTAGTAAACAAGACACAAAGACCACCAGGGTGTGAATTTAGATTATCAGACATCCAGACACATCAACTGATGGATACACAGAAACTACTGAGCAGACATCAGAGAAGTTCAGTAAAAGTTGATTCTGTTCCCACTGAATGATTTCTCTCTTTTATGAACACAGACTTTTAGAGTTATTACTTATCACTTCAACATTAATCCTGATCCATCGTATGGGATCATTATGAGGGTGCAGAGGCCCAAACATTTACAGTCATTTTGATCTAGCACAAAAGGAAGTTGATTTTACTGAAGTTTAGCAGAAATTATTTCAGGAATACTCCCTCAAATTCTCCTCCTCTCTTTTCCAACTTGATCAGCTGACTGTGGGCGTTCACTCTTTGAGTTAAAGCAACTAGATTTGATCAAGGGTGGGGGGGGGGTTGCTGTTGTTTACAACAAATATCTATATATAAATATATATAAATGCACTCCTCTTTCACTTGGTAATTTTAATTTTACATCATTTGAAAATTTTGTGTCTACTCACCTCTTCACATTTCTAAACTTCATTGTGCACCATGTCAATAAATGTATTTCACTCTTAAATGGAGTCTCTCCTGACTGAACTGACTTTAGTGTCTGTCAGTCCAGATACAAGTGACAGAAAAGATGAATGTGACTGTGCTGAAAGAGTTTTAGTGATGTCCACAGATTCATCTAAATATTTGAAAAAGTGTGTGAAACAATGTTAATGAGGTTAACAGGTTAAACTCACAGATTGCATGAAGACTTGACCAAGTCTTTATGATGTGCCACAGGGTTGTCCATCAGGTAGGAGGACAGCTCTGACCTGCTGCAAATGATAATCAGAGTTATGATGCTACTTCATCATTTGTCTTCACAGGTCACTTAGCAACAGCAGCACGTTAGCTAACAGATGCTAAAATTGTAAATTATAATAATGACTGACATCATCAGACTTGTGTGTGTGTAAAATATCAATGACTGCAGATACATTTTAATGATAATAAAAGCTTACCTGAGAGAGACTATGTCTTTGAAATCAGTCAGTCTACCTTTTGACCGATCACTCTTGAAGGACACACCAGAGTCAATGGACTCCATGCTTCCTTTAGCCATCCTAGTAAACAAGACACAAAGACCACCAGGGTGTGAATTTAGATTATCAGACATCCAGACACATCAACTGATGGATACACAGAAACTACTGAGCAGACAGAGAAGTTCAGTAAAAGTTGATTCTGTTCCCACTGAATGATTTGTCTCTTTTATGAACACAGACTTTTAGAGTTACTACCTAGCGCTTAAACGATGCTGTTGTTTACAACAAATATCTATATATAAATATATATAAATGCACTCCTGTTTTACTTAGTAATTTAAATTTGACATCATCTGAACATTTTGGGTCTACTCACCTCTTCACATTTCTAAACTTCATTGTGCACCATGTCAGTACTCTTAAATGGAGTCTCTCCTGACTGAACTGATGTAGTGTAAAAAGGAGCCTTATATTTAGTCGCTCAAAGTACTCAGTTCTATGTCTTTCTAAAGTGCTCAGATCTATTCAGTTCTCTGCATCTGTGTGTGTGTGTGTGTGTATCTATTCAGTTCTCTGTATTTCTCCCTGTGTGTGTGTAGCGGGGTGTGTGTGTGTGTGTGTGTGTGTGTGTGAGTTGGGTATGTGAGCGCTTGAGCCGTTGATTTGTTATCTGATTTTTGGCCTACTGATGTGTTGATCTCTACTGTCCGCACACATCTGCACTCCTCTCCAATGTTGGGTAAAAGAGGAGTCACACGTGCATTTATTGTGTTACAAGGACTCTAATGAGAAGTCATGCACCACACCTGCATTCCTCTCCAAAGTTATGTGAATGAGCATTCCCCTCCAAGGTTGGGTAAATGAGAGGACAAGTGTGCATTTGTAGGCAGACAGAGACCCAAATGTTTTTACCAGGTAAACAACACCTGCGTTTCTTAACGAGTGTGGAGTCAGGTCACTTCGACCTGAACTTGCATTCACCTCGCTCTCTGCAGAGGGCGGGGTGGGATGAGTGAGAGATATGAGGTCATCTCAGCCTGAGCCTGCACTCTGCTGGCCGGCCTATGAATGATGCAGTTTGCTCTCAGACTTTTTACTACTGTATTATTTTACTGGAAAAATATTGTATCCTGTATTACTGTACCGGAACATTATTGTACTGCACAATTATGGTATGTCTTATATATTTTAACTGCATGAGCACCTATTGATGAGTGGATTATTTTAGCATGTTATTTTAGCCTATCACACTATGATGAGCACATATATGCATGGAAAGAAGCACCAAGACACACATACTGAGTAATGAAAAGTAATAACACTGGGATTGAACGTTTGATGCACCTGAACCCCTTGTAATGATTGCTTTGATTAATGTTGTGGTTAAAGAAATGTTTTTTAAAAAGCAGAGCATATGGGAAGGAGGTACCAGCCCGAACATGAAGGGGGAGAACTGGGAATAATCTAGGACCTCCCACCAATGTGTTTTGATCTTAGGGATTGGTTTACAAGAAAATGGGGTAGAAACTCTCAGCATTCCCACCCAGCATATAAAGCAAAGCACAGAAAGTTAGAATTTTAATCTGGTTCCGGAACTTGACTCACTGAGTTTTGTTTGTGACTTATGGCACAATAAAGCTCTTTTGCATCTGATCCAAGCGCCTCCAGTGACTGATTGAGTGCTGCTGATTGACTTCAAGCCATTGCTATAGAAGAACAAACTGAGTGAAGATTTTTTGAAGTACTTTGACACTTCACTGACTTTAGTGTCTGTCAGTCCAGATACAAGTGACAGAAAAGATGAATGTGACTGTGCTGAAAGAGTTTTAGTGATGTCCACAGATTCATCGAAATATTTGAAAAAGTGTGTGAAACAATGTAAATGAGGTTAACAGATTAAACTCACAGATCATCTGAAGACTTGGCCCAATCTTCATCATCTCTCACTGAATCGATGTCTGCACCAATAAGATCTTCCGGCCTGCAGCGAGTGTGATAATCAAAGTTATGATGCTACTTTATGAGTATGAAAATAAACATTAAAAGCAAAAGCAACAGGATTTCAAACATGATAACAGTGTGTGGAAAAATGTTAAAGAGGTTACACATGTAATGTGTGACTGCACCAAATGTTCATAATGAGGCAACGTGTTGTTAGTAAAATCTTACTTCTCTCTAGGAGAGGGGGGGGTTTCTTTAACATGTGCAGTGCAGCCTTGTGAGTCATCCCTCTCAGCAGACGCACAGCAAAGTGTATTTTTCATACGGATTCTGAAAGAAAGATTATCAAACACATTAACACACAAACACACACACACACACACACACACACACACACACACACACAATCCCCCTACCCTTGTAATCATCTCATTTTTGTTGCTTACAATCTGTATTTTATTTGTTTTTTGGGGTTTTGTTCTATTGTTTTACTATGAAGGTCATTGCAACATAATTTTGTAGACACTTAAAATTATTATTGCACTCAGAACAGACTGACAGAAGATTGTTCATTAATATATTCAGTAGAAGGATCAAACTTTAAGGGACACCACATTTCAGATGATCATTCAGTGTTTTTGTAATAAAGCTCAAAGCTGCATCTGCACACTCACATTTCAACTTATCCAAATCCAAACCAAGATAAGACTCATAACCAGGAAACTGTTCATGTATGTGGACAGGTGTGTCCTCAACTCAAGTATCTGATCAGTGATCAGGACTCATCAGGCACTCTGGATGTATGTGGTATCATTTATAAAGCCAGATGTTTACTCCTGGAATGACAGCTCTGATAACATACAAAGGTATAAAGGCAGAGCTGATTTTTACAAGTTTCATAACTGCTTGTTTTGTGTCTGTTTCAGAAACATTTTGTAGCTGAACTAATTTAAACCTAAGTAACCGTGTGTGAGTGTAAAACATTGATGTATACAGTTACATTTTAATGTTAATGAAAGCTTACCTGACTGAGGACAATATTTTGTAACATTTTGACCAATCAGTCTTGAAGAACACACCAGACTTTTTGCTGTCCTCTCTGGTAGACAAGAGAGAAAAAACACCAGGATGGGAAATTAGATTATTAGACATCCAAACACAGCGACTGCTGGATACTTTTTAAAGCAGTTTCCTCCTAATTCTCACTTTAACATTAATCATTAGATTATTATAAGGGTGCAGAGGTCCTAATATTTTCAGTCATTTCCATCTTCCAGGAAAGGAAGTTGATTAAGTGTCAGTGTGGATACAAATACAATGAAAATACACAGGTCACAGAGTAATAAAAACACTTTAGTGAACACAGATACTAAAGTTATAAAGTAACATAATAATGACTTACTTTGACTCCATCTTGCTGCACTCCATGGTCACTGCAGAGTCTGGTCTCTGCTGCTGCTCTGAGCTGTAACACAACACACACCTGCTGAGTGCTGACCTCTGACTCTGGAGTAAACAGGACACATTTGTATCAGCTGTGCTTTTCCTGCAACTACAACTCAAAACATCTGCTGTGAAAAAGACAGCATGAATACAATTCAAATCAACTTTGACTTTTGATGATGACACATTAGAAACACATCCTGCTCTCACACTAAATGCACTTTAGATGAAAGGTGAAAGGGAAAGGACGACAGTCACAGTCAAGTGTGAAAAACTTTATGAGCGCACAAGCACAGTGTTTTTTTTTTCCTGCAGCTTTCTCTGCACCTTGAGACACAGTGTGCACAAGTTATCAGCTCAATAACTGCCTTCTTCATCCTGCTGCAAATTTAAAAAATATTTACAGCCACAGCTTTTGCTGATTATCTTGGAAGATGAACGTAGTGACATTTTGTGTGTTCCACATTACTGCCGCTGTATGTTAGGAGTTAGTTTTGAGTTGTTGTCCACTTTTCCTGTTCAGTCAAACAACAAAATAATTGTCACTTGAAGCAGAGCCTTGTGTTGAAGACAAACTAAATATCCAACAGAACAAAGCAGAAGTAAAACTTGGTTTCCTTGTTTATCACACTAGTAGTTCTCCATTTTGTGTCAAGCACTTCAGGTCACAGACCCTCAGTTAATAACTTCAGGGACCTCCATCTGAAAACATTTGGTAGTTAGATATGAATTGTACAGTTGTTTACTGGAGTTGAAGAGATATCTGTGAAGACAGTGAAAACATTTGCTCAGAAAAGTCACTCTGATGACTCTTACTCACATTAGACTCACTTCTACTGTGAATTAAATCATGAAAATAAATTATTCCTCATTTTTTAGGGACCCCCTGTAACTCCCTTAAGACCCCTGGTTGAGAACAACTTTATTAGACTAACGTTATCCATTTCGAGACGACGAAGGAAACAGTATGGTTAGGCCTACAACACACGGTTCAAAGAAATACAATTCTGACTCGTTTTGTTCGTTTATTCTTGTTGTTGTTCGGACAGAGTGAAATAACTGAATAAACGGATGACACAAGAACCCTGGCGATAAGAGTAATAAAGTATTTACAATACCTTTTCGGACTTTTCGGCAATACGGGTTTGAAAACTGCGTCACTGCTGGTGCAGTAAAAACGAAACTAACCAACTCCGCAAAACGCAAGGGTGTGTTCACCAGTGGAGGAAACACACACACAGGAAATGTCTGCTGAAATCATTTGTATCCTCCTGCAACATTTGCTGGGAAATAATAAACTTCTCTATACTCTCCAAGATCATTAGACATGATACACACAAATTAAAATACTTGATGTTAAGGCAGAGACAGTGCATTATGGAGGGGGGTATATTTGGCAGACTGCATGTCCAGACAACAGCTTCATGTTCTGAAAGCACCATCACCAGGTCTCCCCAACAGGCGGCGCTAAAGATGGCAGCTTAAACTCGTGCTCCAGCCAGTCGAGGACAAACTAAACCCCACACACAGGAAGAAACTATGTTCAAAACTAAATAAGTCTGTCGCAGCTGACACTGGCTGAGAGGCAGGGTTCACCCTGGACAGGTCACCAGACTATCACAGGGCTGACACATAGAGACAGACAACCATTCACACTCACATTCACACCTACGGACAATTTAGAGTCACCAATTAACCTGCATGTCTTTGGACTGTGGGAGGAAGCTGGAGCACCCGCAGAAAACCCACGCTGACACAGGGAGAACATGCAAACTCTGCACAGAAGAGCTCCTGCACATGGGATCTAACCAGGAACCCTCTTGCTGGGAGGTGACAGTGCTAACCAACACATTCGACGCATTCTTGTTCTAGGTGACCCCCACAATGGTCATATCAATTGTCACACAATTTTACTGTAAAGTTTGAGAAATTCAAAGGTAAAATCTGCTCAAATATAATCATAATTTCCTCATTATAGCGACTTCAAAGACCAAAGGAGTCGCTGAGGGGCTGAGGTTGGGCCTGACTGTCTGACACACTCAACAAAAGAATCCACTGAGACTTAAAATAAGTTTAACTTTTTATTAACGAAAAAACATGATCAACTCATGATAAAGTGCACAACCTCATATTTAAAGTAATCACAGTGACCAAAGAAAAATAACGGTCAACAAAACAATGTGGCGACCCAGCTCAGCCCCTCCCTCTCTTCCACACAATGAGAAGTGAACAGGTGAATATATTAACTTCATATCCCCCCACATATGCATGTGACCCGCTACACCCTACTCAATATGATCACATAATAAATTATATCATAACCAAACAAAATAAATAAATAGTAATAAATAGAATAACAATAAATATCCCTTCCCCATCGTCAAATTGTTGAGTCAACATCTGAAACCAATCAGCTGTTAGATCAGGTGAGAGCTCAGCATTTCCCATCATGCCCTGGGTCTTGCAGTCAGTGGAGAGCAACTGGCTCTAAAAACTGCTGCCGCCTCGTTCTCGTGAGAATATTGTTGTCCACTGTTGCATGATGTCAGAGCAAGCTGGGATGAAGTCGGACACAAATCTAACCAGCATGCATTGTGCTGTGATGATGAGCCTACTATTACACCCTGAATACACCAATTAGCAATTATACCAATTAGCAGAGCCTTATAGTTCTTCATTGGTTGGCTCTGTCACTATATGGGTTTGGCCTACTGCATGAATTGCCTTATGCATGTGTATTATTATTTTATTTATACTTTTATTATACTTTTAATCATATCTTTTTTAAAAATGTATTATTAATGCAGCCTTGTCGTTTTGATTTTGTTCTGAATTAGTGTTTGAATTATTCCCTCAGATTGATTATCTCCACCTGTACATTATACCGACATGACTCAGAAATCTTACTGCCTGCATCACTTGAAGCACAGCAGGTTACAACAAACTCAGCATAATGATAAAAACATTAGTTATGTCTAAAGTGATTTCTGAATATGCAGTGATGCAAGAAGCAGTCGCAGCATGATAATATGAAGAGACCGTGAGAATTAGCTGCTGACGGGTGCCTCAACAATGTTCTCATCCCACTTCAGACGAGAGCTCCTGGTTCATTTCGTCACCTTTTTGGATAGAAACACAGGATATTATTTAAAATAAAAACAGTATGTAATAAGATTTAAGCTGCAGGTGGATAAAATGTAATGATTCCAGCCTGTGGCCCCTTGCTGTGTGCCACATCCCCCTCTCTCCCCATTTCACACTGTCCTGTCCATGAAAGGCTTTTAAAGAAGGCCCAAAAAATTAACCTTACAGAAAAACCTAATCAAGATCAAACATCTTCCGAAACTCAATAAAACCACCAAGGTGGAAAATCAGATTAACAGCCATCCAGCCACAACTGCTGGATAAATGTGGCATCAGACAAGTTCAGTAAAAGCTGACTCTGTTCCCACTGAATGATTTCTCTCCTCTTTTTAAAGTAAGTTCTCTGACTTCTCTCTCTTTATCCTGCTCCATCATATGAGATCATATTCAGACAATATGAGTATTGAGAGGGTGTCCTAATGTTTACGGTCATTTTCATCTTCAAGAAAAGAAGTTGATTTCAATGACTTTATGTTCCATCAATGTGGATACAAGTGACAGAAAAGATGAATGTGACTGTGCTGAAAGAGTTTTAGTGATGTCCACAGATTCATCTAAATATTTGAAAAAGTGTGTGAAACAATGTAAATGAGGTTAACAGGTTAAACTCACAGATCATCTGACGACTTGACCAAATCTTCATCATCTGCCACATCAAGCTCCTCCTCTGAGGAAGAAAAGTCTGGACTGCTGCAAGTGTGATAATCAAAGTTATGATGCTACTTTATGAGTATGAAAATAAACATTAAAAGCAAAAGCAACAGAATTTCAAACATGATAACAGTGTGTGGAAAAGTGCAAAATGGGTTATGCATGACACTCTGACACAATGGTTATAAAATAAAATAATAAAATAATCATAATAATCAGACTTGTGTGTGTGCAAAATATCGGTGAATGTAGTTACATTTTAATGATAATAAAAGCTTACCTGGGAGAGATTCTGTCTTTGAAATTAATCAGTCTACGTTTTGACCGATCGCTCTTGAAGGACACACCAGAGTCAATGGACTCCATGCTTCCTTTAGCCATCCTAGTAAACAAGACACAAAGACCACCAGGGTGTGAATTTAGATTATCAGACATCCAGACACATCAACTGATGGATACACAGAAACTACTGAGCAGACATCAGAGAAGTTCAGTAAAAGCTGATTCTGTTCACATTTCTAAACTTCATTGTGCACCATGTCAATAAATGTATTTCACTCTTAAATGGAGTCTCTCCTGACTGAACTGACTTTAGTGTCTGTCAGTCCAGATACAAGTGACAGAAAAGATGAATGTGACTGTGCTGAAAGAGTTTTAGTGATGTCCACAGATTCATCTAAATATTTGAAAAAGTGTGTGAAACAATGTAAATGAGGTTAACAGATTAAACTCACAGATGGTATGAAGACTCGGCCAAATCTTCATCATCTCTCACTGAATCGATGTCTGCACCAATAAGATCTTCCGGCCTGCAGTGAGTGTGATAATCAAAGTTATGATGCTACTTTATGAGTATGAAAATAAACACTAAAAGCAAAAGCAACAGGATTTCAAACATGATAACAGTGTGTGGAATAATGTTAAAGAGGTTACACATGTAATGTGTGACTGTACCAAATGTTCATAATGAGGCAACATTTTGTTCATAAAATCTTACTTCTCTTTAGGAGAGGGGGGGGTTTCTTTAACATGTGCAGTGCAGCCTTGTGAATTATCCAATTTGACAGACAAATAGTTGATGCCAAAGTACAGTGACCCCATCAGACGGACTCTGAAAGAAAGATAATCACACACATTTACACACACAGAGAATCCTCCACCCTTTGAATCATCTCATTTTTGTTTCTTGCATTTAATTTATTTTTTAGCCTTTTGTTTTACTATGAAGCTCACTGTGAGCCTGTTGATCGCCTCTGCCTCATCCCTATTGGATTGGTTTGCCCTCACTGATGGTCCGTCTGTGTACTGAACCTTCCTTTTGACCAGTTAAGGTGTTTGAGTCAAACCTCACCTGGTTCACCAGTTGTTACAGTTCATTAATATATACAATAGAAGGATCAAACTTTAAGGGACACCACATTTCAGATTATCATTCAGTGTTTTTGTAATAAAGCTCAAAGCTGCATCTGCACACTCACATTTCAACTTATCCAAATCCAAACCAAGATAAGACTCATAACCAGGAAACTGTTCATGTATGTGGACAGGTGTGTCCTCAACTCAAGTATCTGATCAGTGATCAGGACTCATCAGGCACTCTGGATGTATGTGGTATCATTTATAAAGCCAGATGTTTACTCCTGGAATGACAGCTCTGATAACATACAAAGGTATAAAGGCAGAGCTGATTTTTACAAGTTTCATAACTGCTTGTTTTGTGTCTGTTTCAGAAACATTTTGTAGCTGAACTAATTAAACCTAAGTAACTGTGTGTGAGTGTAAAACGCTGATGTATACAGTTACACTTTAATGTTAATGAAAGCTTACATGAAGGACAGTTTATTCTTGAAGTATTTGCAAAATCTGGGCCAATCACTCGTGGAGGACACACCAGACTCTTTGCTGTCCTCTCTGGTAGACAAAAAATAAAAAATAAAAAAAAAACACCAGGGCGTGAATTTAGATTATCAGACATCCAGACACATCAACTGATGGATACACAGAAACTACTGAGCAGACATCAGAGAAGTTCAGTAAAAGCTGATTCTGTTCCCACTGAATGATTTCTCTCTTTTATGAACACAGACTTTTACAGTTATTACTTATCACTTCAACATTAATCATTAACATTAGACTCACAGATCGTCTGAAGACTTGACCAAACCTTCATCATCTGCCACAGCAAGCTCCTCTGAGGAAGAAAAGTCTGGACTGCTGCAAGTGTGATAATCACAGTTATGATGCTACTTCATGAGTATGAAAATAAACATTAAAAGCAATATTATTAAATATTTACAGTCAGGACATTGATTTGACTGACTCTAATGTCTGGAGTGTTGACACACATGAAATGCAATTCATGTGAATATATACCCAGAGGAAAGGAAAATTCAAAATAAGATCTGGTCTTTGTCCAACCTATTTCTCCCAGACGTAACTGAGCTCAGTTTAAGATCAATATGAGATTTTGACCATTTTTCATATTTCTTTAATTCAGCTCCTGAGAAATAACCTTCCTCTTGTCTCCCCAGAGGAAAGTTTGCTGCTCACCACAATGTTTTCTTTGTCTTATCAGACATAACTCATCTTCTTATTTGGAGATTACTACGTTCTGATCTGTTTCTCAAAATAATAATAATAATAATGAATGAATGGACAAGTAGTGTAAAAGTGCTCTGAGCTTTTGCTCCTTGTTTCTCCTGCACTGAGGAACAGTAAACTTGTCTTCACAGGTCACTTAGCAACAGCAGTATGTTAGCTAACAGATGCTAAAATTATAAAGTAACATCATAATGACTGACATCATCAGACTTGTGTGTGTGTGTGTGTGTGTAAAATATCAGTGAATGTAGTTACATTTCAATGATAATAAAAGCTTACCTGAGAGAGACTCTGTCTTTGAAATGATTCAGATAATTTCTTGATCTATCACTCTTGAGGGACACACCAGAGTCAATGGACTCCATGTTTCCTTTAGCCATCCTAGTAAACAAGACACAAAGACCACCAGGGTGTGAATTTAGATTATCAGACATCCAGACACATCAACTGATGGATACACAGAAACTACTGAGCAGACATCAGAGAAGTTCAGTAAAAGTTGCTTCTGTTCCCACTGAATGATTTCTCTCTTTTATGAACACAGACTTTTACAGTTATTACTTATCACTTCAACATTAATCCTGATCCATCGTATGGGATCATTATGAGGGTGCAGAGGCCCAAACATTTACAGTCATTTTGATCTAGAACAAAAGGAAGTTGATTTTACTGAAGTTTAGCAGAAATTATTTCAGGAATACTCCCTCAAATTCTCCTCCTCTCTTTTCCAACTTGATCAGCTGACTGTGGGCGTTCACTCTTTGAGTTAAAGCAACTAGATTTGATCAAGATCTCAGTGAGCCAATCATATTGTTGCTGTCAAACTTTTAAACCGTTCTCCTTTCTCTCAGTTTGGTCTGTTGGTCATTTAAATATTAAATCCCTGAACAATTAACAACAGGGGGGTGCTGTTGCTCACAAAAAAAATTAAATGCACTCCTGTTTTGCTTAGTAATTTCAATTTGACATCATTTGAACATTTTGGGTCTACTCACCTCTTCACATTTCTAAACTTCATTGTGCACCATGTCAATAAATGTATTTCACTCTTAAATGGAGTCTCTCCTGACTGAACTGACTTTAGTGTCTGTCAGTCCAGATACAAGTGACAGAAAAGATGAATGTGACTGTGCTGAAAGAGTTTTAGTGATGTCCACAGATTCATCGAAATATTTGAAAAAGTGTGTGAAACTATGTAAATGAGGTTAACAGGTTAAACTCACAGATCATCTGAAGACTTCACCAAATCTTCATCATCTCTCACTGAATCGATGTCTGCACCAATAAGATCTTCCGGCCTGCAGCGAGTGTGATAATCAAAGTTATGATGCTACTTTATGAGTATGAAAATAAACATTAAAAGCAAAAGCAACAGGATTTCAAACATGAAATCAGTTCAGTCAAAGTTGATTCTGTTCCCACTGAATGATTTCTCTCTTTTATGAACGCAGACTTTTAGAGTTATTACTTATCACTTCAACATTAATCATTAACACTGACAGATTAAACTCACAGATCATCTGAAGACTCGACCCGATCTTCATCATCTGCCACAACGTGCTCCTCCTCTGAGGAAGAAAAGCCTGGCCCACTGCAAGTGTGATAATCACAGTTATGATGCTACTTCATAAAAATAAACATTAAAAGCAATATTATTAAATATTTACAGTCAGGAAATTGATTTGACTGACTCTAATGTCTGGAGTGTGGACACACATGAAATGCAATTCATGTGAATATATACCCAGAGGAAAGGAAAATTCAAAATAAGATCTGGTCTTTGTCCAACCTATTTCTCCCAGACGTAACTGAGCTCAGTTTAAGATCAATATGAGATTTTGACCATTTTTCATATTTCTTTAATTCAGCTCCTGAGAAATAACCTTCCTCTTGTCTCCCCAGAGGAAAGTTTGCTGCTCACCACAATGTTTTCTGTGTCTTATCAGACATAACTCATCTTCTTATTTGGAGATTACTACGTTCTGATCTGTTTCTCATAACTCCTTACAGAATCGACAAGCAGTGTCACTGAGGAACAGTAAACTTGTCTTCACAGGTCACTTAGCAACAGCAGCATGTTAGCTAACAGATGCTAAAATTATAAAGTAACATCATAATGACTGACATCATAAAACTTCTGTGTGTAAAAAATATCAGAGATGCAGTTACATTTTAATGATAATAAAAGCTTACCTGAGAAGGGAGCCTTTACTGAAATAAATCAGTTCAGCTTTTGACTGATCACTCTTGAAGGACACACCTGACTCTTTGCTGTCCTTGTTTTTTTTTTTTTTTTCCTCATTAAAAGGGTTTTTTGGGGGAGTTTTCCTTATCCGCTGTGAGGGTCCAAAGGACAGAGGGATGTTGTATGCTGTAAAGCCCTTTGAGGCAAATTGTGATTTGTGATATTGGGCTTTATAAATAAAATTGATTGATTGATTGATTGGTAGACAAGAGAGAAAAAACACCAGGGTGGGAAATTAAATTATTAGACATCCAAACACAGCGACTGCTGGATACTTTTTAAAGCAGTTTCCTCCTAATTCTCACTTTAACATTAATCATTAGATTATTATAAGGGTGCAGAGGTCCTAATATTTTCAGTCATTTCCATCTTCCAGGAAAGGAAGTTGATTAAGTGTCAGTGTGGATACAAATACAATGAAATAACACAGGTCACAGAGTAATAAAAACACTTTAGTGAACACAGATACTAAAGTTATAAAATAATATAATAATGACTTACTCTGACTCTGACCAGTTGGTCCCCATGTTCATACTGACTCTCTGCTGCTGCTCTGAGCTGTAACACAACACACACCACTCCATGTTATAGTCTGCAGAAAAATATTTACAGCCACAGGTTTTGCTGATCATCTTGGAAGATGAATGTAATGACAGCTGTATGTTAGGTGTTAGTTTTGAGTTGTTGTCCACTTTTCCTGTTCAGTCAAACCACAAAATAATTGTCACTTGAAGCAGAGCCTTGAAACAGTCTAACAGAACAAAACAGAGGTAAAACTTGGTTTCCTTGTTGATCACACCAGTTATTGTGCTAAGCACCCCTTACATGTCAGGTCACAGACCCTCAGTTAATAACATTTCACCTGGCGATAAGAGTTAGAAAGAATTAAAGTAATTACAATACCTTCTAGATGGTGAGAAACTGCGCCATTGCTGCTCAAATACAAATGAAACTAAACCTCCTCAAATATATCTGACTGCCAGCTGCTCCTCAGCCACCAATCAGAGGTAGACATGGAGCACACAGACTGATATCATTTGTATCACCCTGTAACATCTGTCAGGAAAGAAGAAACTTCACTATATTCACCAAGATTATTAGACATGATACACACAAAATAAAATACTCCAGCCTGGTAGGAAAACAGCTCTGTGTTATAAAAGCACAGCGGCTGCAAACGTTTGGGACCCCTAGTTTCTTTTACAGTGCACATTGAAGTTAATAGAATATAAACTGATCTGCAAAAGGCATGAAATTAAAGATACAACTTTTTTAAATCCTCAAGGCAAGACTGCTGTATTATTTTAGTTTTGTATAATTTTACAGTGCACAAAATAAAAAGCAGCACTGTTGGAGCCATAAATTTAATTTGTGTGCAATGTAATATCTCACCACGCCACTAGGTGGCTCATTTCACAGGCTGCGGCAGGCCATGGTATCTCAGTTCATCCCAGTGAGCACAGGTGTTGCTGATGTTAGGAGACAAACAGTTTTAAGGTGTTTCTCAAAGTCAAGACTGGCAAGGCGAGAGTCCTCCCTAGCATCCAGTGAACACACACTGGAACAGGCTAACAAGTGTCCCCAGGTGTGTGTCATTAACCCTCAGCAGACTGACAGGGTTTCAGGGTACTGTGGGAATTTTGATACTCTCTAATGTTGTTGTACAGTTTGAACAAATATAAGCGGCATTTTCAGAGTCATGTGACTTTTAGGGAGAATATATTTCTGGATTGTACTTAAAGAATAAAAACAGGTCGGCTAAATGACATTTTTGTAAAAGGTGTTTTTAGAATTCCTCCACGATGTATAAAAACTGACCTTACCCATTGTGCTGAATGTTTAGGTCAGTTGATGTGTTTCTGTAAAGTTTTATGAACGTATGAAGCATTAACACTTTCATCTGCTCAATTGATTTGGACAATTAAATAGCTATCTAAAAATGTGTCCTGTTGTTTTGGGAAGAGTTGGCAGTGGGAGGGTTAATCCTTCTTTTCACTGAATATGCAAAAGGTGCTGTTTACAGGTGAGGCCAGGAGGATCCTTCCTTGCAATTGAGAAACACCTCCAGACAGTCTCACGCCTTAATTAGCTTGTTAGGGCTCTGGCTTGTTCACAGTCGTCGTTAGGAAAGGCCAGATGATGCAAATTTCAAAGCTTTGTAAATATTCTGACTCCTGAAACCTCGTCCCAACAATCAGCAGCCATGGGCTCCTCTAAACAGCTGCCTAGCACTCTGAAAACTACAATAACTGATGAAGACTATAAGAAGATAGCAAAGTGTTTTCAGGTAGCTGTTTCCTCAGTTTGTGATGTCATTAAGAAACGTCAGTTAACAGGAAGTGTGGAGGTCAAAGTTATGAAGTAAACAGCATACAACAATAATATATAAAGTGATTAAATAATTGTACCATTTGTAATATAATATTTATAATAATATTAATAATAAAAGAACAAATTTGAGTTCTTTGTACTTGGAGTCTTTTCATTAAGCTTTAAACATCTCAGAGAGAAATGTTGTACTTTTGCATCAGTAATAATATCCTAATCTAACTTTATGGCATTTAACTGCCACAAGGCCATTTTCCTCCACTGAGTACTTTTACTTTTCATACTTTAATTATACAAGTTTCTCAGGAAGCAGCAGCACCTGAATTAAAGATTTTTATACCAGTGTTGTCTTCATTCTGTCTTTAACTCTAAATGGAGAAATCAGCTTTTCAAATGAAACGATCAACACCACACATGTTTAAACACTTGATTTTATTTACAACAGAATAATCCAAACAAAAACTTGTCATTAACTCAACACTGAGGACAGTCTGAGAGGGCAGCACAGAAAATATAACAGTATCATCAAACAGACTTTTCTCACATTCATTAATTTGATATATAAACAACTACAGAGAGACCACACAGATGACTTTTTACCCAATAAACCAACCACACAAACCTTCCTCTATCTCTATTCTGTGATATTGTTCTACTGTCTCTGATCTTAAGTATTATGGTGTTTAAAATAACTTTGTATGTTTAGTTGCTCTGTTTCTCTTCATGCCTTTTAGTATTTCCTTTCCTGTGACTATGAGGCACTTGGATCTGCAATCCGTGTCTAAAAAGTTCTATATAAATAAAATGTTTTGAATAATTTGTATAACATCTCTAAATGAATGCAGACAAACACCAGCTACCATTTCTTGATCATATCATCAGTCTGGTGTACACTGCAGTTAGCTAAAAATGGCTGACCCTCATATTAAGTTTCATGACCTGTACATAATACTGACATGGCTCAGAAATGTTGGTGCTTACAAAACTTGAAACATAGCAGGTTACAACAAACTCAGCATAATGATTTCTGAATACACAGTGATGCAGGAGGCAGTCAGAGGCATGATAATATGAAGAGACCATGAGAATTAGCTGCTGACGGGTGCCTCAACAATGTTCCCATCCCACTTCAGACGAGAGCTCCTGGTTCATCTCTTCCCTTTTTTAATAGAAACACAGGACATTATTTAAAATAAAAACAGTATCTACTCAGATTTAAGCTGCATGTGGATAAAATGTAATAATATGTCTGTGTGTGTTGGTAAATATCAGTTTAATGGAAACTGATTTAAAAAAAATGATATATAACAAATTAAATAACATATACACACACATATACAGGAAGGCCAGAGCGGACCTGAGCAGAGGCATCAAGGCTGCTAAAACAAAGTACAGAGAGCAGATAGAGGCCAACTTCAGGGAGAACAACCCCCGATCCATGTGGAAAGGCATACAGAATATAACTGACTACAAATAATGCCACAACACCCTCCCCTCCACCGACACTTCTCTCCCAGACCAGCTTAACAGCTTTTTCTCCTGCTTTGAAGAGGACAATGGACAGGCAGAGGACACAGCTGACATCATCAGAGCACGACCAGCCCCCCACCATCCAACAACATCAGGTACTGCAAGTCCTGCGTGGAATCGACACCAGGAGAGCACTAGGACCGGATGGAGTACCAGGGAGAGTGCAGAAATCATGTGCTCACCAGCTTGCTGCAGTATTCACTAACATCTTCAACCGTTCACTGCAGCAAGCCACAGTCCCCACCTGCCTGAAAACTGCCACCATAATCCCTGTGCCCAAATCCTCTGCCATCACAGGGTTGAATGATTACCGGCCTGTGGCCCTGACACCGGTGATCATGAAATGTATGGAGAGACTGGTGTTACAGCATGTCAAGGCCCACATCCCACCTGGCTTTGATCAACATCAGTTCGCCTACAGGTCCCACAGATCCACAGACGACGCCATCTCCATCGCCCTCCACACCGCTCTCAGCCACACTGAAAGCCCCAACACATATATCAGGATGCTGTTTGTTGACTTCAGCTCGGCATTTAACTCCATCAGCCCCAGCAGACTCATCAACAAACTGCAGACACTACAACTTGGAACCTCCCTCTGTCTGTGGATCAAGGACTTCCTGACTAACAGACCCCAGCATGTCAGAATGGGTACCTCCACATCCTCCACCATCGTCCTCAATACTGGTGTTCCTCAGGGCTGTGTGCTGAGTCCAGTCTTGTACACACTGTACACTTATGACTGTGTCGCTACTCATGGCTCCAACACCCTCATCAAATTTGCGGATGATACAACCGTTGTGGGGCTCATCAACAACGGTTATGAGACACCATACAGGGAGGAGGTCCAAGCACTGGCGGCCTGGTGCAGTGACAGCCACCTCAACCTTAACACTAAGAAGACAAAAGAAGTCATTATTGACTTCCGGAAGTCGAGGACCACACTGCACTCAGGCCTGAGCATCAATGAGGAGGAAGTGGAACGGGTCACCAGCTTTAAGTTTCTTGGCCTGCACATCTCGGAGGACCTGGGCTGGACTGTGAACACCACCCACATCATCAAAAAGGCCCAGCAGCGTCTCTTCTTTGTGAGAACACTGAGGAGGAACAAACTCCCTCCACCTCTGCTGAAAAACTTCTGCCACTGCACAATAGAGAGTGTCCTCACCTATGGCTGTACGGTGTGGTACGCCAGCTGCACTGCATCTGAAAAGAAACAACTGCAGCGGGTCATCAAGACGGCTGAGTGGATCATCGGCTCCCCACTTCCACGCCTAGAGGAGATCTATTCCAGCCGTCTCCTCTGACGGGCCACAAAGATTCGGGATGACCCCGCCCACCCAGGACACTCTCTATTCACCAGCCTTCCCTCTGGCAGACTCAGAGTCACGAGAGCCCGCACCAACAGACTGAAACACAGCTTCTTCCCCATGGCTGTGAAGAGACTGCTGCAAGAACCATGACCCCCCCCCCCCAGTATATTTATGACGAGGACATTGTAGCTGCTATAAGAGAGCACCATACGAAATTTCACTGTATTTATTGCAGTGACAATAAAGCTTCTTCTTCTTTTAATACACACACACACACACACACACACACACACACACACACACACACACATACACACACACACACACACACACACACACACACACATATATATGTATATATGTAGATATATATGTGTGATTTATGTCTGTTAAGACAAAGAAAACACTGTCGTCAGCAGCCAAATTTTTCTCTAGGTATGCATTAATAATGTGCTAAAGCTAAGAAGACAAGATTTTTAAACCAGAACTGCACTGAGGAACAGTAAACTTGTCCTCACAGGTCACTTAGCAACAGCAGCATGTTAGCTAACAGATGCTAAAATTATAAAGTAACATCATAATGACTGACATCATCAGACTTGTGTGTGTGTGTAAAATATCAATGAATGTAGTTACATTTTAATGATAATAAAAGCTTACCTGGGAGGGGAGCGTTGTCCAGTACGAATGAAGGAATCACTTAACGAGGACAAACCGGAGCCAAAAGCGTCCATGCTTCTCAGAACCATTCTAAAGACACAAATGAATGAATGATCTTTATTGTCATTGCACATGTTACAGAGCAAAGAAATTTGTTTCAGTTTCAGTCCGTCCAAGAAACATAGAAAACACAGTGACACATAACACACACAAAGACCACCAGAGTGTGAATTTAGATTATGAGACATCCAGACACATCAACTGATGGATACACAGAAACTACTGAGCAGACATCAGAGAAGTTCAGTAAAAGTTGATTCTGTTCCCACTGAATGATTTCTCTCTTTTATGAACACAGACTTAATTACTCATCACTTAAACATTAATCCTGATCCAGTCATCCAGTAATATGCAGTAATTTAGTAATCTCCAAATAGGAAGATGATTTTTTTCCTCTTATTTCTCTTTTCATTGCTCTGTACACTTGTAAGGAAGAAACCTCTGAGAAGCCTACGAGCACAGCAAAACAACTCCTGGTGATTTATTCTCCTAAAAGGGGTAGCATTAGGATCAACAGATCATCCATCCATTTTCTAACTGCTTATCCTCTTGAGGGTCGCGGGGGGGGCTGGAGCCTATCCCAGCTGACACTGTGAGAGGCGGGGTTCACCCTGGACAGGTCACCAGACTATCACAGGGCTGACACATAGAGACAGACAACCATTCACACTCACATTCACACCTACGGACAATTTAGAGTCACCAATTAACCTGCATGTCTTTGGACTGTGGGAGGAAGCTGGAGCACCTGGAGAAAACCCACACTGTGACACGGGGAGAACATGCAAACTCGGGATCGAACCAGGAACCCTCTTGCTGTGAGGAGACAGTGCTGACCACCACACCACCGTGCCGCCCATCAACAGATCAGAAGGTAGTAATCTCCAAATAAGATGATTTAGAAAGGCTTACCTGGGAAAGGAGTGTTGTTGATTATGAATGAAGGAATCATTCAACGAGGACAAACTGGAGCCAAAAGCCTCAAAGCTTCTCTGAGCCATCCTAGTAAACAAGACACAAAGACCACCAGGGTGTGAATTTAGATTATCAGACATCCAGACACATCAACTGATGGATACACAGAAACTACTGAGCAGACATCAGAGAAGTTCAGTCAAAGTTGATTCTGTTCCCACTGAATGATTTCTCTCCTCTTTTTAAAGTAAGTTCTCTGACTTCTCTCTCTTTATCCTGCTCCATCATATGAGATCATATTCAGACAATATGAGTATTGAGAGGGTGTCCTAATGTTTACAGTCATTTTGATCTTCAAGAAAAGAAGTTGATTTCAATGACTTTATGTTCCATCAATGTGGATACAAGTGACAGAAAAGATGAATGTGACTGTGCTGAAAGAGTTTTAGTGATGTCCACAGATTCATCTAAATATTTGAAAAAGTGTGTGAAACAATGTAAATGAGGTTAACAGGTTAAACTCACAGACTGTATGAAGACTTGACCAAATCTTCATCATCTGCCACAGCAAGCTCCTCCTCTGAGGAAGAAAAGTCTGGACTGCTGCAAGTGTGATAATCAAAGTTATGATGCTGCTTTATGAGTATGAAAATAAACATTAAAGCAAAAGCAACAGGATTTCAAACATGATAACAGTGTGTGGAAAAGTGCAAAAGGGGTTATGCATGACACTCTGACACAATGGTTATAAAATAAAATAATAAAATAATCATAATAATCAGACTTGTGTGTGTGCAAAATATCAGTGATTGCAGATACATTTTAATGATGATAAAAGCTTACCTGAGAGAGGAGCTGTCTTTGAAATCAATCAGTCCACTTTTTGATGTATCACTCTTGAAGGACACACCAGAGTCAATGGACTCCATGCTTCCTTTAGCCATCCTAGTAAACAAGACACAAAGACCACCAGGGTGTGAATTTAGATTATCAGACATCCAGACACATCAACTGATGGATACACAGAAACTACTGAGCAGACATCAGAGAAGTTCAGTAAAAGCTGATTCTGTTCACATTTCTAAACTTCATTGTGCACCATGTCAATAAATGTATTTCACTCTTAAATGGAGTCTCTCCTGACTGAACTGACTTTAGTGTCTGTCAGTCCAGATACAAGTGACAGAAAAGATGAATGTGACTGTGCTGAAAGAGTTTTAGTGATGTCCACAGATTCATCTAAATATTTGAAAAAGAGTGTGAAACAATGTAAATGAGGTTAACAGGTTAAACTCACAGACTGTGTGAAGACTTGAACAAATCTTCATCATCTGCCACAGGGTTGTCCATCAGGTAGGAGGACAGCTCTGACCTGCTGCAAATGATAATCAGAGTTATGATGATACTTCATCAGTTTGTCTTCACAGGTCACTTAGCAACAGCAGCATGTTAGCTAACAGATGCTAAAATTGTAAATTATAATAATGACTGACATCATCAGACTTGTGTGTGTGTGTGTAAAATATCAATGACTGCAGATACATTTTAATGATAATAAAAGCTTACCTGAGAGAGACTCTGTCTTTGAAATCAATCACTCCATGTTTTGACCAATGTCTCTTGAGGGACACACCAGACTCTTTGCTGTCCTCTCTGGTAGACAAGAGAGAAAAAACACCAGGGAGGGAAATTATATTATTAGACATCCAAACACAGCGACTGCTGGATACTTTTTAAAGCAGTTTCCTCCTAATTCTCACTTTAACATTAATCATTAGATTATTATAAGGGTGCAGAGGTCCTAATATTTTCAGTCATTTCCATCTTCCAGGAAAGGAAGTTGATTAAGTGTCAGTATGGATACAAATAAAATGAAATAACACAGGTCACAGAGTAATAAAAACACTTTAGTGAACACAGATACTAAAGTTATAAAGTAACATCATAATGACTTACTGTGACTCTGACCAGTTGGTCCCCATGTTCACACTGACTCTCTGCTGCTGCTCTGAGCTGTAACACAACACACACCTGCTGAGTGCTGACCTCTGACTCTGGAGTAAACAGGACACATTTGTATCAGCTGTGCTTTTCCTGCAACTACAACTCAAAACATCTGCTGTGAAAAAGACGGCACAAAAACAATTTAAAGTGTGGAAGATTTACGGGGATTTGGTGCCCTCTACCGCTGAACTGCAGATTGCAGCCACCTAAAACTTCCCCCAGCTTCAATTTCCCTCAGTGTTCATCGTTCAGGAGGTTTTTATCAGGAGCCGAATTATCCACAGAGGTCTGCTCCTCTCCAAAACAACCAGACCCGGTGATTTTAGGTGGTAAAACACTGAATAACACAGTTTCACTGTACAAATCCATGAATTTCCGACGCAGTCTGGCATGACGCTGCAGGTAATTGGTCCAACTCATGCTAATGTTGTCACCTTTCTCCTTGTTCCTCGGATAAGATTCATACGTTCAGGAGATTTTCACCGAAAGCCAAGTGATCTACAGAGAGCTCCTTTTCTCCAAAACAAATGGACCAGGTGATTTAAACTGCTATAAACACTGAAAAAAGCCGTTTCACTCTTAATCGGTTTATTTCTGGCGCCGTTTATTGCAGTTCGGCTTCTTACTACGGTGGCCGACGAGAAAAGGCGAAAACACAAATGGCTTTGTCCTGAGCCAGTGTTTGATTTGTCCATTATGGGCTACTGTAGAAACATGGCGGTGCACCATGGTGATCTCTGTAAATGAAGACCTGATGAGCAAAAACTCAAAAAGCCTTTTCTCTCCTGTTTCCAGGTTTATTTTCTCTGCCAGCACGATGCACACACAACTGTTGTGACGTAACTGTGACGTCCACTCCAAATTGGGCTATAAATGGGTAATCCTGAGGTAGGGAGGACACAATTCTTATTTACAGGTGATTATTAACTAAAGAAAATACACCTGTTATATTACATTCCATTTCTGTCAATATATCCCTCTAAATCCTGCACACTGGAGCTTTAACAGCAACTTTGACTTCTGATAATGAAACATCCAAAACACATCCTGCTGTGGAGGAAGTGAAACCTTTGATTGGAATAGTCGCTCCTCTAACTCTTACATTGGACTCACTTGAATTAAAAATGAATGTAAACTTTTCCCCAAGTTTCTAGCAATGCCCTGGAACTCCATGAAGGACCCCTTGGGGTCCATGGACCACTGGTATAGAACCACTATTAGACTGTCCGTCTCAAGACGATGAAGAAGACAGTAGTTCCCCTTTTTTTTGAGATGCCTACAAAAATGCACAGTTCTGACCTGTTCTTCAGTTTATTCTTCTTGTTGTTCAGACAGACTGAAATAACTGAATAAACTAATGACACAAGAACCTTGGGGATAAGATTAATATAGTAATAAAGGTGAATTACAGTACCTTTAAGATGGTGACACTGCTGTGTCACAGCTGAGAGAGAAGTGAAAACAGAACTCTCCAATACCTAAAAATCCCAAACTGTTTTTTCTCTTCCTTTTTAAAGCAACATACAGATAATATTTCCAGCCAGGGTAAACAACAGGATGATTAAACAATGCATACACATCACATAGTTACATTAAAAGAGAAAAGAGATAAAAAATAAAAAGTTAAGGAATATATATTTGGCATTTTATCTTAATAGAAATTCTCTATGTCAAAAGAAGGACATCAGAGTTTATACGTTAGGTGACTAATAAGATTTTATTTACAAACCAGACAATCAGGGCGGTGGGAAACTTGACAGGACATGGGGAGACAAACAACAGACTTTCAAAATAAAACAGGAAACAGAACATCACATTCAAACCCTGACAGTCTCACACCTTAATTAGCTTGTTAGGGCTCTGGCTTGTTCACAGTCGTCGTTAGGAAAGGCCAGGTGATGCAAATTTCAAAGCTTTATAAATATTCTGACTCCTGAAACCTCGTCCCAACAATCAGCAGCCATGGGCTCCTCTAAACAGCTGCCTAGCACTCTGAAAACTACAATAACTGATGAAGACTACAAGAAGATAGCAAAGTGTTTTCAGGCAGCTGTTTCCTCAGTTCCATGTCTAAAAAGTTCTATATCAATAAAATGTATTATTATAATTATAAATATATTCTATATCCTTATCATATTTGTAATATGTTCTAATTCTTTATTGTATTTGTACAACATCTCTAAATGAATGCAGACAAACACCAGCTACCACTTCTTCATCATATCTTCAGTCTGGTGTACACTGCAGTTAGCTAAAAATGGCTGCCCCTCATATTAAGTATCATGACCTGTACATAATACAGACATGGCTCAGAAATGTTGGTGCTTACAAAACTTCAAGCATAGCAGGTTACAACAAACTCAGTATAATGATAAAAATAAACATTATTTCTGTTTACACTGATTTCTGAATATGCAGTGATGCAGGAGGCAGTCAGAGGCATGATAATATGAAGAGACCATGAGAATTAGCTGCTGACGGGTGCCTCAACGATGTTCCCATCCCACTTCAGACGAGAGCTCCTGGTTCATCTCTTCACCTTTTTGGATAGAAACACAGGACATTATTTAAAACATGAAGAGTATGTACTAAGATTTAAGCTGCAGGTGGATAAAATGTAACAATATGTCAATTTTTTTATTTATTTATTTTTTGACAGAGCAGGCGCCCCATGTGCAAAGGCATCGTCCTTGCAGTAGCGGCTACAGATCCGATTCCAGCCTGTGGCCCCTTGCTGCATGTCACGCCCTCTCTCCCCATTTCACACTGTCCTGTCCATTAAAGGCTTTAAAAGGCCTAAAAATTAACCTTAAAAAAAAACTAATCAAGATCAAACATCTTCTGAAAATGGATTAAACCACCAGGGTGAGAAATTAACATTATTAGCCATCCAGCCACAACTGCTGGATAAACGTGGCATCAGACAAGTTCAGTAAAAGCTGACTCTGTTCCCACTGAATGATTTCTCTCCTCTTTTTAAAGTAAGTTCTCTGACTTCTCTCTCTTTATCCTGCTCCATCATATGAGATCATATTCAGACAATATGAGTATTGAGAGGGTGTCCTAATGTTTACGGTCATTTTGATCTTCAAGAAAAGAAGCTGATTTCAATGACTTTATGTTCCATCAATGTGGATACAAGTGACAGAAAAGATGAATGTGACTGTGATGAAAGAGTTTTAGTGATGTCCACAGATTCATCTAAATATTTGAAAAAGTGTGTGAAACAATGTAAATGAGGTTAACAGGTTAAAGCCAAATCTTCATCATCTGCCACAGCAAGCTTCTTCTCTGAGGAAGAAAAGTCTGGACTGCTGCAAGTGTAATAATCCCAGTTATGATGCTACTTCATTAGTATGAAATAAACATTAAAAGCAAAAGCAACAGAATTTCAAACATCATAACAGTGTGTGGAAAAGTGCAAAAGGGGTTATGCATGACACTCTGACACAATGGTTATAAAATAAAATAATAAAATAATCATAATTATCAGACTTGTGTGTGTGTGTAAATATCAATGACTGCAGATACATTTTAATGATAATAAAAGCTTACCTGAGAGAGACTCTGTCTTTGAAATTAATCAGTCCACCTTTTGACCAATCACTCTTGAAGGACACACCAGAGTCAATGGACTCCATGTTTTTCTCAAGCATCCTAGTAAACAAGACACAAAGACCACCAGGGTGTGAATTTAGATTATCAGACATCCAGACACATCAACTGATGGATACACAGAAACTACTGAGCAGACATCAGAGAAGTTCAGTAAAAGTTGTTTACTGTTCACATTTCTAAACTTCATTGTGCACCATGTCAATAAATGTATTTCACTCTTAAATGGAGTCTCTCCTGACTGAACTGACTTTAGTGTCTGTCAGTCCAGATACAAGTGACAGAAAAGATGAATGTGACTGTGCTGAAAGAGTTTTAGTGATGTCCACAGATTCATCGAAATATTTGAAAAAGAGTGTGAAACAATGTAAATGAGGTTAACAGGTTAAACTCACAGATCATCTGAAGCCCAATCTTCATCATCTCTCACTGAATCGATGTCTGCACCAATAAGATCTTCCGGCCTGCAGCGAGTGTGATAATCGAAGTTATGATGCTACTTTATCAGTATGAAAATAAACACTAAAAGCAAAAGCAACAGGATTTCAAACATGATAACAGTGTGTGGAATAATGTTAAAGAGGTTACACATGTAATGTGTGACTGTACCAAATGTTCATAATGAGGCAACATGTTGTCAGTAAAATCTTACTTCTCTTTAGGAGAGGGGGGGGTTTCTTTAACATGTGCAGTGCGGCCTTGTGAATCATCCCTCTCAGCAGGCGCACAGCTGATTCCAGAGAACAGTGACTTGATCAGACGGACTCTGAAAGAAAGATAATCACACACATTTACACACACAGAGAATCCCCCACCCTTTGAATCATCTCATTTTTGTTTCTTGCATGTAAGTTATTTTTTGGGCTTTTGTTTTACTATGAAGCTCACTGTGAGCTTGTTGATCGCCTCTGCCTCATCCCTATTGGATTGGTTTGCCCTCACTGATGGTCCTTCTGTGTACCGAACCTTCCTTTTGACCAGTTAAGGTGTTTGAGTCAAACCTCACCTGGTTCACCAGTTGTTACAGTTCATTAATATATACAATAGAAGGATCAAACTTTAAGGGACACCACATTTCAGATTATCATTCAGTATTTTTGTAATAAAGCTCAAAGCTGCATCTGCACACTGATGATAATGAGAATAAAAGCTTACCTGAGAAAGGAGTGATGTGTTTTCCTCTTGAAGGACACACCAGACTCTTTGCTGTCCTCTCTGGTAGACAAGAGAGAAAAAACACAATAAAATTATTAGACATCCAAACACAGCGACTGCTGGATACTTTTTAAAGCAGTTTCCTCCTAATTCTCACTTTAACATTAATCATTAGATTATTATAAGGGTGCAGAGGTCCTAATATTTTCAGTCATTTCCATCTTCCAGGAAAGGAAGTTGATTAAGTGTCAGTGTGGATACAAATACAATGAAATAACACAGGTCACAGAGTAATAAAAACACTTTAGTGAACACAGATACTAAAGTTATAAAGTAACATAATAATGACTTACATTGACTCCATCTTGCTGCATTCCAGAGTCACTGCAGAGTCTGGTCTCTGCTGCTGCTCTGAGCTGTAACACAACACACACCTGCTGAGTGCTGACCTCTGACTCTGGAGTAAACAGGACACATTTGTATCACCTGTTCTTTTCCTGCAACTACAACTCAAAACATCTGCTGTGAAAAAGACAGCATAAAAACAATTCAAATCAACTTTGACTTTTGATGATGACACATTAGAAACACACCCTGCTCTCACACCGAATGCACTTTAGATGAAAGGTGAAAGTGAAAGAACGATCACAGTCAAGTGTGAAAAACTTACAAGCGCACAAGCACAATGTTTGTTTCCATGCAGCTTTCTCTACACCTTGAGACACATTGTGCACAAGTTATCAGCTCAATAACTGCCTTCTTCATCCTGCTGCAAATTTAATGAGTACCTGTGTGAGAATATGCATATTTGTCATCACTTTTTCCATGTTATAGTCTGCAGAGAAATATTTACAGCCACAGATTTTGCTGATCATCTTGGAAGATGAGTGTAATTTGTTTATTTGTTTATTTAAAAGGATCCCCATTAGCTGACGCCAAGACGACAGCTAGTCTTCCTGGGGTCCAGACAATACATACAAAACACAATCATTACAATCTCAATTAAAAGAAAAAAAAAAACAACAACACTGAAAGTACTTATTAAAATAAAAACAATAAAATAAGGAAAAGCAACATACCCTTCATGTATCACATGACAAAACCTCGCTCAATCAAATAATCAAGATGATATTATGTTGTTGAGAACAAATACATTCTTAGTCTCTTTTTAAAACCAGTTTTTCCCTTAATTTCACAAACCACAACTGGAAGATTGTTCCAAAACACAGTTGACCTATAGAATACAGTCCTCTTCATAGAGTCAGACTTAGGTAGGGGTAAAGTAATCTGTCCACTATTCGCCCCTCTAATGTAATGTGAATGCGTATTTGAGCAGTAAATTATATTATCATAAAGAAATTTAGGAGTCTGAGTGTTAATAATTCTATGAAAGTATATTAATATATTAGCAGATAGTCTGTGCTTGACCATCAGCCAAGCAAGACATTCATGCATTGCTGCAACACTAGTTCTTGAAGAACAACCAAGAACCAGTCTTGCAGCCTTGTTTTGAGCCACTTGTAATTTTCTTAGATGACAGTTCGATGCAGCAGACCATACAACTGAACAGTAATCTAAATGACATAAAACCAATGTACAAACAACACGACTAAACAACTGTGAATTGAGAAACGGTGCACATTTACGCGTTATGGCAACGGCTCTACCCATTTTGGCAACAACTTTGTTGATGTGATCAGACCATGACAATGTGCAATCAAGGCAAAGTCCAAGAAGCTTCACCGTTTTTACTTGCTGTATAGTTTGACCATTTACTTATATATTCATTTTAGGATTATCTGATAATCTATACTTAGAACCAAATATTATACTCATTATTTTTGATATATTTAGAATAAGTTTATTTGTTTTGATCCAGTTATATAATTTGCTGATCTCACAAGACAGAACCTGATTAAGCTCTGAACATGTAGGGGCTGCATAATAAAGAATAGAATCATCGGCAAACATAGTCAATGTAGCCTTACTGAGTACATACGGCATATGATTAGTAAAAATTGAAAATAAAAGAGGTCCGAGGCAGCTTCCTTGGGGGACACCACAGTCCAGGGACTTACTACAAGATAATGCACCATTAAAATAAACTCTTTGCGACCTCTCAGACAGATAGCTCGTAAACCACTTAATTGCAGAGGAAGTAAAACCATAACTAATAAGTTTGGAAATCAAAATGTCATGGCCGATCACATCGAAGGCAGCACTGAAGTCAAGTAATATTGTACCCATTAGCATTGAGTCATCAATTGATGTTAACCAGCTATCTGACATTTGTGTCATTGCAGTACAGGTGGAATGACCAGACCTATAAGCATGTTGGAACATTGTAGTTAAATCATTGTGAGAAAAGTAATCTTGCACTTGCTTAAATACAATCTTTTCCAATAATTTACTCAGAATAGGCAAAATGCTAATAGGCCTACTATTCGAACCACAGAAAGTTGATTTTGTATCTTTGGGTAAAGGAATGATCTTGCCCTCCTTCCAAAGTTTTGGACACACACCACTCATCAGACATCTGTTGAATATGTGACAGATTGGTTTAGAAATATGTACAGCTGATAATTTCAACAGCCTACTATCCAAGTTGTCTGTACCAGCAGACCCACCAGCAGTCAAAGATCTCAGCAACATTTCCACCTGCACAACATTAACCTGATGAAATTCAAAATTACACAGTTTATCCTTCATAATAATTTTTTTTATCAGCTCATCGGAGTTGGAATCAACAGTACAATCCAATTTCTCTCTAAGTTTAGAAACCTTATTAACAAAATAATCATTGAAATAATTTGCAATCTGTGTTGGCTTAGTCAAATAAACTCCATTCAATTCAACAAAAGAAGTACAGGTAGATTTTTTCCCCATGATTTCGTTGAGTACATTCCACATTCTCTTACTATCTTTACCACTATCGGAGATTCTCTTCTGAAAATATTTTTTCTTTTTCACTCTGTTCACCTTGGTCACATGATTCCTTAAAGTACAATAAAGTTTTCTGTCTTCAAGAGAGCCAGAAAGAACAGCAACCTTTTTAGCCTCATCCCTTTGAGCCATCAAGCTCTTTAATTCAGTATCAACTCAAGGACATCTTGTGTGTTCCACATTACTGCCGCTGTATGTTAGGTGTTAGTTTTGAGTTGTTGTCTACTTTTCCTGTTCAGTCAAACGACAAAATAATTGTCACTTGAATCAGAGCCCTGTGTTGAAGAAAAACTAAACAGTCTAACAGAACAAAACAGAGGTAAAACTTGGTTTCCTTGTTTATCACACCAGTTATTGTGTCAAGCACCCCTTACATGTCAGGTCACAGACCCTCAGTTAATAACATTTCACCTGGCGATAAGAGTTAGAAAGTATTAAAGTAATTACAATACCTTCTAGATGGTGAGAAACTGCTCCACTGCTGCTCAAATTCAAATGAAACTAAACCTCCTCAAACCGCCGCTATCTCTGACTGCCAGCTGCTCCTCAGCCACCAATCAGAGGTAGACATGGAGCACACAGGCTGATATCATTTGTATCACCCTGTAACATCTGTCAGGAAAGAAGAAACTTCACTATATTCACCAAGATTATTAGACATGATACACACAAAATAAAATACTCCAGCCTGGTAGGAAAACAGCTCTGTGTTATAAAAAGCACAGCGGCTGCAAACGTTTGGGACCCCTAGTTTCTTTTACAGTGCACATTGAAGTTAATAGAATATAAAGTGATCTGCAAAAGGCATGAAATTAAAGATACAACTTTTTTAAATCCTTAAGGCAAGATTGCTGTATTATTTTAGTTTTGTATAATTTTACAGTGCACAAAATAAAAAGCAGCACTGCTGGAGCCATAAGTTTCATTTGTGTGCAATGTAATATCTCACCACGCCACTAGGTGGCTCATTTCACAGGCTGTGGCAGGCCATGGTATCTCAGTTCATCCCAGTGAGCACAAGTGTTGCTGATGTTAGGAGACAAACAGTTTTAAGGTGTTTCTCAAAGTCAAGACTGGCAAGGCGAGAGTCCTCCCTAGCACCAAGTGAACACACACTGGAACAGGCTAACAAGTGTCCCCAGGTGTGTGTCATTAACCCTCAGCAGACTGACGGGGCTTCAGGGTACTGTGGGAATTTTGATACTCTCTAATGTTGTTGTACAGTTTGAACAAATATAAGTGGCATTTTCAGAGTCATGTGACTTTTAGGGAGAATATATTTCTGGATTGTACTTAAAGAATAAAAACAGGTCGGCTAAATGACATTTTTGTAAAAGGTGTTTTTAGAATTCCTGCACGATGTATAAAAACTGACCTTACCCATTGTGCTGAATGTTTAGGTCAGTTGATGTGTTTCTGTAAAGTCTTATGAACGTATGAAGCATTAACACTTTCATCTGCTCAATTGATTTGGACAATTAAATAGCTATCTAAAAATGTGTCCTGTTGTTTTGGGAAGAGTTGGCAGTGGGAAGGGTTAATCCTTCTTTACACTGAATATGCAAAAGGTGCTGTTTACAGGTGAGGCCAGGTAAAGCCCCCCCACACACATTCACACCCTAATCCCTTTTCAGAGTGCAGTAAACACAACAGCAGAACAAAGTCCTAAATCACCACAGCATCTACAGGATATAAACAGACTTACACACAGAGTCACACTGTGATTCCAAAGTGTTCTAGATTTTATGTGTGTATCAGCACAAATGCAGTTACAGTAATATGAACAGATCTGATCTGATGAGCCGAGCTGATCTGACACAGCTGATCACGCTGATTGTACCTGATACCACTGTGTAATCCTCTGACATAAATTCACCTCAAAACAAATGAGTGATGCTTTGACCTGCAGGATATTCTGATGTCTTTACTCTGGTCGTTCTCACTGTGATTCCCCCGAAAAATACACCAATTGAAACCAAAAGAATGAGAGCAGTTATCATGTTGTTTTCATGTGAATAGTGGGGGGAGGAGGGGAGGAGACACTCCATCCTGGATTCCTGGAGACATTAATCCAAATAAATGGCATATATATATATATATATGTGTATATATATATATGTGATGTCATATATATATATATATATGTGATGTCAGAGCAAGCTGGAATGAAGTCGGACACAAATCTCACCAGCATGCATTGTGCGGCGATGACGAGCCTACTATTACACCCTGAATACACCAATTAGCAATTTTACCAATTAGCAGAGCCTTACAGTTATTTATTGGTTGGCTCTGCCACCATATGGGTTTGGCCTACTGACTTAATTGCCTTAGGCTATGTCTTTCTGAACCCTCCAAAGAAAATGATCGGATTGCAATAGTGTTCTGTAAACACGGAGCCGACTTAAAAAATGCAGGCGTAAAGATGAAGCCGGTTCAAGCCACTGAAACCGCTGCAGTATATATGCCAGCCAGGAGATGGCGCACCACTAAAAACCGGAGCATACATGTCCGAACCGGAGAAGATGACGCGGAGCCGGCAAAAAAAAAAGCTTGCGCGGTGTTTAGAAGAAGAAGAAGATTTTGATTTTTACATACACATTTTATTTACATTTTCACAAAGTACATTTCACATTGTCAACAAATAAAGTACCTGAAAAAGTACAGGTTTTACCTTTGGATAAAAATACATAAATCGGTGGGACACTCACTCGTGGAGAAAATGTGCAAATTGCAGTTCACCTTCAACAACAGTGCAAAGGCTGTCTTTGTGACACCAAAAGTTTTTAAAACTGTCCAAATCATTGATCATTTTATAAAACCCAAATTCTAGCCTCAGTCTGCACCTAATGTTGCAGCGCCACACTGAGGCTGACTCCTGATCTGCTTTGTCCTCCATTTTGTTTTTTCTGGACACAAAAATTGCCAGCTTAGCTTCACCAGAAATAAAATTCAGGAGCTGCCACTTTTTTGGATTAATTTTCCTGTACCCTGCACCATAAATAAACTTTGTGATACAAAATGTTTCGTCAAACAGGTGAAAAACATTTGTTAAAAGAGTGAAGAACACTGTGAGTCCATTACACTCAATGAAAACATGAACAACTGTCAGACTGACAGAATGGGCACTGGTTTAACACAGCAGGATTAAGAACAGAAATAAAAGCATTTGAGACAATGGCACCATGTAAAATCCTCCACTGGAGGTGGAGGTTTGTATAAAACTCTCCACTGTGGACCCACTCCATCTCCTCGAAGCCTGCCAGTCCATACAGTGGGCGCTCTGTCACACAGTCCCTTTCTGTTCATCACTTTAACATAGTTCTTGTAGAGGGTTTTTCTGTCAGCTGTGTGCAGGCTGAGCTTCTTGGGGTCTTTGAGGAGAGGTCCATCCAACTCTCCAAACTGGGGACTTATATAAACCTCTGGGAATGGATCACCTTGGTCAGGTTCAGTCCCTCGGCTGAAGTCCATGAGGAGACTTCTCTCCCTCCCAGAGAGCCTCTGAAGAATTCCAACATACGAGGGAAAACTGAGACTTTGGTTTGGACTGACGACGAAGTCGAGCTGCTGCTTCGAGTCACGCTGGATTACAAAGCCAGTAAACTTCAACAACACGTTGATTGGGAGCCGTGTGAGTCGAAGTAGGCCGGTATAATGGACTCGTTTCAGGCACAGTATGCAAAACAGCCGACAAAGAAAGATTTCCCGCACAACGTTATCTGCATATCAAAATCTCAGATCACAGCCAAATTAAAAAATATCCGCAGGAAGCACAGACCAGCAGTGGACACCGGGCGCCGGAGTGGCCAGGGACAGTCATTGTGATGTGTTTGCACTCTTCCAGTAATTATAATAATAATAAAATACTGCTTGAGAAGTTGTGGTCATGTTTATTTTCACTAGACACACAATTCACACA
Organism: Cephalopholis sonnerati; assembly: GCA_019142605.1. Lineage (NCBI taxonomy): Eukaryota > Metazoa > Chordata > Actinopteri > Perciformes > Serranidae > Cephalopholis > Cephalopholis sonnerati. The sequence goes on from JAGQAX010000015.1 coordinate 36,340,777, forward strand.
CGTTAAAAATGACAGTATACTGTACAGGTCACATTTGGAGAATGCACAAAGCTTTAAGACCAGCTGGTGTGTTGGTCAGTCATGTTGGCCAGTCTTTAGTTAAGGGTCAACATACTTTGTAAGCACTCTACTCACTCGCTACATCAGAAAATAAACTCAGCAACACACTGTGAAATATGTGTTTAGTCATTAGGGCTGAGAGTGTGTTACTGATTTACCCTACTTCCTTTATATCATATAGACACATGAATGTCTTTTCCTCCTACTTTATATTACTATGACTGAAGTCTGCTGCTAAATTCAGCTTCATGTTTCACTCACAACAGTTTTTAGTACATCACAAGTTATAAAAAAAGTGTAAACTGCGTGGTTAACGCCGACAGAAACATCCCATGTATTCACTTTACATGGAGCTACAGTTAATACTGAATGATGTGTTAGTGTCTCTTAATAAGTCATCAGAAATCATTAATCATCTTTAGAAGGAGCAGATGTTTAACTTAAGCTAGCTCGGGACATGTTAAAGTTAACTATTTTAACAGAGCAAGGCGAGCTAATTGCTAGCTGTAGTGTAAATAGTTGTCTATTGCTGTTTGTAATCCGTCATTGCTGTTGTTGTTGTGATGGCACGGCTTCCTGCCGGGGTAAAGTCAGAGGTTAGAGAGGTGGGGCTATGACATCATTGCCGGCCAAAAGTTGCGTATTGGCCGTACACACGGAGACGCAAAGCCGGCGTCTTCAGATTTATGCACTCTGGAACCCGGTTTCAAAAAGATGCGGCTTCGTGTGGATAAAGGCTGAACCGGTTAAAAACTTTGGTGTATTCACCCTGATATGGCTTCGTGTGGATGGGCCCTCAGAGTTCTCAAAATATATTGTGTTAAATACAATTTATTTTCACCATGCACGTGTAATATTATTTTATTTATACTTAAAATTATATCTATTTTTTAAAATGTATTATTAATGCAGCCTTGTCGTTTTGATTTTGTTCTGAATTAGTGTTTGAATTATTCCCTCATATTGATTATCTCCACCTGTACATTATACAGACATGACTCAGAAATCTTACTGCCTGCAACACTTGAAGCACAGCAGGTTACAACAAACTCAGCATAATGATAAAAACATTAGTTATGTCTAAAGTGATTTCTGAATATGCAGTGATGCAAGAAGCAGTCGCAGGCATGATAATATGAAGAGACCATCAGAAGCTGCTGCTGACGGGTGCCTCAACAATGTTTCCATCCCACTTCAGACGAGAGCTCCTGGTTCATCTCGTCCCTTTTTGGATAGAAACACAGGACATTATTTAAAATAAAAACAGTATGGACTAAGATTTAAGCTGCAGGTGGGTTAAAATGTAATAAGTCAATTTTTGAAAATTTTTTTTTTAGATAGAGCAGGCGCCCAATGTGGAAGGGCACCATGTCAATAAATGTATTTCACTCTTAAATGGAGTCTCTCCTGACTGAACTGACTTTAGTGTCTGTCAGTCCAGATACAAGTGACAGAAAAGATGAATGTGACTGTGCTGAAAGAGTTTTAGTGATGTCCACAGATTCATCTAAATATTTGGAAAAGTGTGTGAAACATTGTAAATGAGGTTAACAGGTTAAACTCACAGATCATCTGAAGACTTCATCATCTGCCACAGCAAGCTCCTCATCTGAGGAAGAAAAGTCTGGCCCACTGCAAGTGTGATAATCACAGTTATGATGCTACTTTATGAGTATGAAAATAAACATTAAAAGCAAAAGCAACAGGATTTCAAACATGATAACAGTGTGTGGAAAAGTGCAAAAGGGGTTATGCATGACTAAATTACATTAGCTCATTCTTTGACACAATGGTTATAAAATAAAATAATAAAATAATCATAATTATCAGACTTGTGTGTGTGTGTAAATATCACTGCATGCAGATACATTTTAATGATAACAAAAGCTTACCTGAGAGAGGAGCTGTCATTGAAATGAATCCGTCTATGATTTGACTGATCGCTCTTGAAGGACACACCAGAGTCAATGGACTCCATGCTTCCTTTAGCCATCCTAGTAAACAAGACACAAAGACCACCAGGGTGTGAATTTAGATTATCAGACATCCAGACACATCAACTGATGGAGACACAGAAGATGAATGTGACTGTGCTGAAAGAGTTTTAGTGATGTCCACAGATTCATCTAAATATTTGAAAAAGTGTGTGAAATTATGTAAATGAGGTTAACAGGTTAAACTCACAGATCATCTGAAGACTTGACCAAATCTATGAAAATAAACACTAAAAGCAAAAGCAACAGGATTTCAAACATGATAACAGTGTGTGGAATAATGTTAAAGAGGTTACACATGTAATGTGTGACTGTACCAAATGTTCATAATGAGGCAACATTTTGTTAGTAAAGTCTTACTTCTCTTTAGGAGAGGGGGGGGTTTCTTTAACATGTGCAATGCAGCCTCGTGAATTATCCTTCTCAGCAGACACACAGCTGGCGCTAGACCACAGTGACTTGATCGGACAGACTCTGAAAGAAAGATAATCACACATATTTACACACACAGAGAATCCCCCACCCTTTGAATCATCTCATTTTTGTTTCTTGCATTTCATTTATTTTTTAGGCTTTTGTTTTACTATGAAGCTCACTGTGAGCCTGTTGATCGACTCTGCCTCATCCCTATTGGATTGGTTTGCCCTCACTGATGGTCCTTCTGTGTACCAAACCTTCCTTTGGACCAGTTAAGGTGTTTGAGTCAAACCTCACCTGGTTCACCAGTTGTTACAGTTCATTAATATATACAATAGAAGGATCAAACTTTAAGGGACACCACATTTAAGATTATCATTCAGTGTTTTTGTAATAAAGCTCAAAGCTGCATCTGCACACTGATGATAATGAGAATAAAAGCTTACCTGAAAAAGGAGCGATGTGTTTTACGCTTGAAGGACACATTAGACTCTTTGCTGTCCTCTCTGGTAGACAAGAGAGAAAAGATACAATAAAATGATTAGACGTCCAAACACAGTGACTGCTGGATACTTTTTAAAGCAGTTTCCTCCTAATTCTCACTTTAACATTAATCATTAGATTATTATAAGGGTGCAGAGGTCCTAATATTTTCAGTCATTTCCATCTTCCAGGAAAGGAAGTTGATTAAGTGTCAGTGTGGATACAAATAGTAATAGTAATATAATAATGACTTACTTTGACTCCATCTTGCTGCATCCCATGGTCACTGCAGAGTCTGGTCTCTGCTGCTGCTCTGAGCTGTAACACAACACACACCACTCCATGTTATAGTCTGTAGAAAAATATTTACAGCCACAGGTTTTGCTGATCATCTTGGAAGATGAACGTAATGACAGCTGTATGTTAGGTGTTAGTTTTGAGTTGTCCATTTTTCCTGTTCAGTCAAATGACAAAATAATTGTCACTTGAGGCAGAGCCTTGAAACAGTCTAACAGAACAAAACAGAGGTAAAACTTGGTTTCCTTGTTGATCACACCAGTTATTGTGTCAAGCACCCCTTACATGTCAGGTCACTGACCCTCAGTTAAAAACATTTCACCTGGCGATAAGAGTAATTAAGTATTAAAGTAATTACAATACCTTCTAGATGGTGAGAAACTGCGCCACTGCTGCTCAAATACAAATGAAACTAAATCTCCTCAAACCGCCGCTATCTCTGACTGCCAGCTGCTCCTCAGCCACCAATGAGAGGTAGACATGGAGCACACAGACTGATATCATTTGTATCTCCCTGTAACATCTGTCAGGAAAGAAGAAACTTCACTATATTCACCAAGATTATTAGACATGACACACACAAAATAAAATACTCCAGCCTGGTAGGAAAACAGCTCTGTGTTATAAAAAGCACAGCAGCTGCAAACGTTTGGGACCCCTAGTTTCTTTTACAGTGCACATTGAAGTTAATAGAATATAAACTGATCTGCAAAAGGCATGAAATTAAAGATACAACTTTTTTAAATCCTTAAGGCAAGATTGCTGTATTATTTTAGTTTTGTATAATTTTACAGTACACAAAATAAAAAGCAGCACTGTTGGAGCCATAAGTTTAATTTGTGTGCAATGTAATATCTCACCATGCCACTAGGTGGCTCATTTCACAGGCTGCAGCAGGCCATGGTATCTCAGTTCATCCCAGTGAGCACAGGTGTTGCTGATGTTAGGAGACAAACAGTTTTAAGGTGTTTCTCAAAGTCAAGACTGGCAAGGCCAGAGTCCTCCCTAGCACCCAGTGAACACACACTGAAACAGGCTAACAAGTGTCCCCAGGTGTGTGTCATTAACCCTCAGCAGACTGACGGGGTTTCAGGGTACTGTTGTCATTCTGACACTCTCTAATGTTGTTGTACAGTTTGAACAAATATAAGCAGCATTTTCAGAGTCATGTGACTTTTAGGGAGAATATATTTCTGGATTGTACTTAAAGAATAAAATCAGGTCGGCTAAATGACATTTTTGTAAAAGGTGTTTTTAGAATTCCTCCACGATGTATAAAAACTGACCTTACCCATTGTGCTGAATGTTTAGGTCAGTTGATGTGTTTCTGTAAAGTCTTATGAATGTATGAAGCATTAACACTTTCATCTGCTCGACTGATTTGGACAATTAAATAGCTATCTAAAAATGTGTCCTGTTGTTTTGGGAAGAGTTGGCAGTGGGAGGGTTAATCCTTCTTTACACTGAATATGCAAAAGGTGCTGTTTACAGGTGAGGCCAGGAGGATCCTTCCTTGCAATTGAGAAACACCTCCAGACAGTCTCACACCTTAATTAGCTGTTAGGGCTCTGGCTTGTTCACAGTCGTCGTTAGGAAAGGCCAGGTGATGCAAATTTCAAAGCTTTGTAAATATTCTGACTCCTGAAACCTCGTCCCAACAATCAGCAGCCATGGGCTCCTCTAAACAGCTGCCTAGCACTCTGAAAACTACAATAACTGATGAAGACTATAAGAAGATAGCAAAGTGTTTTCAGGCAGCTGTTTCCTCAGTTTGTGATGTCATTAAGAAACGTCAGTTAACAGGAAGTGTGGAGGTCAAAGGTATGAAGTAAACAGCGTACACCAATAATATATAATGTGATTACGTAATTATACTTAATCACATTATTTATCATACCTTGGTATAAAGTAACCTACCCAACTGTTGATATAAGTAGATGAGTTTGAATTTAGTTAATGAATGGACAGCTTTCTCTGTGGTATAACACAGTGATACCAAAGAGATACCATATTAATACAGTGTGTTTAATCTCAATACAAAATTAATCACACACAAAAAATAAACTACACGACTACAATGATCGGCGGCTTTCACATTATTGCATCAGTAATAATATCCTAATCTATCTTTATGGCATTTAACTGCCACAAGGCCATTTTCCTCCACTGAGTACTTTTACTTTTCATACTTTAATTATACAAGTTTCTCAGGAAGCAGCAGCACCTGAATTAAAGATTTTTATACCAGTGTTCTCTTCATTCTGTCTTTAACTCTAAATGGAGAAATCAGCTTTTCAAATGAAACAATCAACACCACACATGTTTAAACACTTGATTTTATTTACAACAGAAGAATCCAACAAAGGATGAAGAAGAGTTTTCAGTATAATAAATGAAGAACTGGAACAAAATGACAAATGTAAACAGGGTGAGCTTTAAAGTGCAGGTACAAACACTGGCTGAGGGATGACGTATAACAAAAACTTGTCATTAACTCAACACTGAGGACAGTCTGAGAGAGCAGCACAGAAAATATAACAGTATCATCAAACAGACTTTTCTCACATTCATTAATTTGATATATAAACAACTACAGAGAGACCACACAGATGACTTTTTACCCAATAAACCAACCACACAAACCTTCCTCTATCTCTATTCTGTGATGTTGTTCTACTGGCTCTGATCTTAAGTATTATGGTGTTTAAAATAACTTTGTATGTTTAGTTGCTCTGTTTCTCTTCATGCCTTTCAGTATTTCATTTTCTTTGTCTATGAGGCAGTTTGATCTGCAATCCATGTATAAAAAGTTCTATATAAATAAAATGTTTTGAATAATTTGTATAACATCTGTAAATGAATGCAGACAAACACCAGCTACCACTTCTTTATCATATCATCAGTCTGGTGTACACTGCAGTTAGCTAAAAATGGCTGACCCTCATATTAAGTATCTTGACCTGTACATAATACTGACATGGCTCAGAAATGTTGGTGCTTACAAAACTTGAAACATAGCAGGTTACAACAAAATCAGCATAATGATTTCTGAATACACAGTGATGCAGGAGGTAGTCAGAGGCATGATAATATGAAGAGACCATGAGAATTAGCTGCTGACGGGTGGCTCAACAATGTTCCCATCCCACTTCAGACGAGAGCTCCTGGTTCATCTCTTCCCTTTTTTGATAGAAACACAGGACATTATTTAAAACATGAAGAGTATGTACTAAGATTTAAGCTGCAGGTGGATTAAATGTAATATGTCAATTTTTTCTTTTCTTTTCTTGACAGAGCAGGCACCCCTTGCAAAGGCATCGTCCTTGCAGTAGCGGCTACAGATTCGATTCCAGCCTGTGGCCCCTTGCTGCATGTCACGCCCTCTCTCCCCATTTCACACTGTCCTGTCCATTAAAGGCTTTAAAAGAAGGCCCAAAAAATTAACCTTAAAAAAAACTAATCAAGATAAACACCTTCTGAAAATTGATTAAACCACCAGGGTGAGAAATTAACATTATTAGCCATCCAGCCACAACTGCTGGATAAACGTGGCATCAGACAAGTTCAGTAAAAGCTGACTCTGTTCCCACTGAATGATTTCTCTCCTCTTTTTAAAGTAAGTTCTCTGTGTCCTAATGTTTACAGTCATTTTGATCTTCAAGAAAAGAAGTTGATTTCAATGACTTTATGTTCCATCGTTGTGGATACAAGTGACAGAAAAGATGAATGTGACTGTGCTGAAAAAGTTTTAGTGATGTCCACAGATTCATCTAAATATTTGAAAAAGTCTGTGAAACAATGTAAATGAGGTTAACAGGTTAAACTCACAGACTGTATGAAGACTTGACCAAATCTTCATCATCTGCCACAACATGCTCCTCCTCTGAGAAAGAAAAGTCTGGCCTGCAGCGAGTGTGATAATCAAAGTTACGATGCTACTTTATGAGTATGAAAATAAATATTAAAGCAAAAGCAACAGGATTTCAAACATGATAACAGTGTGTGGAAAAATGTAAAAGGGGTTATGCATGACTAAATTATTATTTGATTATTACTGGACACAAACATTATAGTAAAGGCCCAAATATTTACTGTCAGTCTGATCTTCCAGAACAGGACATTGATTTGACTGACTCTAATGTCTGGAGTGTGGACACACATGAAATGCAATTCATGTGAATATATACCCAGAGGAAAGGAAAATTCAAAATAAGCTCTGGTCTTTGTCCAACCTATTTCTCCCAGACGTAACTGAGCTCAGTTTAAGATCAATATGAGATTTTGACCATTTTTCATATTTCTTTAATTCAGCTCCTGAGAAATAACCTTCCTCTTGTCTCCCCAGAGGAAAGTTTGGATAGATAGATAGATAGATAGATAGATAGATAGATAGATAGATAGATAGAAACTTTATTAATCCTTTTATCAAGGAAATTGCTTTTGTTACAGCAGCAAAAACATTCAGATAGCCCATTATCACAGATCACACACACAGTGTGTGTGTTTGCTGCTCTCCACAATGTTTTCTGTGTCTTATCAGACATAACTCATCTTCTTATTTGGAGATTACTACGTTCTGATCTGTTTCTCATAACTCCTAAAAATAATAATAATGAATGAATGGACAAGTAGTGTAAAAGTGCTCTGAGCTTTTGCTCCTTGTTTCTGCTGCACTAAGGAACAGTAAACTTGTCCTCACAGGTCACTTAGCAACAGCAGCATGTTAGCTAACAGATGCTAAAATTATAAAGTAACATCATAATGACGGACATCATCAGACTTGTGTGTGTGCAAAATATTAATGAATGCAGTTACATTTTAACGATAATAAAAGCTTACCTGGGAGAGGAGCTGTCTTTGAAATCAATCAGATTATTTCTTGATCTATCACTCTTGAAGGACACACCAGAGTCAATGGACTCCATGCTTCCTTTAGCCATCCTAGTAAACAAGACACAAAGACCACCAGGGTGTGAATTTAGATTATCAGACATCCAGACACATCAACTGATGGATACACAGAAACTACTAAGCAGACATCAGAGAAGTTCAGTAAAAGTTGATTCTGTTCCCACTGAATGATTTCTCTCTTTTATGAACACAGACTTTTAGAGTTATTACTTATCACTTCAACATTAATCCTGATCCATCGTATGGGATCATTATGAGGGTGCAGAGGCCCAAACATTTACAGTCATTTTGATCTAGAATAAAAGGAAGTTGATTTTACTGAAGTTTAGCAGAAATTATTTCAGGAATACTCCCTCAAATTCTCCTCCTCTCTTTTCCAACTTGATCAGCTGACTGTGGGCGTTCACTCTTTGAGTTAAAGCAACTAGATTTGATCAAGATCTCAGTGAGCCAATCATATTGTTGCTGTCAAACTTTTAAACCGTTCTCCTTTCTCTCAGTTTGGTCTGTTGGTCATTTAAATATCAGATCCTTAAACAATTAATCTTTCTTATGCCATATTTATATTACTTTAAATACTTGAGATTTATTTTAGTATCACTGAGACATGGTTATCTCAGGGTGACGACAGTCCTCTTGTTGAAGCAACTCTTCCTAATCTTACACACCTCCATCAACTCTGACTGTCAGGCGGGGGAGGGGGGGTTGCTGTTGTTTACAACAAATATCTATATATAAATATATATAAATGCACTCCTGTTTTACTCGGTAATTTTAATTTGACATCATTTGAACATTTTGGGTCTACTCACCTCTTCACATTTCTAAACTTCATTGTGCACCATGTCAATAAATGTATTTCACTCTTAAATGGAGTCTCTCCTGACTGAACTGACTTTAGTGTCTGTCAGTCCAGATACAAGTGACAGAAAAGATGAATGTGACTGTGCTGAAAGAGTTTTAGTGATGTCCACAGATTCATCTAAATATTTGAAAAAGAGTGTGAAACAATGTAAATGAGGTTAACAGGTTAAACTCACAGACTGTGTGAAGACTTGAACAAATCTTCATCATCTGCCACAGGGTTGTCCATCGGGTAGGAGGACAGGTCTGACCTGCTGCAAATGATAATCAGAGTTATGACGATACTTCATCAGTTTGTCTTCACAGGTCACTTAGCAACAGCAGCACGTTAGCTAACAGATGCTAAAATTGTAAATTATAATAATGACTGACATCATCAGACTTGTGTGTGTGTGTAAAATATCAGTGACTGCAGATACATTTTAATGATAATAAAAGCTTACTTGAGAGAGACTCTGTCTTTGAAATCAATTATTCCATGTTTTGACCGATGTCTCTTGAGGGACACACCAGACTCTTTGCTGTCCTCTCTGGTAGACAAGAGAGAAAAAACATCAGGGAGGGAAATTATATTATTAGACATCCAAACACAGCGACTGCTGGATACTTTTTAAAGCAGTTTCCTCCTAATTCTCACTTTAACATTAATCATTAGATTATTATAAGGGTGCAGAGGTCCTAATATTTTCAGTCATTTCCATCTTCCAGGAAAGGAAGTTGATTAAGTGTCAGTGTGGATACAAATAAAATGAAAATACACAGGTCACAGAGTAATAAAAACACTTTAGTGAACACAGATACTAAAGTTATAAAGTAACATCATAATGACTTACTTTGACTGTGACCAGTTGGTCTCCATGTTCACACTGACTCTCTGCTGCTGCTCTGAGCTGTAACACAACACACACCTGCTGAGTGCTGACCTCTGACTCTGGAGTAAACAGGACACATTTGTATCAGCTGTGCTTTTCCTGCAACTACAACTCAAAACATCTGCTGTGAAAAAGACGGCACAAATACAATTTAAAGTGTGGAAGATTTACGGGGATTTGGTGCCCTCTACCGGTGAATTGCAGATTGCAGCCACCTAAAACTTCCCCCAGCTTCAATTTCCCTCAGTGTTCATCGTTCAGGAGGTTTTTATCAGGAGCCGAATTATCCACAGAGGTCTGCTCCTCTCCAAAACAACCAGACCCGCTGATTTTAGCTGGTAAAACACTGAATAACACAGTTTAACGTTACAAATCCATGAATTTCCGACGCAGTCTGGCATGACGCTGCAGGTAATTGGTCCAGCTCATGCTCATGTTGTCACCTTTCTCCTTGTTCCTCGGATAAGATTCATACGTTCAGGAGATTTTCACCGAAAGCCGAGTGATCCACAGACGGCTCTGTTTCTCCAAAACAAATGGACCAGGTGATTTAAACGGCTATAAACGCTGAAAAAAGCCGTTTCACTCTAAATCAGTTTATTTCTGGCGCCGTTTATTGCAGTTCGGCTTCTTACTACGGTGGCCGACGTGAAAAGGCGAAAACAGAAATGGCTTTGTTTGGAGCCAGTGTTTGATTTGTCCATTATGGGCTACTGTAGAAACATGGCGATCTCTGTACATGAAAAGATAAATGATGAGCACCCTCTTCGCACTTTAGATGAAAGGTTAAAACCAAAAGATGGTCACAGTCAAGTGTGAAAGACTTTACAAGTGCACAACCAGAATGTTGATGTTTCTCCTGCAGCTTTCTCTACACTTTGTGACAGTGTGCACAGCCTATGAGCACTGTGACTCCTTTCTGCACATGCATCTGAATGTGTATTTGTCATTTTTTCCACGTTATAGTCTGCAGGAAAAATTTTACTTGGTAGATTAACATAGTGACATTTTGTCTGTTCCACATTGCTGGTGCTGTATGTGCTGCCTAATTGAAGCAGATCAGTGTTGAAAACCAAACAGAAGTAAAACTTGATTTCCTTGTTTATTAGACCAGTAGTTCTTGACCTTTTTTGTGTCAAGGACTCCTAAATTAACACACATTAGGTAACATACATGTTTGGTAAGATTTCACTTCAGGGAAACTCCATCTGAAAAGATTTTAGTTGTTAGATATGATTAAGACCGGCTGTCAACCACAGTTGGAGATATCTGTGGAGGAAGTGAAACCTTTGATTGGAATAGTCGCTCCTCTAACTCTTACATTGGACTCACTTGAATTAAAAATGAATGTAAACTTTTCACCAGGTTTCTAGCAACGTCCTGAACTCCCTGAAGGACCCCTTGGGGTCCATGGACCACTGGTTTAGAACCACTATTAGACTGTCCGTCTCAAGACGATGAAGAAGACAGTAGTTCCCCTTTTTAGAGATGCCTACAAAAATGCACAGTTCTGACCTGTTCTTCAGTTTATTCTTCTTGTTGTTCAGACAGATTGAAATAATTGAATAAACTAATGACACAAGAACCCTGGGGATAAGATTAATATAGTAATAAAGGTGAATTACAGTACCTTTAAGATGGTGACACTGCTGTGTCACAGCTGAGAGAGAAGTGAAAACAGAACTCTCCAATACTTAAAACCCAACCCCAAACTTTTTTCTTCCTTTTTAAAGCAACATACAGATAATATTTCCAGCCAGGATGAACAACAGGATGAATAAAACAATGCATACACATCACATAGTTACATTAAAAGAGAAAAGAGATAAAAAATAAAAAGTTAAGGAATATATATTTGGCATTTTATTTTAATAGAAATCTCTATGTCAAAAGAAGGACATCAGAGTTTATACGTTAGGTGACTAATAAGATTTTATTTACAAACCAGACAATCAGGGCGGTGGGAGACTTGACAGGACATGGGGAGACAAACAACAGACTTTCAAAATAAAACAGGAAACAGAACATCACATTCAAACCCTGACAGTCTCACACCTTAATTAGCTTGTTAGGGCTCTGGCTTGTTCACAGTCGTCGTTAGGAAAGGCCAGGTGATGCAAATTTCAAAGCTTTGTAAATATTCTGACTCCTGAAACCTCGTCCCAACAATCAGCAGCCATGGGCTCCTCTAAACAGCTGCCTAGCACTCTGAAAACTACAATAACTGATGAAGACTATAAGAAGATAGCAAAGTGTTTTCAGGGAACTGTTTCCTCAGTTTGTGATGTCATTAAGAAACGTCAGTTAACAGGAAGTGTGGAGGTCAAAGTTATGAAGTAAACAGCGTACACCAATAATATACAATGTGATTAAGTAATTGTACTATTTATAATATAATATTTATAATAAAAGAACAAATTTGAGTTCTTTGTACTTGGAGTCTTTTCATTCAGCTTTAAACATCTCAGAGAGAAATGTTGTACTTTTGCATCAGTAATAATATCCTAATCTAACTTTATGGCATTTAACTGCCACAAGGCCATTTTCCTCCACTGAGTACTTTTACTTTTCATACTTTATTTATACAAGTTTCTCAGGAAGCAGCAGCACCTGAATTAAAGGTTTTTATACCAGTGTTCTCTTCATTCTGTCTTTAACTCTAAATGGAGAAATCAGCTTTTCAAATGAAACAATCAACACCACACATGTTTAAACACTTGATTTTATTTACAACAGAAGAATCCAACAAAGGATGAAGAAGAGTTTTCAGTATAATAAATGAAGAACTGGAACAAAATGACAAATGTAAACAGGGTGGGCTTTAAAGTGCAGGTACAAACACTGGCTGAGGGATGATGTATAACAAAAACTCGTCATTAACTCAACACTGAGGACAGTCTGAGAGGGCAGCACAGAAAATATAACAGTATCATCAAACAGACTTTTCTCACATTCATTAATTTGATATATAAACAACTACAGAGAGACCACACAGATGACTTTTTACCCAATAAACCAACCACACAAACCTTCCTCTATCTCTATTCTGTGATATTGTTCTACTGGCTCTGATCTTAAGTATTATGGTGTTTAAAATAACTTTGTATGTTTAGTTGCTCTGTTTCTCTTCATGCCTTTCACTATTTTATTTCCTTTGACTACGAGGCACTTTGATCTGCAATCCATGTATAAAAAGTTCTATAAAAATAAAATGTTTTAAATAATTTGTATAACATCTGTAAATGAATGCAGACAAACACCAGCTACCACTTCTTTATCATATCATCAGTCTGGTGTACACTGCAGTTAGCTAAAAATGGCTGACCCTCATATTAAGTTTCATGACCTGTACATAATACTGACATGACTCAGAAATGTTGGTGCTTACAAAACTTGAAACATAGCAGGTTACAACAAACTCTAACTCAACTAATGTGAAGAGACCACGAGAATTAGCTGCTGACGGGTGGCTCAACAATGTTCCCATCTCACTTCAGACGAGAGCTCCTGGTTCAACTCTTCCCTTTTTTGATAGAAACACAGGACATTATTTAAAATAAAAACAGTTTCTACTCAGATTTAAGCTACAGGTGGATAAAATGTAATAATGTCTGTGTGTGTTGGTAATATATCAGTTTAATGGAAACTGATTTAAAAAAATGATATATAACAAATTAAATAACATATACACACACATACACACACACACACACACACACACACCCACACCCACACCCACACATGTGTGACTTATGTCTGTTAAGACAAAGAAAACACTGTTGTCAGCAGCCAAATTTTCCTCTCAGTTTACATTAATAATGTGCTAAAGCTAAGAAAACAAGATTTTTAAACCAGAACTGCACTGAGGAACAGTAAACTTGTCTTCACAGGTCACTTAGCAACAGCAGCATGTTAGCTAACAGATGCTAAAATTATAAAGTAACAAAATAATGAGTGACATCATGAAACTTGTGTGTGTGCGTAAAATATCCGTGATGCAGTTACATTTTAATGATAATAACTTACACGACAGAAGATTGTTGGCTGCATCGGACTGTGTTTTTCTCCGAGCCATCCTAGTAAACAAGACACAAAGACCACCAGGGTGGGAAATTAGATTATCAGACATCCAGACACATCAACTGATGGAGACACAGAAACTACTGAGCAGACATCAGAGAAGTTCAGTAAAAGTTGTTTTACTGTTCACATTTCTAAACTTCATTGTGCACCATGTCAATAAATGTATTTCACTCTTAAATGGAGTCTCTCCTGACTGAACTGACTTTAGTGTCTGTCAGTCCAGATACAAGTGACAGAAAAGATGAATGTGACTGTGCTGAAAGAGTTTTAGTGATGTCCACAGATTCATCTAAATATTTGAAAAAGAGTGTGAAACTATGTAAATGAGGTTAACAGATTAAACTCACAGATCATCTGAAGACTCGACCAAATCTTTATCATCTGCCACAGCAAGCTCCTCCTCTGAGGAAGAAAAGTCTGGACTGCAGCGACTGTGATAATCAAAGTTATGATGCGACTTTATGAGTATGAAAATAAACATTAAAAGCCAATGCAACAGAATTTCAAACATAACAGTGTGTGGAAAAGTGCAAAAGGGGTTATGCATGACACTCTTTTATAAAATAAAATAATAAAATAATCATAATAATCAGACTTGTGTGTGTGTGTAAATATCACTGCATGCAGATACATTTTAATGATAATAAAAGCTTACCTGAGAGAGGAGCTGTCTTTGAAATTAATCAGTCCCCTTTTTGATGTATCACTCTTGAAGGACACACCAGAGTCATCTGACTCCATGCTTCCTTTAGCCATCCTAGTAAACAAGACACAAAGACCACCAGGGTGTGAATTTAGATTATCAGACATCTAGACACATTAACTGATGGATACACAGAAACTACTGAGCAGACATCAGAGAAGTTCAATAAAAGTTGATTCTGTTCCCACTGAATGATTTCTCTCCTCTTTTTAAAGTAAGTTCTCTGACTTCTCTCTCTTTATCCTGCTCCATCATATGAGATCATATTCAGACAATATGAGTATTGAGAGGGTGTCCTAATGTTTACAGTCATTTTGATCTTCAAGAAAAGAAGTTGATTTCAATGACTTTATGTTCCATCAATGTGGATACAAGTGACAGAAAAGATGAATGTGACTGTGCTGAAAGAGTTTTAGTGATGTCCACAGATTAATCTAAATATTAAAAAAAATGTGTGTGAAACAATGTAAATGAGGTTAACAGGTTAAACTCACAGATCAGCTAAAAACTCGATCCAATCTTCATCATCTGCCACAATGTGCTCCTCCTCTGAGGAAGAATAGTCTGGCCCACTGCAAGTGTGATAATCACAGTTATGATGCTACTTTATGAGTATGAAAATAAACATTAAAGCAAAAGCAACAGGATTTCAAACATGATAACAGTGTGTGGAAAAGTGCAAAAGGGGTTATGCATGACGCTCTGACACAATGGTTATATAATAAAATAATCATAATTATCAGACTTGTGTGTGTGCAAAATATCAATGAATTTAGTTACATTTTAATGATAATAAAAGCTTACCTGAGAGAGGAGCTGTCATTGAAATGAATCCATCTATGATTTGACTGATCACTCTTGAAGGACACACCAGAGTCAATGGACTCCATGCTTCCTTTAGCCATCCTAGTAAACAAGACACAAAGACCACCAGGGTGTGAATTTAGATTATCAGACATCCAGACACATCAACTGATGGAGACACAGAAGATGAATGTGACTGTGCTGAAAGAGTTTTAGTGATGTCCACAGATTCATCTAAATATTTGAAAAAGTGTGTGAAACAATGTAAACGAGGTTAACAGATTAAACTCACAGACTGTATGAAGACTCGACCCAATCTATGAAAATAAACATTAAAAGCAAAAGCAACAGGATTTCAAACATGATAACAGTGTGTGGAATAATGTTAAAGAGGTTACACATGTAATGTGTGACTGTACCAAATGTTCATAATGAGGCAACATTTTGTTAGTAAAATCTTACTTCTCTTTAGGAGAGGGGGGTGTCTCTTTAACATGTGCAATGCAGCCTCGTGAATTATCCTTCTCAGCAGACACACAGCTGGCGCTAGACCACAGTGACTTGATCGGACAGACTCTGAAAGAAAGATAATCACACACATTTACACACACAGAGAATCCCCCACCCTTTGAATCATCTCATTTTTGTTTCTTGGATTTAATTTATTTTCTGGGCTTTTGTTTTACTATGAAGCTCACTGTCAGCCTGTTGATCGCCTCTGCCTCATCCCTATTGGATTGGTTTGCCCTCACTGATGGTCCTTCTGTGTACTGAACCTTCCTTTGACCAGTTAAGGTGTTTGAGTCAAACCTCACCTGGTTCACCAGTTGTTACAGTTCATTAATATATACAATAGAAGGATCAAACTATAAGGGACACCACATTTCAGATTATCATTCAGTGTTTTTGTAATAAAGCTCAAAGCTGCATCTGCACACTGATGATAATGAGAATAAAAGCTTACCTGAAAAGGGAGTGATGTGTTTTCCTCTTGAAGGACACACCAGACTCTTTGCTGTCCTCTCTGGTAGACAAGAGAGAAAAAACACGATTAAAATTTAGACATCCAAACACAGCGACTGCTGGATACTTTTTAAAGCAGTTTCCTCCTAATTCTCACTTTAACATTAATCATTAGATTATTATAAGGGTGCAGAGGTCCTAATATTTTCAGTCATTTCCATCTTCCAGGAAAGGAAGTTGATTAAGTGTCAGTGTGGATACAAATACAATGAAATAACACAGGTCACAGAGTAATAAAAACACTTTAGTGAACACAGATACTAAAGTTATAAAGTAACATCAGAATGACTTACATTGACTCTGACCAGTTGGTCTCCATGTTCACACTGACTCTCTGCTGCTGCTCTGAGCTGTAACACAACACACAGCACTCCATGTTATAGTCTGCAGAGAAATATTTACAGCCACAGGTTTTGCTGATCATCTTGGAAGATGAACGTAATGACAGCTGTATGTTAGGTGTTAGTTTTGAGTTGTTGTCCACTTTTCCTGTTCAGTCAAACGACAAAATAATTGTCACTTGAAGCAGAGCCTTGAAACAGTCTAACAGAACAAAACAGAGGTAAAACTTGGTTTCCTTGTTGATCACACCAGTTATTGTGTCAAGCACCTCTTACATGTCAGGTCACTGACCCTCAGTTAATAACATTTCATCTGGCGATAAGAGTTAGAAAGAATTAAAGTAATTACAGTACCTTCTAGATGGTGAGAAACTGCGCCACTGCTGCTCAAATACAAATGAAACTAAACCTCCTCAAACCGCCGCTATCTCTGACTGCCAGCTGCTCCTCAGCCACCAATGAGAGGTAGACATGGAGCACACAGGCTGATATCATTTGTATCACCCTGTAACATCTGTCAGGAAAGAAGAAACTTCACTATATTCACCAAGATTATTAGACATGACACACACAAAATAAAATACTCCAGCCTGGTAGGAAAACAGCTCTGTGTTATAAAAAGCACAGCGGCTGCAAACGTTTGGGATCCCTAGTTTCTTTTACAGTGCATATTGAAGTTAATAGAATATAAACTGATCTGCAAAAGGCATGAAATTAAAGATACAACTTTTTTAAATCCTTAAGGCAAGATTGCTGTATTATTTTAGTTTTGTATAATTTTACAGTGCACAAAATAAAAAGCAGCACTGTTGGAGCCATAAGTTTAATTTGTGTGCAATGTAATATCTCACCATGCCACTAGGTGGCTCATTTCACAGGCTGCGGCAGGCCATGGTATCTCAGTTCATCCCAGTGAGCACAGGTGTTACTGATGTTAGGAGACAAACAGTTTTAAGGTGTTTCTCAAAGTCAAGGATACTTCCTTGGGAGGACAGGTCCTCAGTGTCCCCAGGTGTGTGTCATTAACCCTCAGCAGACTGACGGGGCTTCAGGGTACTGTGGGAATTTTGATACTCTCTAATGTTGTTGTACAGTTTGAACAAATATAAGCGGCATTTTCAGAGTCATGTGACTTTTAGGGAGAATATATTTCTGGATTGTACTTAAAGAATAAAATCAGGTCGGCTAAATGACTTTTTTGTAAAAGGTGTTTTTAGAATTCCTCCACGATGTATAAAAACTGACCTTACCCATTGTGCTGAATGTTTAGGTCAGTTGATGTGTTTCTGTAAAGTCTTATGAATGTATGAAGCGTTAACACTTTCATCTGCTCAATTGATTTGGACAATTAAATAGCTATCTAAAAATGTGTCCTGTTGTTTTGGGAAGAGTTGGCAGTGGGAGGGTTAATCCTTCTTTTCACTGAATATGCAAAAGGTGCTGTTTACAGGTGAGGCCAGGAGGATCCTTCCTTGCAATTGAGAAACACCTCCAGACAGTCTCACACCTTAATTAGCTTGTTAGGGCTCTGGCTTGTTCACAGTTGTCGTTAGGAAAGGCCAGGTGATGCAAATTTCAAAGCTTTGTAAATATTCTGACTCCTGAAACCTCGTCCCAACAATCAGCAGCCATGGGCTCCTCTAAACAGCTGCCTAGCACTCTGAAAACTACAATAACTGATGAAGACTATAAGAAGATAGCAAAGTGTTTTCAGGTAGCTGTTTCCTCAGTTTGTGATGTCATTAAGAAACGTCAGTTAACAGGAAGTGTGGAGGTCAAAGTTATGAAGTAAACAGCATACACCAATAATATATAATGTGATTACGTAATTGTACTATTTATAATATAATATTTATAATAACAGAACAAATTTGAGTTCTTTGTACTTGGAGTCTTTTCATTCAGCTTTAAACATCTCAGAGAAGTGTTGTACTTTTGCATGAGTAATAATATCCTAATCTAACTTTATGGCATTTAACTGCCACAAGGCCATTTTCCTCCACTGAGTACTTTTACTTTTCATACTTTAATTATACAAGTTTCTCAGGAAGCAGCAGCACCTGAATTAAAGATTTTTATACCAGTGTTCTCTTCATTCTGTCTTTAACTCTAAATGGAGAAATCAGCTTTTCAAATGAAACAATCAACACCACACATGTTTAAACACTTGATTTTATTTACAACAGAAGAATCCAACAAAGGATGAAGAAGAGTTTTCAGTATAATAAATGAAGAACTGGAACAACATGACAAATGTAATCAGGGTGAGCTTTAAAGTGCAGGTACAAACACTGGCTGAGTGATGACGTATAACAAAAACTCGTCATTAACTCAACACTGAGGACAGTCTGAGAGGGCAGCACAGAAAATATAACAGTATCATCAAACAGACTTTTCTCACATTCATTAATTTGATATATAAACAACTACAGAGAGACCACACAGATGACTTTTTACCCAATAAACCAACCACACAAACCTTCCTCTATCTCTATTCTGTGATATTGTTCTACTGGCTCTGATCTTAAGTATTATGGTGTTTAAAATAACTTTGTATGTTTAGTTGCTCTGTTTCTCTTCATGCCTTTCAGTATTTCATTTCCTGTGACTATGAGGCACTTTGATCTGCAATCCATGTATAAAAAGTTCTATATAAATAAAATGTTTTGAATAATTTGTATAACATCTGTAAATGAATGCAGACAAATACCAGCTACCACTTCTTTATCATATCATCAGTCTGGTGTACACTGCAGTTAGCTAAAAATGGCTGACCCTCATATTAAGTTTCATGACCTGTACATAATACTGACATGGCTCAGAAATGTTGGTGCTTACAAAACTTGAAACACAGCAGGTTACAACAAACTCAGCATAATGATTTCTGAATACACAGTGATGCAGGAGGCAGTCAGAGGCATGATAATATGAAGAGACCATGAGAATTAGCTGCTGACGGGTGCCTCAACGATGTTCCAATCTCACTTCAGACGAGAGCTCCTGGTTCATCTCTTCCCTTTTTTGATAGAAACACAGGACATTATTTAAAACATGAAGAGTATGTACTAAGATTTAAGCTGCAGGTGGATTAAATGTAATATGTCAATTTTTTCTTTTCTTTTCTTGACCGAGCAGGCACCCCTTGCAAAGGCATCGTCCTTGCAGTAGCGGCTACAGATTCGATTCCAGCCTGTGGCCCCTTGCTGCATGTCACGCCCTCTCTCCCCATTTCACACTGTCCTGTCCATTAAAGGCTTTAAAAGAAGGCCCAAAAAATTAACCTTAAAAAAACTAATCAAGATCAAACATCTTCTGAAAATTGATTAAACCACCAGGGTGAGAAATTAACATTATTAGCCATCCAGCCACAACTGCTGGATAAACGTGGCATCAGACAAGTTCAGTAAAAGCTGACTCTGTTCCCACTGAATGATTTCTCTCCTCTTTTTAAAGTAAGTTCTCTGACTTCTCTCTCTTTATCCTGCTCCATCATATGAGCTCCTCCTCTGAGGAAGAAAACTTTGGCCCACTGCAAGTGTGATAATCACAGTTATGATGCTACTTTATGAGTATGAAAATAAGCATTGAGCAAAAGCAACAGGATTTCAAACATGATAACAGTGCATGAAATGATGCAAATGGGGTCATGCATGACTAAATTATATTAGCTCATTCTTTGACACAATGGTTCTAAAATAATCGTAATAATCATACGTGTGTGTGTGTGTGTGTAAAATATCACTGCATGCAGTTACATTTTAATGATGATAAAAGCTTACCTGAGAAGGGAGTCTTTGTTGAACTCAATCAGTCTAAGTTTTGACTGATCTCTCTTGAAGGACACATCAGAGTCAATGGACTCCATGCTTCCTTTAGCCATCCTAGTAAACAAGACACAAAGACCACCAGGGTGGGAAATTAGATTATCAGATATCCAGACATATCAACTGATGGAGACACAGAAGATGAATGTGACTGTGCTGAAAGAGTTTTAGTGATGTCCACAGATTCATCGAAATATTTGAAAAAGTGTGTGAAACAATGTAAATGAGGTTAACAGGTTAAACTCACAGATCATCTGAAGACTCGATCCAGTCTTTAAGATGTGCCACAGGGTTGTCCATCAGGTAGGAGGACAGGTCTGACCTGCTGCAAATGATAATCAGAGTTATGATGCTTCTTCATCAGTTTGTCTTCACAGGTCACTTAGCAACAGCAGCACGTTAGCTAACAGATGCTAAAATTGTAAATTATAATAATGACTGACATCATCAGACTTGTGTGTGTGTGTAAAATATCAATGACTGCAGATACATTTTAATGATAATAAAAGCTTACCTGAGAGAGACTCTGTCTTTGAAATGAAGCAGTCCACGTTGTGACCAATCACTCTTGAGGGACACACCAGAGACAATGGACTCCATGCTTCTTTTAGCCATCCTAGTAAACAAGACACAAAGACCACCAGGGTGGGAAATTGGATTATCAGACATCCAGACACATCAACTGATGGATACACAGAAGATGAATGTGACTGTGCTGAAAGAGTTTTAGTGATGTCCACAGATTCATCTAAATATTTGAAAATGAGTGTGAAACAATGTAAATGAGGTTAACAGGTTAAACTCACCCACTGTGTGAAGACTTGACCCACTCTGTATATGACACAGGGTTGTACATCAGGTAGGAAGACAGGTCTGGCATGCTGCAAATGATAATCAGAGTCATGATGATACTTCATCAGTTTGTCTTCACAGTTCACTTAGCAACAGCAGCACGTTAGCTAACAGATGTCTCACCTGATGCACCGATCTTCGTACTGGGTGATTTCAACCATGTCTCCCTTAAAAAGACACTACCTGACTTTTATCAATATGTAACCTGTCCAACCAGACGGGATAAAACTGTTGATCTTTGCTATGGGTCTGTTAAGGAGGCATATAAATCTCTCCCATTACCCCCCCTGGGCTCGGGGGATCACAACTGTGTGCATCTCCTGCCTACGTACAGAACTGTGTTAAATAGAGAAAAGGTCCATACAAGAGACATTAAGGACTGGACTGAGGAGGCTGTGCTTTGCTTGCAGGAGTGCTATGACTGCACCGATTGGGACATGTTTAAAGAAGCCTGTGGTGATGATCTTGATGAACTTGCTGATGTCACTCATTCATATGCCGCCTTTTGCAGGGACATGATCATTCCCTGCAGGCGTGTAGAAGTGTTTCCCAATAATGAGACATGGGTCACCAGGTCAGCTAAGGCTTGTATACAGGCCAAGAGACTTGCTTTTAAACATGGAGCAGCCTCCGAGCTGCACACAGCCACTAAGGAGGTGAAAACTGGGATTTTAAAAGCAAAGCAGGACTACAAATGGAAGCTGGAGAACAAGATGGCTATGAATAATCTTGGATCTGCTTGGTCAAGCATGAAAGCCATTGCAGGCCTCCAACATGCTGGATGCAGGATGCTGTTGTTATCCCTGCCCCAAAAATCAGTTCTCCCAAAACCCTCAATGATTTCAGACCAATCGCACTGACATCGATTGTAATGACATGTTTTGAGAAAATTGTTAGATCTGAAATTCTGAAGAAAACTGAGCATGACCTTGATCCCATGCAATTTGCTTACAGACCCAATAGAGGGGTTGAAGATGCTACAGTTACTCTATTAAATTTGCTTTTTAAACATCTGGAGGGGAAAGGAACACATGCAAGACTTTTATTTATTGATTTTTCATCTGCTTTTAATACAATCCAACCCCATGTTTTAGTCTGAAGGCTTTTAGAGCATGTTAACATAAGCAATAATCTTGTGGGTTTGATTTTGAACTTTTTTACTGACTGGGCGGACACAGAAAGTGAGAGTGAATGGAGCTGTCTCGGATCAGGTTACATCCTCCACTGGCTCCCCACAAGGATGTGCGTTGTCTCCTGTCTTGTTCATCCTCTATACAAACATGTGCCGTAGCAGCAGAGAGGAGAGAACCATTTTAAAGTACGCAGATGACACAGTTATTGTCAGCCTGCTGAAAAACAGTGACACGAGTCATGGCCCAGTTGTTAATGATTTTCTTGACTGGTGCAGTAAATCTTTCCTTGAGATGAACATTTCCAAAACAAAAGACATGATCATTGACTTTCGCAAAAATAGGGCTTCCAATCAAGAGGCCACAGTTTTAAAAGGTCTGAACTTTGAGGCAAACTGTGAAGCTGTGTACAAAAAAGGATGCCAGCGCCTGTTTTGTTTGAGAAAACTGTCCACTTTTAACATTGACAGGACCATGCTGACCTTATTTTATCGTGCTTTTATTGAATCAGTTTTATCTTTCTGTCTTGTTTCATGGTTTGGAAACGTGTCCTTAAAAAACAAAAACTGTTTAAACCAAATCGTGAAATGGTCTAGCAAGCTGATTGGAGAGTCTCAGCTTCACCCAGAATCCCTGTAAGCTAAACAGCTACAGAGGATAGCTAACTCTATTGTAAGAGATGACTCCCACCCTCTTAATGGTGAGTTTCAGCTGCTCCCATCAGGTCGGAGGTTCACGGTACCTGCTTGTAAATCCAGACACTACAAAAACAGCTTTGTACCAGCAGCCATCAGTGCTATTAACAAGTGAGAGAAACTGTAACATAACTTATGTATTTATTTCTTGTACTGTTTCTTTTATCTTGTTTTTATGAATGGCACATCTTTATCATTTAGCTTGGTTTGACTTATTTTTAGGCCTTTTTTATCTACTGATGTTTTCACTGATCTTGTTTTTTATCTTGGGGTCGTCCTCTTTGTTCTTTTAGCCTAAGCACTGTCGTCACTTTGTCTTGTCTTGTGTTGTTCTGTGTGTTCACAATACGAGATGGCTCACTCACTGTAAACCGAATTTACCCAAGGGTACAATAAATATTCTGAATCTGAATCTGATTGTAAATTATAATAATGACTTACATCATCACACTTGTGTGTGTGCAAAAAAATTAATGACTGCAGATACATTTTAATGATAATAAAAGCTTACCTGAGAGAGACTCTGTCTTTGAAATCAGTCAGTCCATGTTTTGACCAATCACTCTTGAAGGACACACCAGAGTCAATGGACTCCATGCTTCCTTTAGCCATCCTAGTAAACAAGACACAAAGACCACCAGGGTGGGAAATTAGATTATCAGACATCCAGACACATCAACTGATGGATACACAGAAACTACTGAGCAGACATCAGAGAAGTTCAGTAAAAGTTGTTTTACTGTTCACATTTCTAAACTTCATTGTGCACCATGTCAATAAATGTATTTCACTCTTAAATGGAGTCTCTCCTGACTGAACTGACTTTAGTGTCTGTCAGTCCAGATACAAGTGACAGAAAAGATGAATGTGACTGTGCTGAAAGAGTTTTAGTGATGTCCACAGATTCATCTAAATATTTGAAAAGTGTGTGAAACTATGTAAATGAGGTTAACAGGTTAAACTCACAGACTGTATGAAGACTTGACCCAATCTTCATCATCTCTCACTGAATCGATGTCTGCACCAATAAGATCTTCCGGCCTGCAGCGAGTGTGATCATCAAAGTTATCGTGCTACTTTATGAGTATGAAAATAAACATTAAAAGCAAAAGCAACAGGATTTCAAACATGATAACAGTGTGTGGAATAATGTTAAAGAGGTTACACATGTAATGTGTGACTGTACCAAATGTTCATAATGAGGAAACATGTTAATAAAGTCTTACTTCTCTTTAGGAGAGGGGGGGGGTTTCTTTAACATGTGCAGTGCAGCCTTGTGAATTATCCCACTCAGCAGGCGCACAGCTGATGCCAAAGGACAGTGACTTGATCAGACGGACCCTGAAAGAAAGATAATGACACACATTTACACACACAGAGAATCCCCCACCCTTTGAATCATCTCATCTTTGTTTCTTGCATTTAATTCATTTTTTAGGCTTTTGTTTTACTATGAAGCTCACTGTCAGCCTGTTGATCGACTCTGCCTCATCCCTATTGGATTGGTTTGCCCTCACTGATGGTCCTTCTGTGTACTGAACCTTCCTTTTGACCAGTTAAGGTGTTTGAGTCAAACCTCACCTGGTTCACCAGTTGTTACAGTTCATTAATATATACAATAGAAAGATCAAACTGTTCATGTATGTGGACAGGTGTGTCCTCAACTCAAGTATCTGATCAGTGATCAGGACTCATCAGGCACTCTGGATGTATGTGGTATCATTTATAAAGCCAGATGTTTACTCCTGGAATGACAGCTCTGATAACATACAAAGGTATAAAGGCAGAGCTGATTTTTACAAGTTTCATAGCTGCTTGTTTTGTGTCTGTTTCAGAAACATGTTGTGGCTGAACTAAGTTAAACCTAAGTAACTGTGTGTGAGTGTAAAACATTGATGTATGCAGTTACATTTTAATGTTAATGAAAGCTTACCTGACCGAGGACCATATTTTGTAACGTTGTGACCCATCACTCTTGAGGGACACATCAGACTCTTTGCTGTCCTCTCTGGTAGACAAGAGAGAAAAAACACCAGGGTTATAGTCTCCAGAGAAATATTTACAGCCACAGGTTTTGCTGATTATCTTGGAAATTACCACACTTAAATGTTCATGGACATCTTTCCATAAAGTGGCAGTAGCTCAGTCCATAGGGACTTGGCTTGGGAACCGGAGGGTCGCCAGTTCAAGTCCCCGCCCCGACCAAAATATGGACTGGTAGTTGGAGAGGTGCCAGTTCACCTCCTGGGCACTGCCAAGGTGCCCTTCAGCAAGGCATCGAACCCCCCCCCAGTCGCTCGGGGCGCCTGTCCATGGGCAGCCCCTTCACTCTGACATCTCTCCAATTAATGCATGTGTCGGTCCTATTTGTGCATGTGTATGTTTTCAGACCTGTGTGTATCTGACAACAGAGTGTAAACATTGGATTTCCCCTTGCAGGATTAATAAAGTATATAATTTATTTTTTATTTTTTTTAATTAAATTATTAGACATCCAAACACAGCGACTACTGGATACTTTTTAAAGCAGTTTCCTCCTAATTCTCACTTTAACATTAATCATTAGATTATTATAAGGGTGCAGAGGTCCTAATATTTTCAGTCATTTCCATCTTCCAGGAAAGGAAGTTGATTAAGTGTCAGTGTGGATACAAATACAATGAAAATACACAGGTCACAGAGTAATAAAAACACTTTAGTGAACACAGATACTAAAGTTATAAAGTAATATAACAATGACTTACTCTGACTCTGACCAGTTGGTCCCCATGTTCACACTGACTCTCTGCTGCTGCTCTGAGCTGTAACACAACACACACCACTCCATGTTACAGTCTGTAGAGAAATATTTACAGCCACAGGTTTTGCTGATCATCTTGGAAGATGAACGTAATGACAGCTGTATGTTAGGTGTTAGTTTTGAGTTGTTGTCCACTTTTCCTGTTCAGTCAAACGACAAAATAATTGTCACTTGAAGCAGAGCCTTGAAACAGTCTAACAGAACAAAACAGAGGTAAAACTTGGTTTCCTTGTTGATCACACCAGTTATTGTGTCAAGCACCCCTTACATGTCAGGTCACAGACCCTCAGTTAATAACATTTCACCTGGCGATAAGAGTTAGAAAGTATTAAAGTAATTACAATACCTTCTAGATGGTGAGAAACTGCGCCACTGCTGGTCAAATACAAATGAAACTAAACCTCCTCAAACCGCCGCTATCTCTGACTGCCAGCTGCTCCTCAGCCAGCAATCAGAGGTAGACATGGGGCACACAGACTGATATCATTTGTATCTCCCTGTAACATTTGTCAGGAAAGAAGAAACTTCACTATATTCACCAAGATTATTAGACATGATACACACAAAATAAAATACTCCAGCCTGGTAGGAAAACAGCTCTGTGTTATAAAAAGCACAGCGGCTGCAAACGTTTGGGACCCCTAGTTTCTTTTACAGTGCACATTGAAGTTAATAGAATATAAACTGATCTGCAAAATGCATGAAATTAAAGATACAACTTTTTTAAATCCTTAAGGCAAGATTGCTGTATTATCTTAGTTTTGTGTAATTTTACAGTACACAAAATAAAAAGCAGCACTGTTGGAGCCATAAATTTAATTTGTGTGCAATGTAATATCTCACCACGGCTTATTTCTCCAGTGTCAAGATCAGGACTAATCCAGGCACTTTAGATGATAATAAATAATAATAATAAATGATAACATCCCAAAACACTAACAAAATACATAACAATACAAAATATATAAACCATCCCAAAACTAATTTATCTTACATAATCCATTCCTTTTTAAATAAATACATGGCTCCAACACACAGTAATAGCACCATGTTAGTTAACACAAATATTAAAATTTATGATGTAACATAATAGTGACTTACCATGACTCTATCTGGTCACTTTCCATGGTCACTGCAGAGTCTGGTCTCCACTGCTGCTCTGAACTGTACACACACATTTCAAAACTTTTCTATACTACGTTATTCATTTTAAATAAATGAATAAGCTCTTAACACACCTTTGAATTAATTTGTTTTAACACATAAATGAATTAAAATTTGACACAGAACACATTAAAATCATTAATAAGACTTCCTGTCTGTCTGTAAGCTGAAACCATTTCCCTCAGTGGAAACGAAACTTTTATTTGCTTTAAGTTCACAGATAAGAAACAATAAATTGTGAAGACAATAAGCCTCCACAAAAATAGCATTTTAAGTTTTGTGTGTGATTTATCCTGGCTTCATATGAGCAGAGGGAATCTCTGCTTGTTGCTAGGCTAATTTATACAATGTAAAATGCCATAGGCTTGTGCTAATAACGTTAGCATGTTGTATTTGTGTGGAAAACGTGTTCAGTATAAGACAGTTGTTTTGTTGGTGAACTTTGTGAGTTGTAATGGAGTCGAATTTTGTAACGTTACCTTTGTTAAATGTTGCTGTTGTCCCTGGCTTCTTATGAGAAGAGGAAACGTTCGCTAGCTGCTCGGCTAATTTATACAATGTAAAATGCCACGGGCTTATGCTAATAACGTTAGCATGTTATAGTTTAGTATAAAACAGTTTTGTTGGTGAACCTTGTGAGTTATAATGGAGCCGAATTTTGTAACGTTACCTTTGTTAAATGTTGTTGTCGTCCCTGGCTTCTTATGAGAAGAGGAAACGTTCGCTAGCTGCTCGGCTAATTAATAAAATGTAAAATGCCATAGGCTTATGCTATTAACGTTAGCATGGGTGTAGCTAGTAAAATTTAACTCTGCTTTCCAAAAAATGTGTTTAATCAAAGTAAATTTGTGATTTAACGAGGGGGGCAATTACTTTTTCACATAGGGCCTTATTATATGAAAACATTTAAAAACTGTATTTACTTGTGTCATCTTTGTCTAATATTCAAATTTGTTTTAAGTGTGACAGATATGCAAAAATATAAGGCATCAGGAAGGGGCAAATACTTTTCACAGCACTGTATACTGACATTTTTTTATTTATTTTTATTCTTACATGACTATTCTTTTTGTAAAATCTTTTAACATATAGTATACTTTGAAATTGTTTTTTTATGTAGCCTAATATGCCATTATTTTTTGTTTCATTTTTATGGCATACTCTGAATGTCCTTTTATGACACTCACTATGCCATGACATGTTGTTGACATCTTAATGACATGAGCCCCTTTTCCACCGCAGGAACTTTTATCATTTTCCACCAAAATTACCTGGGGAAAACTTTCCCTCAGCCCCAAACTTTAGTACCTAGTAGGGGGGTAGGACTTTTCAGACTCCCCAGAATTCTTGAGGGGCGGGGCTGTGTGCTGAAGAACGCTGATTGGTGGAACATACACTTGCAGCGTTCCGCACTTCCGTGTCAGTGTGGCTGCAAACTTTATTTCATTTCTACAAGCTTCACTTGGTTTGTGTTTTGATCATTTGGAAAATGGAGCAAAAGAAGAGAAGCTACGAGAAGTGGACGGACGACGAGGTCCAGGCTCTTTGGAGCGTATTTGATGAGGAAGAAATTCAGCAGGACTTTGAGACGACGAGTTGAAACGACCGAGTCTATGGAAGAATAGCCGACAAGCTGGCGGAGCTAAATATAGGGCACACGCTGAAACACATTCATGAAAAGTTGAAGAAACTTCAGCAAGATTATTAGAAGCTTCGGGCGTTCACAGTTGTCTTTGCTAATAATGCCTGTTGTCTTTTCCGTGCAGATCGCATGGCTTTATATGTGATGTAGTAAAACACGAGGAACAACAGAACAACTGGAGCCAGAGACTTTCTTATGAAGAGACTGAACACTCCCATATGAATGAATGAGGGTAGTTTGCAACGGCAGTATGGCGGTCGTACGCACATATCCCGCTTTTCCGCCACTCACAAAGCCAATTGTTTGGTGATTTTTTTTTTTGTCAATCACGTTGTAGTGACAGACAACAAACGTTCTTGGTTATAGTCGGGATGAAATTACAAACAGACACAGTTGAAAATATTTAAGCGATTAGCCCCGAGAAGCCGTGGGTTACAGTGATTTTACAACGGCATGGAACGCGGCTCAGTCAATCACATTTAAGGATGGGAAGCAACCGTTTTATGAAAGTTGTTTTCCTCTGTTTACATGTCATCTCGACCGCTCCGCTGCAAAGATCCTTTGCACCACCTGTAGAAGCCACAGGTATCTGGGTGTGCGCTCGCTTGCTTCCTCATGATTATTAAATACGCTGCGCTCCAGGGTTCCTCACCCCTCAAAACAAAGCTCACGCACCGGTGACGTCTTACGTTGTTGGAGTCGTATTTTGAAACGGTGTCGTGAAGCTTCGCGCGTGCGCAGTTGAATAACCTGAGAAGAAAAAAGCGGTTTTAAACCTTATTAAGGAACATAACTGGCAAGTCTTCTCATCGATTTGGATCAGTCTTTTTTGCTGATACCATTCATATAGCTTTTATGTCCCAGCGAGCTCTGGAAGTAGAAAACCAGACCCTCACCCATTCATTTTGAATGGGCGAAGGGAGTTAAGTTCAAATAGCTGCCCTGGCGCGTTTCAGAGATGGCGTCGGAGTGTTACGACTTGCCTTAGAACAGTGGTTCCCAACCTTTTTTCCCTGGAGCCCCCCCTACTTGTGTCTAAGAAAACCCAGGCCCCCCCACCCGCACA
Source organism: Cephalopholis sonnerati (assembly GCA_019142605.1). Classification (NCBI taxonomy): domain Eukaryota; kingdom Metazoa; phylum Chordata; class Actinopteri; order Perciformes; family Serranidae; genus Cephalopholis; species Cephalopholis sonnerati. The sequence goes on from JAGQAX010000015.1 coordinate 36,370,802, forward strand.
CACATGCACCAAAAGGATTAAGTGATTCATTACAAGTCTTTATTTTAAAAAATGAACATCTGTTTGAACCTTTGTGTTCTATTTGGTTTACATTGTATATGGATGGATATTTTTTCCTCCTCCTTTTTGTGTCACCAGGTGTATAAAAATACACAAAAAATAATAAAATTAAAATAACATAACATTAAAATATTTCTGATAACTGTGTCTTCTCAAGAGCTAAACATTTAAACATAAGCTTAACATTTTTCCTTTAACCACCCAACAGAGTAGGCCTACCTCCTTACAAATGAATGATAACGATTCATTGTCAGAGTTATAATATATCAGCACCTGTATGGATGAATATGATTTTCTCTCCTTCTATTTATGTCACCAGGTGTATAAAATACACACAAAAAATGATGACAGTTGCAGGGATATTAGAATATTTCTGACAAATATCTCTTTTCAAGAGGGCTAAACATTAAACTTAACATAAGCATTACAGTTTTCCTTTAACAACCTAACGGAGTAAGCCCACACAGACACATACACATACACACAGACACATAGACACACAGACACACACACACACGCACACCTCCTTACAAAGGAATGATTAATTTTCAGAGTAAAGTGATTAATCAGCAGCTAGGCCTACACATACAGCTCTGTCATAGATCTCCTTCAGAAAATTTACTTTAACAGGGTGTTGCATATCCACATACAAAATATGTCAACACAGAATTTGACACAGCGATATAATGTGTAATAACTATAACAATTACAAACAGTAACAATAACAAAAAAAACTTTTGTTTACTCATTTTGTGTGTCATTCTGTTCATATGTAAGCTAATGGCCACCTTGGGCTTGCATACCTCTGACCAGGGAGGCGATGTCTGGTGTGATGCTTGTGACAGCCAGCCTAAAGTCCTGGTGGACATCGAGTCTGTTGCGGGCTTTTGTTTTTATTGCTATAAGGGCGCTGAAAGCTGTCTCAGACAGGTATGTTGTGCTAAATGGGAGAATAACCCTTGTAACTGCGTGTTTGGCAAGTTTGGGAGCAACAGTTTGTCCTTTGACAAACCAAAACTTTTTGTATCCGTTCTCAAGGAAATATTTCTTTGACACAGAGTCGGTTTGAAGGTCACAAAGCTCATCTTCACAGTCGAGGTATTCTACGTCCTCGAGTGTGGAAATGTATGGGTGCATCACCCACGATTCCTTTGATACGTACTCGTCAACATCGGCAAAACGGGTCTTAATCTCCTCCCGGAGCAGGTTCATGTGCCGGGTAAACTCGGCGCGTAAAGACGCACGCACAGTGCCACCAGACTGCTTCAACAGCAGTGGAAAATGTTGTAACTCCCCTTGTGACATTTTTCCAACTCTGTACTCCAGTTTGCGCACAAAGGCATCCAGAGCGTCTTTGCACTGCATGACGTTTGATTCAGGCCCCTGCATCCGCTTATTCGTCTCATTGTAGAGAGTGAATGTGTCCGCCAGGTATGCCGTTTTGATCCAAAACGCATCAGTCAGCTGTTCATACAGTGGTCGATTGTGATCTTGCAAGAATTCTTTTATTTTTTCCTGCAGTTCCATAAAACGCACAAGCACTTGTCCACGCGACAACCACCGTACCTCTGTGTGTAACAGCAGCGTTTGATGCGCTTCATCCTCACATAGCTGAGCAAACAGTCTCTTGTTAGATGGGCGAGCCTTAATGAAGTTAACAACTGTAACAACAGTTGCCAGAGTGTTATTGAGGTCTTCCGATAGTTTTTTGCTGGCCAGTGCTTGGCGATGTAGCATGCAGTGGAATATGACGCACCCCGGGGCTTTTTCCTTCAGTCGGCTGTTAAATCCCTTGTTTTTTCCCATCATCGCTGCGGCCCCGTCAGTGCAGCATGCGACAAGATTCTCATAGGGCAGATTGTTGGATGAAAAATAAGAGTCCACAGCTATAAAAATATCCTGGCCTGTTGTTGTTGTTGCTAGATTTGTAGACATAAGAATGTCTTGTTTCAAGTCATCACAGTCAATATATTGCACATAAACGATGAGCACGGACTCGTTTGTCACTGTGGTCGTTTCATCCAACTGAATGGCGAAGGGAGTAGTCCTAAGCTTCTCGTGGAGCTGGTTTTGGCAATCCACAGCCATTCTATCAATTCTGTCTTTGACAGTGTTGTCAGAGAGTGGGACAGTTCTCACTTTATCCGCCGCCTGCGATCCACACAGCCTCTCCACAATTTTCAGGCAGGCGGGTTTGACTAGCTGCTCTCCAATATTGTGCGGCTTTTTAGCTTTGGCAATTAATAGCGAACACTCGAATGACGCCTCCGTTGCTCTGTATAAGTCACTACCTGCTCTCTCAAACGCTTTTCTGATGTCCGTGGATCTTTTTGATAGTGCCAACTGCTTCTTCCTCTCAAAAAAATCCCGACTTTTACCCACAGTCTCAGGGTGTTTTGTCTCCTGGTGTCGTTTCATTTTGCTTGGCTTCATGCTATCATTAGCTAGCTTCTCGCTACAAATCACACATTCTGGCCGAAAACTGTCTTGTCCTTCAATAAAACCAAAGCTAAGGTAACTCTCGAGATATTGCCTTATTTTCTGTCTTGATACCGATGAGTCTTCGGCACTTTTACGTTTTTTAGACATGTTGTTTCATTCATAGGCGAACCGCTGATAGCAGTAAGGAGTCAGAGAAGCATTAGCCAATTTGACGCTAGCTGACCTGACCACTGACTGACGTTGCTCATGCCGCCAGGTCACAGAGGTTCAGAGTTCAGAGGTTCAGAGTTCACAGAGGTGTGGCCTGCTAAATAGCTTGATATTTTTTTAAATGCGGACCAAAAAAATCTTTTTAAGTGATAATATACAGGCTTTTGATTATCCCAGTAGGTGTGCTATTATGATTTTATATTTAACATTCAAAATTATAATTTTGGCAATCTCACAACCTCAAAGCAGACAAAGCCTCGCGCACCCCCTGTGATCTCTGGCGCCCCCCTGTGGGGGGCGCGGACCCCAGGTTGGGAACCACTGCCTTAGAAGGTCTTTGCTTGAGCGTCCTCCATCCTGGCGTATTGTGTTGCACAAATAATGATGCGGTTGCAGTTTATGGCGTCATCGTGCTTGCTTGGCTTTCAGCTTCTTCTTACCACCACCTACTGGACTGGACTTGTAGTGCAGCTTCTTTTACCACTCCCCCATACGTCATCAGCTTGATTTAAATAAATTCTCCAGAACTTTGAGGTGCAGTGGAAAAGGGGCAACACTATACTTCCACTTTCAGGGAAAATGTTTATGGCATTTCATAGTATGACTTTTTAATGATATACTTGACAGTTGTTTTTCAATGACACCTTTATGGAATACCATGAGATTTTTTTTAATGTTACACTAAACTATGTCTTTTTAATGACGTCTTTATGACGTACACTGGGACACTTCTCATGAAATTTTTATGACATTCCACATTATTACATTTTTGGTTATGATGTACTTTAAGACCACATTTTTTCTAACATAATATTTTCCTTTTTTTCTGACATACCATGACATTTTTGTGACATACAATACCACTATTTTTTTCCCCTGACATGAAATACTCTGCAATTTTTGGTTTAATTTTTATGGCTTTTTGTGTGTTTTTTTTACATTTTGTTTCCACGACACGTTTATGCTCTACTGTACTTGGGTGTTAATGCTACACTTGACATTTGTTTAGTCTCTAACATTAGAAATATATAGTTAAATCTTTTTTTGTCCGTCATTTAAAACAGAAGATGAAGAAAAATTAAAAAACGACTGACGGACTTAAGCAGCAGCTTCACGAGATAAATCTCAGTGTTTGACAATAACAAAGGTCGGACACTGATCCACGTTTGGTCACTTTTTATTGCACGATTCAACAGACGTGAAATCCTGCACAAAAGTGTTTCAGCACTGCATCAAGAAAAAAAAAACAAACATACAATGTCAGAGAGATTGTATGATATTTACAATAGATGCATCACTATTACCACTTATACATTATGTACATATTAGTCTCTGGTTTACTATGACAGTAGTTACAGAATGAAACGTTACACTTGAGCTCTACAGGAAGTTACAGTGCTTACAAAGACAACTGGCTGGACTACATTCACTCAACACAAGTCAAAGTTAGGAGACACACAAAGTCCAAAATACTCGTACGACACTCGTTGCACCTCTGGACATGTCACGTTCACATGCCCTGGGAAAAATCAAAACTAAAAAAATAAAAAGGTGCTGTTAGAAAACAAAATGGCCTCCCAATGTGTCTGTACAACTTTAATGTTTTTTTTTTTTTTTTTTTTTAAAAGAGATGATTAACAGGAAGAAAGACGAAGCACCGATGGCGGCTCTGAAAGATAAAATGGCCGCCTGTTTGGAGAGATTCAGATTCTAAGATCAAGCATTTTTATGATGTCAGATATTAAATTAAAGGTGAAGATTTGTCTTCAGTGTTTCTGGAAAATAAAATCAGACCAATGACATCATCATCATCATCATCATCTCTTCAAAATATCTTGTTTACTTAAATATGAAATCTGAAACAATAATCAGTGTTTACCAGGTGTCAAAGACAAAGAGGAACGGGTTTTGTTTTTTCTCTCATTTCTTTTTGCTCAACAAACAACAAACAGGAAGAAGTTTCAAAGCTCCTCGTACAGAGAGGTGAAGTCCCTCCACTTCCTGTGTCCGCCATGAAATAATATATCTGGTAGTTAACGACGTTAAAACCAACATTTTCTGATCCTGTTTGAATTCAGCCAGAAATCCCACATTTGTCCATTCAACGATAATTCTGCAAGTCAACAACCACACAGTTTGTCAGTGACGTCATAACTTCCTCTCAGGCTGTGTTTCGTACCAGAACGTGCTCACACAAGCGACAAATGTCTCGCTTGTTCTTTTGCTTCACAGCTGATAACGGACAAGGAGTCTCTGACTGAAGCACGTCAGGTATTATAACATAACGTTTGTGCGTGGAACAGAGAGAAGGTAACCAGCTGCTGCTGGTATTGTTTATCTTGTAAGGCGAGAGGTGTGGTTCACTGAGTGGTTTCATACTGAACGTCGTGGTACTGACACGAACCTACAACACACTGACACTTTCCTGACCGGAAGAATTCTCTTTCAAACGAACAAAATATCATCTCTGTAATTTCTGGCACAATACAAACGGAATGAAAAAGTTATGTGTCTCTGGAGGAGGGACTCTGCCTCTCTATGGTGGCCACTTTGGGACATTTTAGACTCAGACTGTCAGGCTCAGCTGTGCATTTTCAGACTTGGCTCCAGCTCCGGTGCTGATTTTATAATGAATATCATCTTAATGCAGATTTTAAAAGAGCAGACCTTGAAGAAGCGTTGGTTTGCAATTTTGGACACACTTGCTGCAGTGGACGTCCGCAGACAGCTGCTGGTACACAAAATTGTATTCACAGAACTACTGAGGGTGTGTCCACCTCCAGCAGTAAACAGGAGGGCGGAGGGCAACTTTACCATCCTCCTACTACTGACGAGAAGTTTATATCTGTTACATATCCAACTTAGAACTGACTTCACCGCGGACCGCTGTGTTCTTGACTGGAGTTTGGAACAAGAGATTTGAGCATGAGCAGCTGGTGCACTTGCTATGCGTACAGTCCACGCTGATGTCCCCATAGTGGAATTTACTTTACACAGACCACTGCAGACCCTCGCACACAAGCGGACACAGAAACTATGAACTGTCTCTTAGCATTAAGCTTCAAGTTCAGCTGGGGTTTCAGAAGTGCAGCTGGAGCTCACAGACCGCTGAGAGCATTTAAGTCCTAAAATGTACCACAGTAGTTTCCTTAACCTTCCTCGTGTTGATTTATTTCAAATACTAACACGACAAACTGACTATAACGAGAGTAACAGGATGTTAGCCAGCATGTTGTTAGCCAGCGGGCTGTTAGCCTGCGTGCTGTTAGCCTGAGTGAAAGTACGCAGTTTGAGACTAAAAACCTCCTGAGGATTAAAACAGCTGAGACATCTTTACATCAGCTGCAGACGACGAACTATCAGTGAATTTTACATTGATAAAAAGTCGACAGAATCTGAATCAACATGATGTGAATCATTCAAACATAAAAAAATTTTGCACCTTAGATTTCAGAAGAAAAAAAAAATTAAACAGCATCTTAAAGGTTACGACTCAACATGTAGAAAATTGCCTGTATTCCTTCATTTGTCTGATTTAGCGTGGAGCAGAGAGCGTTAAAGACCTGTAACCTCCCAGTAGTGTTTGTACGTCAGACGGCTCTCTGGTTAGTACTTCCTGTAAGCGCTTGTTCTGTGGACAGGCAGGTAGATTAACGGTTTGTGGCGCCATCGTTCAGCATCCTGATACCCAAGAAAAAAACACAAAGAAGAAATAAGTCGAGTCTAAAGAGTAAAACTGAGCTAAAATAAAACAGGTTGTAAAACAGCAAACAAAGGTCTACAGTTAACGTAACCTACGGCTACGACACACACGAGTAACGAGGCTGACCCACAGTGTCCCACTGCTCCGTATTCCATCTGCCATATATATACTATATATAAAAATAAAAGCATCCATTTGGCACCTGTCTGATGTCATAACTCCAGTAATCATAATTTGGTCTTTGATATACACATATATAGATACAGCTATAAAACTCTGATGTTCAAGATCATCCGTGTTGAGTGACGGGAGGGGGCGGGGCTTAGAGAGATTCAAGTTAGCAGACGGTGAAGCTGCTGCTCAGTTTAACTTCAGCTGGTTTCTTTAGTTCCACTAAAACCTACAGACAGAATGAAGGCAGTTTGGTTGGAGTAGAATCCACCAGTGAAGCTTCCTGACCTGCGCTGCGCCGCATTTGCTCTGCGCCGCACCACGCTCGCTGTGCTGCTTTGTGCTTTACCACAGGTGGTTCGCCTCAGTGCAGACAAGTAAAAAATAAACCTGAAAATCTTTAAAATAAAAATAAGGAAGGGTCTGAGGGGCGAACATGTGAGAGATCAGCGGCTTTCCCTGATGAAAATGTACAGTGCTTGGATTTTGGCGGTCTTGGAGATGTTATGACGAGGGGGTTTACATGCGTTCATGAAGCAGGTGTCAGAGTCTGGTTTGGTGTTTTGGCTCTCTGAGGGGTCAAAAGTCACTTTTAGGCCTCTGCTGCTTTCCTCTTGGAGCCTTTAGTTTTAGCCTCGGCTCCATCTGCCTTCCTGGAGCCTTTTGGCGGACGGCCGCAGATGGCGGCAGTAGTGGCGGTCGTGGTGGTGGCGTTGGTCTCCGAGTTGACGCCCTGATCCAGGTTGTCCGTTCCCTCCAGCTCGTCGTGCTCCAGACAACACAGCTGTCCTGTGGGGGGCCAGGGACGCAGCGCCCCCTCCTGGTGAGCCTTGCAGAAGGAGTTGGGGCAGAGCTGACAGAAAGCCTCCGAGTTTTTCCCGCAGACATCACAGTGGTGCCAGGGGCAGTCCCAGCGGCCTGCGGATGACACGACACACAGTTAGAGAACTCAGCTGATCTCAAGTCACAAAGAACAGAAGGTGACAGAAACTCAAACACTGGACAAAGTACAGATGTCAGTTTCTGCTGGTTTTGTTTTTCAATAAGAACTGAGTTTTTAGGAGAAAAAAAAAAGTGAAATAAAAGCGGCCTCTCCTTGAAGTGCAGCGCTGTGTTGACTCAGTGACCTCAAGTGCTGCCTTTAGAGGCTCAGCCCATTTACAGCTGGTGAAGTCTGAATAGTTTGTGATCTAAATGTTTTGCCTTTTACTTTCTGTTGGCTTCGCTGACAGGCTGACAGACACACGGGGAGCTGTGTCAACGTACAGAAACAAAGTGCCCACTGCCCACCCTCTGGTCTCTACCTATGGTGGTGGGATGACGTTGGTCAGTACAGCGATAACTGTTGCAATGGCTGAATGAGTGATGCAGCTCTCTAACTCCCTCCTGTGGCGGGTGGTGCTTAGTACAGAGCGGCAGTGGCTAACAACAAAGCTAATGAGGTCCATGATACTCTGGATAATATGACAGAGCAGAACTGAAGAGGAATAAAAATTAAACTATGGACCAGCATGTGTAACCCGTCCGACATATCCTCAGTAAATGAACAACTGTTGACATCCCAAGTACAAAAGGAAAAAAATAGCTGTGTAAAGTTGAACAATCATTTCAGTCAAAATGTTATACTCCTCCTGTCTACAGAGACCCAAACCTCGATTAAACAGAAACAAACTTCACATGGATGTTGTAACTCAGTGAGCAGAAGGGTGCAACAAACAGTTTATATTTCAGTCATTTAAAGGCTGTGACGTCTTTACAATGAAAAAAAATATATGAAATGTTTTAGTGCAGCCACACTGTGCCCCACGGATCTGATAAACTTGGGTAAACTTTGATGTATGCAGACTGTACGATGACAGCGCCTACTGAATTACAGGCTACGACGTACGTCCATTAACGTCAACAGAACAAAATGTCATCATCGTCCATCTACACTGCCGCAGTGGGAAGACAAAAATGAAAACATTAATCAAGCAGCATTTATGCGTGTCGGAAGAAGAGGACACGGTTGTGGCTGGAGAGAAAAGGCCAACTTGGCCAATTTAACAATGAGAGCTTGATGTGTATTTATTAGCATCTACTAGCATTTAGCATTGTGGTGCTGATCACTGCGTTATTTCATGCTGCATTTCTATTGGTTGGTTAGCAGATGTAGGTGGTAATAGCAGTCACACAGTGATATGGTCACAGTCAGCTTTTTATCCCAGGTTGTCTTTGATCCCAGACTGTGACAACAGTGATAACGACCATCCTTGAACCTCTGACTGTGCGACGTAGGACCACTGTTTTAGAGCCACGACCACAGATATCACCACGAGACAGACCAGGACCAGAACCACAATGCACACCGACCGGGCTTTACCGCAGCTGTTTGTCCTTGGGGCATCTTCACTCATCAACAATCATCACTGTAACAAAACAACACTGTGTCTAAGGTGTTTCCTACCGAAGGGTCTCTTGGTGAGGTTGAGGCAGGACAGGTGATAAGCTTTGGTGCAGGTCTTCTTTCCACAGATCACCAGCTGTCCTCCGTCTCCGCAGCGGAAACAGTCGTCATCAGACTTCTTCTTCCCCTCAGATTTCCTCCTCTTATATTTCCTCTTCAGTCTCTTCCCTTTCGGCTCGGCTGTTTGGCCATTAGAGTTCTGCAGAGGAGACGGTGGGATAGAGTCATTAGATTTATTCAGCTCCACAGATTCGGGTTACTTTTAATCACTTGGGGGGAACTCAGAATCTATAAACACACATCTGGTGTAATTGATGTAACATCTGTTTTTACAGTGATTCTGGAACCTTCTGCAACTATGAGCCAACAGCTCTGATCATAAAGCTCACCTTCGGCCGATCACCCAGGAAGCCGCTGCAGTTTGGAGCGCCACAGCGACAAACAGTCTTCTCGTTCCCGAGGCAGTCCAGGTTGTAATTAAAGGTCAGCTCCGTCCCTGAAACACGAACATAAAAAAAAAAAAATAAAAAACACATGAGGCTCCAGCTCGTATTTCTTGCTGTAATCATTCTTCCAAGAGGTGAAGGAAATGTGCAGATGAAGCTCTGATCAGTCTCACCTGCTGGGATGTCACAGACGGCAAAAAGGCCGACTCGTGTGTCACCGTTCACCGTCCACTTCTGCGTCTCACAGTTGGGCTGACAGCTGTGGTTCATGAAGCGAGAGTAGTTTCCCTTCGGACCAGCGTCGATGATCCGGTCCTAAAAAAGATGGAGACATTCAGAGTAAGCTCCTCTGATTTAAGCGACGGCTTTATCATCTGTAGTTTGTTTCTTTAACCAACACTATGTAACAGACGTCTTCACAGGATCCAGCTGTCAGACCTGCAGCTGAGGCTGAATGTGTAGTATTAACTACTGTAATGTTACAGCTGTCTATCATGTAACATTCCCAATGTAATACCGTTATATTTCTCTGGCTCCCAGTGGAAATGGCACTGCTATGGGAAAAACAGCACCCCGACACACTGTGGAGCAGAGAGAAAGAAGGTCCAGCGTTCTGTTCGGCACTGACCTTGTCGATGGTGAGCATGTAGAAATCGGTGATGTTGTTCTCCTGGGCATACTTGATCCTCGCCCTGCACTCCTCCTCATCTATCAGCTCTCCGATGTACTCGTTGACAAACTCACCCTGATGAGAAACAGACCAGAGACATCTTGATACGAGAAACACCCTTTAATGTGAATATGACAGCAGTGGCTGTACTTTAATAGACACTGCGTGTGAGCATGATCGTCTCTTCTCTGTAACTTATCACACTCTGGGCAGATAAGCTGCCGAATATGCACTTTTAACATTACATAAAAACACCAGAATTATTTACTCATATACAACGTTTCAAGTACAGCCCGACTGATAGAGGAGGCTGATATTAATGTTTGACAGTTTTTAAAAAAGAAGCAATAACAATACTGTACTGACCAACATTAAATACACTTCCTTAAATATTTTTAACATAACTCTGGTGGACATATTCTAGAACAGTGAGACTGTTTGAAAACATCAATTTGACATGTCTGGGCTTCAATTTATTCTTCATTGACTGGCTGACATATACACTGATAGCCAAAACTGACCTGGTGATTCATCTAATTTCAAATGAGTCAAACATGGCTTTGCACAAAAACGAAGACACCATAAATTATTAACCATTTTATAAAGGTGCTTGTGCTCATGCAGAAAAACATAAAATCAACCCTGACTGGAGCCAAAATATAAATATCAAAGTCTTCACCCTTTCAGAGCTGATTTGAACAAAATAACCTTTAATGAATCAATCTTTTCTGACAGTATTTATATTTTAACGACACACTGGCTTGTTGCTTTTTACCTTCTTGATGTCCCGCAGAGCGATCAGGCCCCAGCCCTTGCCTGGCGTCTTGATGATCTTGGTCTCGGGGTACAGACGTTTGGTGAAGTCCTGGTTACAGCAGCGCTCGCCACTGGGACACACCTGAGGGTGGCACTCGTACTGCAGCATGCGGTTCAGACACTCGGACTCAAAGCCACACGGCCTCTCGTCTGTCGGCTTACAGTTACACTTGGGGATCTCAGAGATGTCTGCAGTGTAGACCTGAACTTTACCGAAGGGTTTGTTGACCTGAAAGGAGCGCAGAATAAAACATCAGCAACAGAAGATGACCACTCATCTGTACTTTAACATAAACTCTTCACATGTTTTAACAGCACACTCTAGTTAGAGATGAACAGAGACAAAAGCAAATATTTCACACCTTGATAAATTTGTAAGGAGGCGGCTTCCTGCTGTTCTCTTGTGCTTCCTTGGCCTCTCGTTTCATTTTTATCTCCTTAAATCGAGCTTCAGCCTCCAGCAGAGCTGAGGAAACAAGATATGAAGAGGCTCATTACGTTTAATTTCACCTAAAACATTCTTATGAACATTAAGCTGAAGCTTAGCAACGGCTGATCCAAATTAACAAGTGCAGTTTTAAAACTACTCCAAACCATCTTTTTCTTTATCTGGTACAAATATATGACGCTACAAGTTCTGGATATCAGTTTAACATAGTTCCCTTTACGTGTATCAGAGAAACACTTTTTGTCACTGTGTGTAGCAGCTGTGGTTTTGACTGTGTTCTTTTGTTTTACGAGTTTAAAGGCCCCAACACACCAAGCTGATGGTCGGCTGTCGGTCATTATGGGCCTCTCGGTGAGCGTCTGTCGCCCTCATCAATGTGGTGCATCCTGCACTGTTGCCCTACGTTGGCTTTTGTTTTTTTTAAATGTTGAATCAGCATCGGTGACGTCGGAGCTCGTCAGTGAATGAAATATGAAATTGCTTTGTCAGCTGAGCTCAGGTGACGAGAAGAGAAGTGAGGTGAGTAAATCAGTTAAAGTCCAGAGGGAGTGAGACCAAAAACTTGTTCCACAAGGTTGGATTATTTTTCTCTTTAGCAGAAAGGTTTCCTGATGGTTTGTGTTATTGTTCACTGACGCACAGTAAATATGCTCTAATTGTGATGTTAATGTGCTAACTGGCTAACTAGCATCAAGACGCTCTTCCTGTTTCCCTTTTTGAGCGATGAAGACAGATGACCGTTGTCTGCTGCTGTGGAGAGTAATTTCCTCTCACACAGGAGCAGAGCGTACGTGCTGGCTGGCTGTCGTCTCTGTGGTGTGTTCAGGTGCAACTTTTTAGCTGAGACACGGTGATGTAAGGCCATGTTACAGGGGGTCATCAAGTTGGTTTGGTGTGTCTGAGCCTTAATGATAAAACTGCCTGAGATGTGTATTTCTAGAGGACCTCTAGAAGCCTTGATCGTCACCATTCTTGAAGACTTTGCCGATGCCCGTCCTCTGGTGCTTGCTGCCTCTGTCTCCCTCCATGTATGGAAACACTCGGCCCTGGTGGGTCCAGAAATAATCCTTGGAGCCAAAGAAGAAGACTGGGAACTCTCCGATCTCGTGGCGAAGGTGCTGGATGTTAGTGGGGATGCTTCTGGGGTGGTGGATCTCTGCAGGCCACCATCTGAGGAGGAAACAGGGCAGGAGATGGTATGAGTTCTTTGTTGTTGTTTTGTGTCTTGACCCAGACTCTAAATAAACACACACGTCTGGCTGAAATTAGAGTAGACAGAGGAGTTTCTCTGACCTGTACGTTCCCAGTTTGACCCAGATGATGTCTCTGTATTTGGGTTTCTTTCCGGCCCGGCAGTCGTTGCAGAACCAGCTCCCATCAGGCATGGCGATGTTCAGGCAGTCGGGGTGAAAGGCTGCAGGACAGGACTCACAGCAGAGCAGCCGCCCTCCTGCAACACAACGACAACTTAAATGTTTAGTTATGAGTCAACAGCATTAAAGCTGCAAAGAGAGCTCCATCTTAGAGCTGAGTCATCTGTAGAGGGTGATTTAACAAACACAATGAAACGTTTAAATCCAACTAACAGCCAAAAACCCTCTTCACACTCTACCCACACACACTGTTGTGGTTGTTGTTCTTGAGTGTTTTTGTTGTGAAGCTGTGAGGATTCATGGGCATGGCTGGTACCAGCGGCTCATTTAGCAGTGATGGCAAAACTTAAATCATAAAGTCAATATTTATTCTGACACTAAAGATTTTGAGTTTTTCGATGTCAAACATATTTTACGAGCAGCTTGCGTTCTGGGTTTCTCTATCATCATCAGACAAATTCAAAAAATAACTCCCACATGAAATTACAGACGTCTCTGATGCTCAGGTCACGGTCCAGCATTTTGTCTGATTTACAGAGGCAGTGTGTGTGTGATTTTCAGCTCCACCTCCACCCGTACAGCTCCAGAGCCAAAATCATTTCCTTATTAGTCTTTGCAGAGATTAAGGAGATGCAGATCATTCTGAGACCACACTCTGCTGCTCCACAAGAACATTTGTTTTACTCTCTGCAGAGCTGTTACTTCTTATTAAAGCAGCAACTTTACCTGAAAGACAGACCTGCTCTGCTAATATTATTAAAACACTAAATACACTCACTGTTTTAATTCAGGAACATTCAGGAAAAAGTGCAGTTTCAACCAGCAGACTGTCATAATCTTTTATGAGTGCAGCTTCTGTTTTTGCTGACGTCTACTAACTTAACTAATCCTGATCAAAGATGTGACAGGATCTGTCTCTGCTAAACAACATCCTGAGGGAGACCCTGTGAAGAAGAGTCTTAAAATACAAAGCCAGTTTCTCAAAGTGGCTCTTGTTCAGAGAAAATATCAGGAGTTTGGTGGTGATCTGAATTAAGCTGGAAATTAATGTGCCGCACGGTGCAAATCAGCAGTGACACAAAGAGGAAAATGAAGAAAAAATAGATTTATGCTAAGATCTCGGACAAGCATCAAAGCTCTTTTACCAAACATGTGGACATATAATGCTATCATTTCTTAAAAAAACACACAAAATTTCAACAGCCAAAATAAATATTATGTCTGTTCACTGATGTTAAACGGAAGCTTCATATAAAACCTGATGTTTCACAGCTGAAACTTGGTTTTAACAGCTCAAAAGATCCTTAAAATTCTGGCTAAGTGATAACTGGTAAGTCAGATATTGATGACTGGTGGTACGTGGCCTCTGTGTAAGAGAGGAGAGGAAGTGGCGACAAACCTTTAGAGCAGACGAAGCACCAGCTGACGTTGACGTGACTGTGGTGGCTGTAGCCCTTCTTGGCGTTGAAGTGGTTGGTGCAGATGATGGCTGTGTTGGTGATCATCTCGCTGCCCGCAGCCACACATGGGTCGCCGACGTGGTACGCGACGGGACAGCGTAGGCAGCGCATCAACCTGCCTGCAGTACAGAGAGCAGGAGACAAACGGCAGGTTAGACAGATGGATAACAGTCAGAGGGACACGTGACCAAACATGTCTGATGTAGTCATATAGTGATGCTGTGGAGCAGCTGTGTCTAATGTTTAAACTGGCTCCATCCAAGCAGCAACCTCCAAGACTGAGACAGGAAGTCAAAACCTGCAGTTCCTCTAATGTCCACTAGAGTCCGTCCCAACAGTCCTCCATGTTAAAATGTAGAAATTAACATGTTTACAGTCTGGAGATCATTTTAACATTTTTATATAACTCACCTGTTCATATTTTATAAAGACTTAAAGTTACACATCATTAAGGGGGCGGGGCCTCTTTGACTGACAGGCTGCCTGCTGATAGTGTTCTCAGCTTCTTAGTCAGATCCACCCTGCGCTCCTCCAGAGCCCCACCCCCTGATCCAAATATGGTCACTTCTGGCTCCAAACAAAAAAAAACAAATCAAAAAAAAACCAAGATGGCAATGGCCATACACATGCCACAGTTTTTTTGCGCCCTCAAATTTCTTTTCTTTTCTTTTTTTTTTTTAATGCAGATGCATGGCAGGCATGCTCAAACACCAGAGCGATGCCGTCATGGGGCGCCTATTTTTCAGGGCGTGACATTTGTGCCCTGAGAAAAAGAGTTCAACTCCTGGAACACAGCAGAGTGCACTGCATGTCATGTGACAAGGACCAACCAATCTCAGCTGACAGGGATCCTTCCCTTCTTTAGTAAATATCAGTCTGTAATAAATATGGAGGAGAAGTTGATCATTTTGGTGCAGAGCTGTCAGAGCTTTACATCTGTCCCACAGACAACAGGCCGACACACAGACAGAAGATCAGCTCTGCACTACGGGTTTCTGTTATGATACTGGTCTTGTTATGGTCGCTTAGCAACCTCAGACACAACGTGCCTCCGCGCTCTTGAAAGTTGGCACAGAGTGGCATGACCTCTTAATCATCCATGTTAAAATCAGGAGTCCACAGAGCGATGGGTGACATCACTGTAGCTACGTCTATTATTATTTCAGTCTACAATTCCATCTGTTACAAACTGTTATGGAGGAAGGCTGCGTAATATTTCATCAGAGCCGTGTTTACATGGTCACCATATCACACAATGTTATCTCATCATATGTATCCAAGCAGATAAAACAAAAAGGAGAGTTTGTCTTTACTGAGTTCTGTTCTCTAGAAAATGTGGCCTGATTGTAGTTGGAAGGCACGAGAGACCACTGTCTGTAAATAAATTCATTTTGCTTCAGTCTGTTTTTAACAGTTAAAGTTTATTCTAAAAACTGGGAGGGTTACATTATAGTTTTAAACCCCCCAAAACCCCCTAATAATATTTTAATATTCATTTCTTTGTTTTCTCAAACTTAAACATCTATTCTGAAACTCTCCAACTGTCAGTGTTGCTGACTGATAAGGATGATGATGACGATGAGGATACATTTCCTTTGGTTATTAAAAATATACAGTTGACTCAAAAGTGTCCGTCCCACACACTTAGATAAAAAAAAAAAAGCCACAATAAAATTCCATCAGTTGGTGTGAAGTTCAGCCTGAGTGCAGCTGCCTGTATGTAACCCTATGAAAAGAAGTTTGATAATATTTGTGCATCTGATCCTTCACAGAGTTCCAGTCTCAGGACTAACAGTCTGGGTTCACACAGATATTCATGGACAATATTTCCAAACTCTTCCCTCACTTGAACCCTGAAAAGTCTCCTTTTAATTGTGAAGTAATCTCAACAGCACAAACTGACCTCTGTGGTGTTGCGCAGCCTCACCTTTGGTAGACTTCTGCTTGGTGCGGCAGCCGTAGTGGCAGCTCAGGCAGGTGTGGAGCGGACAGCGGAAGCCCTTGTTGTCGAACACAGTGAGAGGGTTGAGGCGGATGCACGCCTCGTGGTAAAACTTGCCGCAGTGTTGGACGTGGCAGCGACGCACCGTGCCGTCTGACTGCTTACAGTTGAAACATGAGTGAATTCCTGAGAGGAGAGACAGAGGGAATCAGCTACCATCAACTCTCCTTCTTCCACGCCACTAATAAAGTTCTGTCTGGACACATGGCATTAGGGGTGGAAATTAGGCGTTAACATATAAAAACAATATTTTCATCAGGGTACAGTATCAACTTTTTCATGCAGCTAAATGGCTACTAAATGTTTTTAAGTTTACCACTCACATCATGTTTTTTTTGTTCGGCTGGTGAGTGAAGCTAATCTACAGCCACTTAGATATTTTGCCAGTATTTGGCTGCTGCACTGGTTCTCACACTATAATACGTGAACCACTGGGCTTGCTCCTTCTTATCTGTGTGCATACATATGTTAAAACTAGGGGTGGGCGACATGGACAAAAATTCATATCTGAGTATTTTTAGGCTGGACGGTGACACACGATATATATCTGGGTGTTTTTCTCCATGTTCAGCTGAAAGTCAAAGACACATTTGAGGTGTCACAAGCACTTTTACAAAAACAGATTGTGATCAAAATAATACGCAAAGACAGGGCTTTTTTTTTTTTTTACTGTTCTGTATATACAGTTGCACAACATGTACATGTTTTATTGCACACATCACTGGAGCTAGAGGTTTAAAGGTGTGCAGCACAGGAGACTAAACCATAACATGACTTTAGAAGTATCAAGTAGGTTTGAAACAATTAAAAATCTCTGTGGGTGGAGTTAAAAATTTGTTCTCCATCTGTTGGCCTTTCAAATGAATCTAAAAATGGAAAGGACTTAAATATTTTTATCTTATTACTGCACAGAGCATCAACACAGAGGCCAAGGAGGGAAAGAGACAGAGACACTTTGTTGGTCCCAGAGGTCTGAACAGAACTACGCAAAACAGCTTTTAAATATGGTGCCCCTTGTTTCTGGAATAATTCACAGAAGGACCTGAAACTGTCTGAGCTGATTACTGCAGAGGGGGATTTCAGGACTGAGAAAACAGCACTCCTGGTTTAGTGTGACTGTTACTCAAATTCATAGTGAAATCGTTTGAAAAAAATTGTACATTTGTGTTGTTTTTGTGACCTCCTCCTCACCTGTGCTGCACTCCTGACACAGCAGCTTCTCGTCAGGTTTGAATGACAGACCGAGACAGTGGAGGTGAAACATCCCACAACACTGGCCTTCACAGGGAACCAGGTCCTCACCAGCCTGCTCACACACCTGCAGGAAAACACATACACACATCAACACACACACACACACACGCAGATTACGAGGTTTCAGTGCATGTGATCGGAAGAAAAGATTAAAAATGGATATGGAAATGAATATCATCATTAACTGGAAGAAAGTGTGCACACCCCAAAAGCGCGATATCTGTTGAGCTGCACTGGATGCAGTGTACACAAGATAAAGACTGATAGAAAGGGTGAGACAAATTGAGAAAAAGATGGTAGATATGTATGTTTATGTGTTTGTGTGTGTGTGTGTGTGTGTTTGCGTACATCAGTTGGCCTAGTGCAGGATGTAGTAGTCATGAAAAAAATGTATATATTCTGAAGATGACTATACAGGGACGGAGACTCGTGTGATGCAGCATGTTTATATTTCTTGATAGAAAACATGCCATGATATATCAGTATTTAGAAACAAGCCAAGCTGCATCCCACCCCCAAATCCCGATTTAAATGAAGAGTTTGTTGTTTCATTCAAATTAAGCAGACAGAAAAACACTTAGGAGGCAGACGTACCTGGCAGACAAACTCTTTCTTCCGCTCGCCCTTCTTCGTCCCGTCTAAGCTGTCGCTCGGAGAATCAGGACGTCCTTCACTCCCAGAGCCCTGCAGCAAACAACACATGGTCAACTTTAAATAAATGAGACAATGGTAGTTCAGAAGAATTTTAGCTCCACACACTGACATTATCTGTACCAAGATTAACCATCACCTAAAGTATGTTTATTTCCCACAGACCTGAGCGTTGAAGGAAACTTATTTACAGTCAAAGCTGTCAACCTAACTTCGCTCATGAAGTTCTGCTCATGAAGTGGAAACAGGCCAGTTCTCTGGACTTTACTTGAAAATGAAACATCCCAAAAATCATGCTTATAGACCTCTTGTACCATACATAATATGCAAGATTAACCTTAAAATAATAATGTAGTAACACTGAACTGTAAAATAATTATTAAAGATTCGTGGCTTTCTCAGGTTAACTAGTGATTCTCAGATGGATGTAAAGTCGTTCTCTCTCACCTCTGCATCAGAACACGGGGACGTCCGCCTCCTCTTTGCCTTGGAGGGCGTGGCCTGGCTCTCTCCATCCAGCTTCCTTTTCCTCCTACGCTTTGGTTTCTCAGCGTCTTGGTCTTCTGTGAAAAACAAAGTATTTGGATGATGAAGACAGAGAACTGTAGAGCCAAAACAAAACGGCTCAGAGGTTTCAGAGACAGAGTGAAGCCACACAGAGGACCATGAGGACCAATCACAGAGGTTTTAGATGACCAACAAGGTGGTTTACCAGTGAGGAGAGATTTCTTCTTGGTCCGTCTCCTCTTGGTTTCCGTTGCATCTTTGTCAGTTCTCTTCCTTCTTCTCTGCTTTTTCTCCGTTCCCTCTGAAGTCGAGGCCTGTGAACGTTTGTGAAAATCAAAATCTTGTAACAAAGTCCTGACCTTCTGTTTTAGTCCTGATGCACAGTCTTAAAGAACATCATCTCAAACTGTTCGGTGTGGCACCAGCTTGAAATCTCACCTGTTTTTCAGCATCTTTGTTAATTTTACGTCTCCGTTTAGGCTGCTGAACGGCATCTGCTGCAGCGTCTGTTGGTGGCCTTTTAGACGTCTTCTTTCTCTGCCTCTTGACTAAAAACATTACAAAGATATATTTCAAAGGTCAAACGCCCTCATCTGGTTCTGACTTAAGACGTTTTTATCTGCCGTTAATGAAGAGGAAAAGCTGACATTATTTTCAGGCAGCTTTTAGAGCAGCTTGATGATTCATTTAAAAAGCTTTCTTCCACTGTGTGCCAAGGACCTGACTGAGCTAAAGACAATATAATAGGCCAAAATTAAATGTCACACTCAGCTTAAAGGGACAGTTCAGATCTTTTGAAGTGAGGTTGTATGAGGTGAGGTGCTTATGTATTACCTCAGTGTATTCAGTCGGCATGCCTCCCGTTTCGAGAAGCAGACTGGAGTCTGACATGAAAACTAAGTAATGTACTGCTGTGGACGGGGTCGTAAACAAAACCTAAATTTTACCCCCCTAAAAAAAATAAAATCGAAAATCCCCCACAAAGACGGCACTCTAGAGTCCCGTCTTTACACTGCCTCTGCATTTTTACACAGAACCACACGACAGCAGCATCATGTCGCTCCAGTGTGTGTTGTGAGACAGCATGATGACATCACAGAGTCAAAAGAGGCGTGACATGTAACACAACATCATCAGCCTTTAGTGTGACATAGCATACCTGTCAGCAGCTCTTTATAAACAATAACAATGACATCACATGTCAATAACAATCATTTAGCATCCCTGTTATTTGGCGGCTGATCTTGTCCTCTGCTCTGAGGGTAAGGAGCTCCTGGACCTCATTGTTTTCCCTGATTGTGGACATTTTCTGTTCTTCTTATGTGAGTTAGCCGCTGACAGCTGACAGCTACCTTTTAAATCTCAAACACATCGTCAAAACGTCACACCCGTGCTGCCCATGATCCATCCCGCCAGCTGTCCCTTTTATGCCGACATGATCTCAGCACTGTTACGACCTTTGTTCCCAGTTCAGAGTGAGACAACTGTCCCGTCATTCCACAATCATACCTTGAATATTGAATGGCGAGGCAGCATAACAGCACAATTTTCCTGCCTTGAACAGGCAGAAGGGGCAAATGTCATTTTACGTGTTCACTATATTGAGACTCTTTACCTTGGTATCAGACAGCGACATCTGAAGTCACTATCTCTCTCTCTTTAAGGCCAGACTCCACTGAGAGAATCAGTGATTTAACTTTGCTGAACACAGAAGCTGCTGGTTGAACGCTGCCTTGATCAGCTGTTTGGGTTATTATGCGACTTTGTAATTCAAAAGCCTAAGTTCAGAATCACAGAAGTCACACAATAACACAAACTAACTCACTGATGGAGGCAGCAGTCCACCAGCAGCTCCTGAGCTCAGCAAACTAAATTTTCTGTTATTAAATCAATGGAGTCTGGTTGCTTTGTGATGAGAACAGAGATGGGAAAGTGAGGCCGCTGTCTGACAGTAAAGCAGTGAAAACATTGTGAATATAGTGTACACTTAAACTGGTATTGATTTATTAGGTGGGTAAAATATGTTCTGCTGCTGCCCACGTGCACACCAGGACAATACTGAGCTCCCACGGCCGTACATCTGCCTGCTTCTCCGAACTGGAGGTGTGCCGACTGACAATGGATAAGTGCCACACACACACACCCTCACTTTTAAAAGATCCAAACAATCCCTTTAGGGAAACTTCTCCGAAACTTTGGCTCACTTAAGCCAGACACCATCTTTTAGCCTTTCAGCTTATCAACTAGACAACAAAAGGCTCAGTTAAATCTCGTCATGTGTAAAAACACATTGTTTGAGATTGTTAGTATTTGTTGTTGGTTCTGTCGTCCGGTTGTGTTTTAAACTTTGCTAAGCTTCATAAATAATGAAGAAATAAGCGGCTGATGGCCAATAAAATGGGGTTTCTGTGTGAATTGAATTTTGGTGTTAATGACAACTTTAAAAAGCAAAACAACTGTCAAACAGCATTTTGGGTAAATACTTGGCATTTCAAAGATTCAGTCGAATCACGGATAAACCACTCACTTGGTTTCAGCTGTGTCACAGCAAACGTGCCGTCTTTATCCAATCAGCAAGGAATTCCACAATAATCCAACCACTTTACTATGTTACCGGCCACATGTGGCAATTTAAAGCAGGACACTCCACAGATTTGGTAAACACATACCAGCCACGGCCAGATTTAACCAGCATGGCCCAAGATTCAACTCTCAACCAACCTGGAACTGAAACTGGAAGTGAGACTGGTTCTGAAATATCGCCTGTCGAAGAAACCAGCTTTGATTTCCTTTTCTTCACGGGCTCAGAGGTGTTGTCCGCTGCAGATTTCTTCCTCCTCCTCACGGTCTTTGTGGGAGACTGAGCCTGTCTGGGTCTCCTCTTCTTCTTCTGAGGTACGACTGATTCATCTGCTCCAGAAGTGGTGGGGTCCTGTCAAAGAACCACCAATCAAATATATAAAATGATGCCATCAACAAATGTAAAAGCTTTCTGAGGCTACCAAAATATTATATTAATATTATCGGGCTTTTACAACTGTTTCCATTTCAAAATGTTCTCAGTATTTTCACACCATTTACATTTTTTGTCTCTATCGAAAGGTTAAAATATGCAGTTAGATGTGGGTTAATACAACTCTTACTGCCTCTTCTTCAAAACAGCAGCTGAAAAATCAGTGATGAAGTACCAGGGTTTTATTGGGCTGAAAATATTCCTCCTGTGTTTTATTTCCACTTTACATTTAGTCTGAGATCTTTTTCAGACTATGAAAAATCTTTTATCTTTCACTGATACATTTCCCTGCTCCCCTAAAGTCTGCACAAACTAAAACATGACAAACGTTCCCCAGGTGATATATTTCTTTGAGTTAATCTAACCTGTGAGGCCAGCTGTGGATGAAGCATCTCTTTGGAAGAAACTGTGACCTTCAATTGCTTCTTCGACAGGAAGTTATTTAGATGGCCTTTGCCCCTCCTTTGCCATACTCCCAAGCTGTGTTTCGTCCTGGGTGCTCGTGTCTTCTTCCCTGTTGAAGTGCTGTCCTGGGACCGAGAGGCGGCTGTGGGGTCGTCGGCAGGGCTCACCAGCAAGGAGGGGAGATCCGGGCTGAGTCTGGACTCTGTCTCCAGGTCCATCTTGTTGCCCTGTTCCGGCTTCAACTTCTCCAGGATGCGGGGGTTCAGGTGGGGCCCATCGTCATCGTACAGAAACGTGAAGTTGCCCATGCGCTCCTCCAGCGACATGCTGACGGCCTCCTTGGCCTGAATGACGCCCATGTTCCACTGAGCCTGGAGTTTTCGGGGCACAGAGAGTGCCGTCTGCGTGGAACAGGGAGAAAACAGCCAATACATGTTAGAAAAGACACGACACAGTAGCAGTGTTTAATCATTGTGTTTAACCAGGGAATACATGCTGTTACCAAGAGAGTACTATTAACAAATACTTGTTTTTACACTGTGAGCTGGGGGGTTCTGTTATCATGTAATTACTGATTTTTGACCTAAAAAATCAGCTGAAGTCACAAAAGATATAAATCTCTGCACACATAATTATTCTGTGAAAATAATACCAGTTCAAGCGCAACTTGAATTGTATTAAAAAGGATTGAAATAAAAATTTCCACATGTCCTACTACTTAAAAAAAAAAAAAAAAAAAAATTCTATGAATGTGTGGGAGAAATGCAGACAAGTTTATTTCATGGCAGCAACAGACTAAGGATCGATATCGGTTCCAGTCCATGCATATTTCTAAAATAATGCAGACCAAAATCTGATCCTTTCATTACAGGACTCTGCTGGGTTTTGTCCACCTCAGCCTGATCGTGTTGGAACTCCTCTCCTCTGCAGTGCAGCATGTCGCTCAATAAGCTAGTGAAAATTAGAATGAAAGGGAAAAACTAAATTGCCTCAGGCCTACAGTATTTGGATCAAGAAGTTCATAAAAAAAGGCGTGAGAGATAAACAGCTGTGCAATTTTGAGGTGTAACAGACTACTTAGCCAAATCATTTAAGTAACGTAAACTGTGTATGGGATCAGAGCTGGTATCAGCAGATACCAGGTATTAAAAGACAGTTTTTATACCATCTTATTTTATCTGAGAATACGTAGGCCTATGGCTGACCTGTACACAGATTTATGTGTTGTAAACAATATTTTCTTCTAGTTTGTTGGTGCTGAGAAAACAGGTTTAAAGTGTGACTCAGCAGGCTGCTCATAAATTGCCGCATTTTTTTTATCTGGCATACTTCGGTCTAACTTTATAGAAATTTCATGAAAAGTGAGAACTCTGCATAAAACATTTTAAGGAAGTGCAACTTTTTAATGATGCAAGGCTCCTGAGCAAAGTCTGTCCAAACAACAGCAGACCACATCCTCTACAGGCCGATACGCAGGAGTGTCGCATAGGAGAAGAAGCTAATTTACCTTTTTGTGGACGACACGGGAGGCTGGCTGCTTGTTGCCCTGGCTAAGCTCCTGGTATTGGTCCTCCCCAGTGAAGGGCACCATGTTCTTCTCAAAGATGTAGCCTCTCTCCGGAGCGTCTCCAAAATACTGCACATGGTACAGGGGACCCGACCTGCTGTTGACTGCTGAAGAAAACGATGAACATTGAAATTAAATACCAAAGGTGAAAAACACAGACTCTTTAACTTTACAACATCACCTTGAGACCAACCCTCACCTTTCTGTTTCTGTTTGAAGTGATTGTTGAATTCTGGGTCTGTGGTCACCATGCAAGGCCACCAGGGGTATCCTGACACTTTGGTCCAAACCAAATCACCAACAGAGAAACGGATCAGCGGAGGGGGCTCTTCTTTGGCCTCCTCCGTCAGCTCTGGGATGAGATCGGGCTGGAGAACAGAACAAACAATCAGCCAACCAACAGATAAAAATATAAACTAATCCAGGTTCTGACAGCTTTCCTTCCTAAATCAATTACTTTCCTCACACACTATTTCAGACACACGTCATCACTACCAGGATTTCACACCTGTAAATTTTTGGCTAACAATTATACAACAAACTGTGGTGAACTCCCTGTAGCTGTGCAGGTTTACAGACTCAAAAAATGATCTATTTTACATATTTTTGAGTCTCAAATGTAATTTAAACTGAGCGATAATTTCCCTAAAGTATGTATGTGGGCAACAAATCAATTCATTCCAATATCTGTTAAGACAGCGTTCAGTGTGGAGAAGAGGCCTAGTGCTGTTTGGTGATATTCAAACAGACTGTGTGGTCCTTTTCTCAGCATAAATGCAGCACATCACTGGGTTAATGTTTGTCTTTAAAACCAGCATCAGCTACACACAGTGCAGTACATATAGTGGCCACAGACAAACAGAGGTTTTATTTTAAAAATCTTTTGTTGGTTAAAAGTGGGAATAGAAGTAAAACCTCCTCAGCCGCTTCAGCTCCATCTCCATGATCTGTGTGGTCAGGATGCTCCACAAGGACGGCAGAGGAACCCAGGTTTGGTTTGTTCAGTCTCCCCTTCCTCTTCTTCACGTCCTGTCTCTTCTCTGGTTCAGGTACTGGACCTTCGGTGGTCGTAATCAAACTGGTCCCATTGGCACAGCACGGCTCAAACAGCGGCTGCTTGACCACTTGGGGTATTGTCACCTCCAGTTCATGTTCAGTGTGGGGAGTGCAGTTGAGCTGATGTGTGCCATTTGTAGCAGGGGCCTCGGCGCCCTTCAGCATCGGAAGCTCCGGAGCACAAAGCTTCGGCAGCATGTCCTGGTCTCCGTTCAGCATGAGGGAGGTGAGGTCTTTGAGCCTCTCGTGGCTGTGGTTGTTGTGACTGTGGCCAGCTATCTTCTGACGGACGCCTTCATGTATTGTGGCACCCAGCTGGGCAGTGTCTTTGTCTATGAGTATAGCAGGGTCACTGCTCATGTCCCCCCCACCTTTCCGAACACTGAGGGACTCTGGCGGCTGCTTCATGCTGATCGGGCTGGCTGGTTCGGGCATCGAAGGCAGGGAGCTACCTTTGCTGTCCATCCCATCTAAGCCCCTCCAGGCTCACTGAGCTGCAGGACAGGAAGGAAACTTGTTATTCCACAGGTTCCCTCAGGACACACTCACACATCAGGCTATCAGTGTTTGGTGCTCCTCATCCTGGCAGTTTGTAAAATGGCATTCTGGGATATGAATCCTATGAGCATAACGTTACACATTTTACAAAATGGCACTCAGTTGCTCCAGCGGAGCATGAACGGAGAGCTCGGAGGCGACAGAGAAAACTGCACCTGTCACGGAATGTTCGTGCCGCACAGTTTTTACATGGTTTTATCAGAAAGTCAAAGGACTGGATGGACCGAAGTCGGAAGCGACAACACGTCTGTATAGTGCAGGAATACTGTCGTCTCAATGATATCAGACCTGATCACAACTCATGTGAATGAGGTCAAGTCAAACACATTCTCCATTAACTCACATCCACGCACACGCACAGAGACCGCAGGGCGGGCGGAAAACCTCTTACCGCGACAATGTTAAGTTGTCCTGGAGGAGCAGAAGCTAGCAGCTAGCTGCAGTCTGAGGCACAGCCGTATGGAGAATGCAGGAGGCTGGCTGCGGCTCCACCGCATGCAGCGAATGCCCAATGAGTGGGAGGCTCGCTGTGCCGCGTAACCACCGCATCACCGGCAAGAAAAGCCGCGGAAATGGAAGCAGCTGACAACACGGAGGATCGTTACTGCTGCTGGAGAGCGAATAATTCATGGAACTCAATGTATCCAGCTTCAGTTAAAGGCTAACACGTTACACTGCAGTTTAAGTTACACAGTAACGGTCATTAACGTAACACGTAATGTCACGGCAGGACGGCTGTCTCGTTAACACGAGCGTTTCAATTAACCGCTACAGTTAAGTAACGTTAAAGTGTTCCTGTTAGCCGACGTAAAATAGCGTCTCCATCAGCAGTCGCGCTATCATGACATACACGAACCAGGCTCCGAGTATTACCTGAAGCGGAAGCCACAATGTGGGAATGTCATGGATCCCAGCCACGGACAAGGCGGACGGGCTTTATCCCGCACCGTACAACCGCATCTCTGTCAGCATTACAGTCAGCCATTACACCGCATTCCAGCAAATAGTCCGAGCCGCCACCCAAAAGCTCAGTGCAGCCATCTTACAAACTTCCATTCCCGATAAAAGCAAACACGTCAATAAAGAAATACCGGGAGCACGGCGGGATGATGGCGGCCGTGTGTTTAAACTGTGTGGTTTCACTGATATTCTCAGTTTGTAGGCGCCATGACAGCTCGTTTCAAAAAAAGCTAACAGTGCTAGCCAAAGCTAACCAGCGTAGCACTAAAGCCCATTCATACTGCAGTAACGTTAGCATAGCGAGCTAACTAGCTTAGCCGCTAAGAGGCGCATCTCGGTAAAATGGATGGTCGGACCGAGCAAGTGTACCTCCAGAAAAACCGCTCCGCAGGCGGATATCTTTAATAACATGCCTCTAACATGAAAGAGCGTCTGTCCGTACTCACCTGTCGGATGTCCTCTCAGCGTTTAAAGGGAGAAAATGTCCGTATTCATCCTGAAACACAAGATTTCATTCAAGACGAATCAAAAGCTTGCGGGAAACTCAAACTCTCCGACAATCAGCGCGAAAAATACTCACTTCCGATTGGTCGGCAACAGAACGAGGCTCCAACCGGTCCTTTCAAAAAACCAACCGTAGGAAGTGGCTGACCCGGTGTGTCCGGTGTCCTCACACATACACCGGTGTCTCCCGTCCGTCCTCACGGCAGCTCGACACCTTTATAGATCCTGTCTTTAATCGTCGGTGTCTTCCAGTCTCTACATGTGTGTTAATGTGAGCGGCCTGATAACATGCTAAACCGTCATCATTAGGGACTGTTCTTTACTTGTCAGGGGGAGGCTGGGGTGTGACATATAAATGACTTATTGGATTTTTAAAACCTATCCTTTGATAATTAAAAGTTAAAAATTGAAGATGAAATCCTGAATTTGAGTTTCTCTTGTTGTTTTTGCTGGTTAGTCAAATTTTAAGAGAGATGTAGAATAAAGTGATTTTGATGAAATATCAGTATTTTAAGATCTGATTTTTTGTTGGACTGACTATCATTACATTTATTACTAATATTACTATTATTATTCCTATTATTATTTTTGCACCACCCCTCCCCACTCATAAGTAACAAACAGTCCCTTACAGTCACCTGTAAACTTCTAAGTCCTGTACAAGTGATTCTCAAACGGTGTGCTGTGATGCCAATCCAGGTGTGCTGTGGGATTTTGTGATCACCGCATATTATTACTGCAATTCAGCTGAGCCTACACAAAAGTTATGGATGTTTAATTGACTGTATCAGCATGTTGTGTGCACCCATTTCCTAAAAAAATGTAATTCAATTTTATTTTATTTCATTAAAAAAAAAACCTTCATGGCGAAACTGTTTGTCGCTGTTTGGGCGTGGGAATTTTAAGTGCGTGACACATCAAAAGTCCTGACTGGCAGCCAGTGTGAGGGATGATGACATTTAAAAGTTGCACAATGGATCACTTCATTGTGCAGAGCAAATTACAACAAAGCACCATTGATGACCTACCAGCCAAAGCAAAGAGAAAACAAACTGTCAGTAGACAGTGTCATGAAAACTACCTGTCTTATTTTTTCTTATTTTGTATTGTCTTATGTGGTGATAAGGCTGATAACAAACGTTATAAAAGTTAAACAGGCCCCTGCCTTCAGTCAAAATAAAAAATATACATTGAATACCCCTCCCCCTGCAAAAAGATAAACAGTGCAAATACATAGAATGTGAATGAAACAGAATATCAACAATAAAGAATAAACCAACGCACACAATGTCATAAGTGTAAGCAGGTTTTGTAATTGTGCTGTAATCTGAAGGGACGGCTGCAGTTTTCTGACAGGGTACAGCTGTCCTGAACTCTGGTGTTAATTAATCAGAATCAGAAATACTTTATTGATCCCAGAGGGGAAACTGTGATTGGTTACAGTCGCTGCAGTGTTAAGAACAGAGAATTATAAAAAGTAAGAATAAGAGTGTGAAATAGAAGTATGTAAATATAAGGTTGTAGAATAAAATAAAAATGCGCATTATGCCACAATGTTTAACATTAGTAACTCAGATATAAATATAAATATATATATATATATATATATATTTATATATAAAATAAAATATATATGTTCACTGTGCTGAGTCTGTAAGTGTAAAAATATACAAATATGTGCATTGTGCTACATTACACTGTATAAACTAATGTTACATTCAGAAATAAAAAAAATTGTATAATGCTATAATCTTCACTACTTTATATACATCAGTTGGTGAGAATAAGTATACTGACGAATACTGCACAGCTGAATTATTGCACCAATTACTGCACAGGAAAAAAAAATAGAAATATATATATCTATATATAAAACAGAGGCCTAATATTAACTGAGGTCCTATAATTACATTTTAATTTAAATACTAGTGTCAGCATTAATCCAAAGTAACACACAGAATGGTCAAAAATACAGACCATGCTCTCTTACATGAAGAAAATATGACAAGTAAACAGATCTTCTCAGGTGTCGTCCAACAGCTCTAAAAATGTATCACACAGGTATGTATAGAAATAAAAACTGAAACCAGAGAATGTTAGATCTGCCTCACAATAACGACCTGGGTCAGAGGTCAGGGGTCAGGGGTCATGGCCGAGCCTACAGGCAGAGCGCGGGGCCATATTAACAATGTACAGTAAACTCAGGCTGCAATACCAACACAGGGAAGCTGGGGGGCGCACTGAAATAATACGAACTATTTCCGGTGGATATTTCCCTTTCAAAATAAAAGCCACTATCTTTGACTGCAATATTACAGCAACGCATGGCGGCTGATGAGTAATGAGCATGTATGCATTACTAACAGTGGCGTCAGGTAGTTACGGAGGGGCCCCAGTACTGGTGTAATGCACATGTAATCTCGTCACGTGAGCAGAGACATGACATTAGACAACAACAACATACATATTACCCAGCAATCATCACTGCATATAATTTAAAACAGTTGCTCACAGACAGGGAAACAGGGAAATGGACCGTCAACACATTACTGGCATGCTGTGAATTAGCATGAATTAATTTAATTCAGTTCAGTAGAACTTTATTTATCCTGAAGAAGAATCTTGTGCCAGAGAACGCTTCAAATTACAGTAACAACAATAAATGTTAACAAACCAGTAACAACCAGAACATCCAGTGGATTACCTGGATCAGGGTCACTTACCGGACCTAGTTTTTCAAACAATAGAGTATTACATATCAGTCCAAATATTCAAAACATACAAGATATAAAGTGTTTAAGGAGCAAAAAGCAAAAGTGACTAACACAGGAACATTAAAAGTAGGATAAGCACAAGAGTTTCTAAACATGAAAAATGCAGATTGCACCTGATAATCAATGTTATATTGTATATGATATATCAATGGGAAGTAATATTGCACATGATTTTAATTTGAGAAAATTATAATACACTACATTGACTACATTGGTGATCGTGATATTGAAAAGCAATATTGCAGATAATGTTGTGAAAATTTTGCAAAAGAAAATTAAAAGTATTGATATACGTTATGTAAAAGTTGTGGTGCAGGTATTGAAGGTGAATGTTGTTGTCCTTAGTTTCAGCTCTTGTCCCTACAGGAGGGGGAGGAGTTCTACAGTTTGCCGTTCTGCAGTCTGTGGCTGCATGTGTTGTGATGTGACTCCAGAGCTGCGTGCAGGGAGGTGACAGGTGTGGAATTACAAAGTAAAATGTTTTCTGCAGAACAGGACAAATGTAAAAATATGTGACTTGTTTTTATTTTTAGTTTCTGTAGTTTGAAGCAGGTCTTTGTTGCTTTGTAGTTACTCACAGTCACATTGTGACAGACTCACAGTTGGGAGCTGCCTCATGTCATCTAAGTCTCATCGGCTGGCCTCTGAGGAGTTCCACTGACTCAGCTGTGGTCATGAGGAAGGGGCAGATGCTGCTCTTTTATTTTCCTCACCCACAGTATCCTACTGCATTCAGGATCAGACATAAACCACTCTCTGTAATGTTTAGGCCATCACTGAAGACAGGTGTGGGAAAATGCAATAAATACCTCATCCTCTGTGTTTACATTATTTATTTACATCACTTTGCTCACACTGTATCATTGTTTATTGTGTTATTAATTTTAATTAATATTTCCCCTGACGTATTTCATTTTTTTCCCCACCTTACCCAACGTAATATTTGCAGGGGTAGTACACTATATAATACATGTCTGGATGGAATAGAACTGATCTGAAAAACCCTGTGCCCACAAGTCACTTAAATTTCACCAAATCAAAGGATAATATTTTGGATTAGAATTAACTGGCTGGTATTAGTCAATATGATGTAGATTTGTTAACTGACAGAGATTTTTCCATACTGTTTATACCATGTTAGCTGTCACTTAAATATCTCTAGGTGTATAAAACACTTGTGGAAAATGATGGAAATCATTGAGCACAGCTATTCTATAGCTATGTTAGATGATAATGTGTTTTTTTTGTCAGATAAATGAGCGTAGGTGTTGATGCTACATGAAGCAGCAGAGGACTTTTATTTTGACAATAATTAAAGACAAATCTGCCCCCTAAACTGATGCAGATTTGTCTTTTTGTGTTCATCTTTGTTTTATAATAAAGTGAAATAAAAATAAAATACAGTTAAATTGAAGCAAAAAGGCACAATGTAATGCTTAAATAAAATCACCAAAATGCAGGAAATTAAGTGTCTGATACTCCCCAGTGCTTAAAAATGATTTGTCATGCCTCCTTCTTTTTGCACCACCCCTCTCCCATCATATATAACAAACAGTCCTAAGACACAACGCCAAAAAACAAGCAAGTAAACAAACAAACAAACAACAACAAAACCCCACAAATGCAGTGAAACAAAACTCGACACAAGTGAAAATCAGCTTTTACTTTCAGTTTGACGAGTACATGTGTTTTCAAGTGTTTCCTGGAGGAGCTCTGAACTTTTAACCCTTACAGTCACTACATTTATGTCAATTTATTTCTTGCATCAGTGTAAACGGCCTGTGAATGTGTAACTCCTAAATCACATCATCATTACAGTAAAATTACAATAAAATGTCAAATATGAAGATTTAAAAACAAAGTTTGACCACCTCAAAAATATCTCTACTCAGGCCTGAGAACACGAATAAATAAACAATAAAAGTTGCTAGATAAGACCAAACTTTATGCAATATAAAAAGGGAATAACTGTACGGAAAATAAACTACATATAAACAATAAAGAATAGGTGCAAAAACCAACATACACAAAACCAGAAATATCTCTGTGTCTCTTTAAGTCCCTCCACAGTGCTCAAAAAATGAAATAAAACAAAATAACATAAATTAAAGTAAAATAAAATAAAATAAAATAAAATAAACGAACAGTCCTTACATTAAATTGCAACACAAGCGCATATCAAACCGGAAACATTGGCTTTTATTTTATAAATATACCGGAAGTGCGTCTTCCTCATCCATCTTCCGCTTCACGAACCCCCAGTACCAGTGTGACGTCACTAGAGTCCGGTTAGCTGTCATCTGCGTAGAAGCGAAGGACATGGAGCTAAATATTCCGCCGTTCAGCTCTACACACGGCGAAGCTTCTTAAAAACCGAACGGGGATTATTCCGGTATGTTTATGTAAAAACGTCACCGGTTCATTCCGCTCCGACATCTCGAAAACAGACCGAAGCTAGCTCCGCGGCTAGCTAACGCGTTAAGTTACTGTAACAGTTAAAGTATCTGAAAGAGAAGGAAAGACTCCGCATGGCGTTAATCCTGTTTACCAGGTCCCGGGCTCCGTTAATGAAGACGTCCCGGTCCCTGAAGAGCGAGCTGAGGAAAGGCAAAGGTAAGGCTGCCATGTTACGGTCGGTACCGACTAGTTAACATGTTCATATGTCATTAACTGTATGGTAATAACGGGAGTCACGGTATGAAGAGGAGTGGTGTCTGTAAAGAGGAAGGGGGTCCGGTTCGGGTCCTTTTCGGGTTCTGGGTGTCTCCTGGGTGGGTTAGGAATAAACACGGTGGTTGACTCAAGGTGACAGGATAATTGAGCATCATATTTAAACCCCTTTGTTGTTTTATTTAAGATATTAATCCGTTAATACTCTGAGTTTATAAAGGTTGTGTCACATGTTGGGGCTCAGTGTTGCCAGGTGGCTCCTTCCCTGGTGATGATGATGGTGATGATGGTGATGAGGAGGGTTCAGGATCATAAACATGATCTGGACTCAGGTTATCTGAGGACACCAGTCTGCTGAGGCTGCCGAGCGCCCCCCTCCTTCCTGCTGCTGCAGTCTGACAGCAGAGAGCTGAGGAGGCTCCCTGTTATTACAGCAGGGACCTGTCTACCATTCCAAACCCCTTTGAATTTGAATTTGAACTTTATTTAACACAAGATTCGATGAAAACAGGTTTATAAAAATAAACATGGATGCAGGGATTGTGCAGGAGAGGTGAGAAACCTGAAGGGGCTCATGGTAAAAACATCCCCTCTACTATTTCAGATCTATTCTAATACAAATAATATTTCTCTCCTACTAAAACAAGTAGTTAAAGTAATCATTAATGAAACACACACATACACATAAACACAGCTAAAACATGAACTATGGCACAGGTGTTTTTTTCACATTAGGTTTAAATGAGAGTAATTATGGACAGGTTAACTTTATTCAGTAAACCTTTATTGAATAATATTAATAATAATTATCATAATAGACTTTTTATAAACCAGAATTACTATCAATAAAATACAGTACAGTATGAAAAAGGTATAATATATACACATACATACTAGGGATGCACAATAATGGGTTTTTTGCTGATATATAACAACTTATTTGGCTGATAATGGATATCGATATATCCACTTTTCCCTTGCCTAATTTCACTCAGTTTGCTTCCATGCACAGTAAAGTGGAGCTACAGTTACAGCCTCACTAAGACATTTAATTGGACTACTGTCCTTGTCCCAGTATACAAGCAATACAGATACCGATATTAATATTCGTGGGATGGCTGTTGCTCAGAAGGTAGGGCGGGTCATCCACCAATCAGAAGATCAGTGCTTCAATCCCCGGCTCCACCAGTCTGCATTTTGAAGTATCCTCAGGCAAGATACTGAACCCAAATTGCCTCTGATGGCTGTTCCATCAGTGTGTGCGAGTGTGTGAATGCTTACAAAGTAGCAGGTGGCATCCTGTATGGTAGACTCGGTCACCAGTGTGTGAATGGGTGAACATGACACAGTGTAAAAGAGCTTGGAGTGGTCAGATGACTAGAAAAGCAAGTGCAGTCCATTTGCCATTTACAAGCACAGGAGGGGAATCCATTT
The DNA here is from genome assembly GCA_019142605.1 of Cephalopholis sonnerati. Lineage (NCBI taxonomy): Eukaryota > Metazoa > Chordata > Actinopteri > Perciformes > Serranidae > Cephalopholis > Cephalopholis sonnerati. Next base: position 36,404,402 of record JAGQAX010000015.1, read on the forward strand.
ACTGACTGAAGTATGTCAGACTCTGCTACAATAGGTGGAGATATGCCCCCTATCAGCTTGTTAGTATCTGACCTTTTTTCTGTTGACCTATTATGTCACAGGCCAAACAATCAACAAACAAGTTAGCTACGGTTAGCTAGCAGCTAACTGGTACCATGTTGGACAACTTTACAGCTCTGTATATTTTGGTCCGTCCAAAAAGTCACAGCTCTGGATGTAGATTTCTCCATGTTGTTACCAGCTTCTTCTTCTGTTACACATTTAATGCTATTGGACTTCCTGGTCAAAGCCCGGGGTGGAAACTGTGGAGCATGCTCAGAGTGCCTCGGCCAGTTTGGGTCTGACTGACTGTAAACATGCAGGAGGAATTCAACTCCTAATCACATTATCTGGGTTTGTTAGTCCTGCTGTGAGAAATTCACTTCAGTACAATGTCATTCATGTTTACATAGATTTTAAAAGGACTGACACAAGAAATTGATGTAAACATACTGACTGACTGATGTTGAACTGGTCGTTGGTTGAACTGAGAGTGTGTCTAGACATGCTCAGTTATGTCATATCACCACATGTTTCTGATAAGCAGTACCTGTTAGCTGTTATATAACCAGCAGGGACATTAAGGTAACAAATCTCTGTAGTTAAACACAGTCCAGGTGTATCACAGCTATCAGTGAGTGGAACTGAAGATGTCAGAGGATGATGCTTTGTGGAGGAAATAGTTTAGGTCTTGGTCTCTGAGTTTGTGCATTAGAGCTGTGTTTTCCTCCCATCTGTATATATTAACATACTGAACTCTTTCAGCTGACACAGCATGAACTGTGTCTCCTTGTCTGTCCAAACATACACGGGTCTGGATGGAGATTTACTGATTACATACTGATTCTATGATTCTGTTTCTGTGCTGTAAAGATCTGAGGGGGTCAATGCCAAACCCAACATAATCAAAGTCCGACCCAGCACCAACATGGCTGACTGACACTGTAGATAACTTTGTAAATTCAACAGTGATGTTTAAGAAGTCAACAAAGATACAGATGTTTCTGTGGAAATATTTTAGTCATCAACATCCAACGTTTTGCAGATTGTTAATCCGAGTTTGGATCAGAGCTGGTCCAGGAGATTTGATTCATAAAATACAAGATGTGATGTCTTGCTTTACATTGTTAATTATCCTTTTTCTGCATGAGAGCATACGCATTGATGTTAGGACAGAAGTCAAATGCTATTCTGCTTTGTTAACATAACTTGGTTTCCTGTGTCTGTGTCCAGGGTGGAAAAATGGCACCAGCCAAATGCTGGTAAAATATTAAAGTGGCCAGTAAATTTCAGAACCAAAATAATGATTTACTATTGAGCATGTATCTGTCAGTGGCTGATGGATGGCCACATTTTTAGCAAGTTAATTTCCCACTCTGACTGTGTCTGCTGGAGACAAACTTTGTGTTTATGGGGATCATGTTAAGTCTGAGTTTACATGAATGAGGTTTTGAACATGAGTCATGAGTTTAGTGGCTTCACACCAACAACTGACCACATTCATAAAACATTCGGGGCTGGAGAAGCCTCAGATGCCCACACCTAATAACGCCACAGACAAGCAGGTCTGTTTATTCAACATCCTCAGGGTACTCACATCTTTTTTAGTCAATTTATTGAGCATGTTAAAATATAAATCTTAAAGGCAATAAAAAACAAATAAGTAATTCTGCTCCTATCCCCTCTTATCTTTTATATATCAATCATTGAAAATAAAAGTTCAATTAAAAGCTATCAGTGTCTCTGATATTAATCTCTGTTGGCTTAAACAAATCAACCCTTTTGACAGAACAAGAACTAAATAATCAGAACCATCAAACAGACCACAGGAAATAACCAGATAAAAAAATCACTGATTTGGCCAGTCAGTGTTTAGTTTGTGAAGCAAGAAATTAACTAAATCCAGATGTGTTGTTGGGTCTAAAATGAATGAACATGTTGGTTCTGTGTTGAACCCTGACGTCTGGTTATGTGACCATGAATCACAGTTTATCTTGGTGCCGTGTTTACAGGCTGTGAAATGTCAAGCCTCAGGACTGCTGAATGTTGCTGAGCACTTCGGACACATTCTGTCAACGTTTTACTTTCACTTTCGGTTCACACACAGTCTGCATCTTACCTTGTGAATCATGCCATAAAATGGCAAAGACTAGTCTTTATATGTGAGAGACTGTGACACAAAAAGAAGAGATGCTTTGTGCCACATTTGGAGATTTGTTAGCAATAAAGCAATATTAGGTGTTACCAACAGGATTTCAGGTAATATTATTTACAATGTCACGTAACATGTTACCACCTGAAACAAACTGTTTATTGTTCTCATTTGTCATTCATCCACACTGCTCCAGTGCACCAACAGAAAAAATATCCCCTGAAGGTTGGTGTGTGTTGTCATTGGAGTCTGGAGGCTTTGATATGACAGCTTGAATTCCCCGACAGAAATGACTGTCTGACTGTGAGCTGACGTAGGAAAGATATTCTAAATATAGTGTTCTCTTAAACTGATACTGTTTTTTTTTTTTGGTCGGCTTTTGTTTTGATTGCTAAAAATGAACCAACTGAGGCAGCATTTGCTCAGCTGTGTTTAATTTTATGTACACAAAGCGAAGATTTCTCTGTAAATAAACACTGTGATTTCGTCCACAGGCTGTTTCAAGTGGAGTTACATTGTTAGGCAACAGATTGGGTCTGTGTTTACTTCCTGTCAGCTGATGTCATTCCCATACACTGACACATAAACATTGTAAATAGGTCCTTGTGTATTTCCTCTTGGAATGTTTTACAAACTGTCTGTACAGTAAGATGTGACATCACAAGTTGACATAAGTCCTCACGGCTCATTTAAAGGCTCAGTGTCTGGATATGAACTGTGTGTGTTCCTCTGTGGACGGAGCGTTTTGATACGTTCACAGTTTCTATGTAGGAGCACCTGTATCAGCTGTAAAGACATGGAAATCTGACATTTGACAATATGGGACCTTTAACTGTCTCAAACACTCAATAACAGACATGTTTTTAATGTGACACAGACTTCTCTCTGTCACTGACTGGTCTTGAACTGGTCTTTAGTTGAACAGAGTGTGTTTCCAGACATCAGACGTGCTCCGTTATGTCATATCACCACATGTGTCTGATAAGCAGCACATGTTAGCTGTTATATAACCAGCAGGGATATTCAGGTGATGTGTGTCTTTAGTTAAATATACAATCCAGGTGTATCAGAGCTGTCAGTGAGTGGAGGTAAAGATATCAGAGGACGGTGCTAAATGGAAGACAGAGTTTAGGTCTGGCTCTCTGAGTTTGTGCATTACAGCTGGCCTTATAAATAGATGAGGGGTCATAAAGGCAGTTTGTCCGTCTGCACCGGCCGGACTGACGCTGAGCTGTTGGCTTCAGGCCCACATTATCAGACAGACTGTGGAGCGTCCACAAGGAAAGGTCAGAGCCTGTGATTACTCCACCCGAGACAGGCTGAGCTCCCTTTATGTTTCCATGTATGAGCTGACAGGAGGGCTGCTACACGTCTGTACTATGGTGGACAGACACCACCTCAGATTATAGGTGATGTGTTATAAATCATAAACTCCCATCATGCCCATGAATATCACATGCATTAATAGCTGGAGTGTCAGGATAAGTGATCAGCATGTTTTGTGGTGCTGTGTTTTGTAGGAAAGCTGGATTTATAAGTAACCACAGCATAGGCTCTGCGTAGATGCATAGATAAGAAACAATTAATTGGGAGGACAATAAAGCCTCCTAATAATAGCATCTTAAGTTCTCTGTGTAATTTATCCTGGCTTCATATGAGCTGCTATGCTAATTAATGCAATGTAAAATGTCATGGGCTTGTGCTAATAACGTTAGCGTGTTGTATTTGTTTGGAAAAAGTGTTCAGTATCAGACAGTTGTTTTGTCAGTGAACCTTGTGAGCTGTAATGGAGCCAAATTTTGTAACATTACTGTTGTTAAATGTTGCTGTCCCTGACTTCGTATGAGTAGGGGAAAACTCTGCTAGATGCTAGGCTAATTTATACAATGTAAAACGCCATAGGCTTGTGCTAAAAATGTTAGCATGCTGTATTTGTGTGGACAATGTGTCCAGATAAGACAAGTGCTTTGTCCATGAATCCTGCGAGTTATAATGAAGTTGATTTGTGTTTCAAATCGTCTGTATTGAGCCATGTTTAATGTGTGATTAATATGAGTATAAATAGTAAGTATAAATGCTCACAACATTGTAGGCCGCATGCATGTTAGGGTGTGGCTCTGCAAAGAGGCACAGCTATAAATCTTCCTTAACATTGACAAATAAGCTTTAAGGTCCCACTCTGACTGCTGAACATTGATCAGACTCTTTGTCGCAGTCATCAAACAAAGGTCACAGGTACAGAGGAGGTAAAGATTATAACACTATCTAACACTGCGTCAATAAACTACAGCAGAAACAATAAAGTTTGAGGCGTGATAAAGAAATGGGACACGTGCATTGGTCTGAGTGGTTCATTAGTGGGTGTGTGAGGGGAATCTGTAACAGTATGGTGCAGAGTATTTCCTTATTTACTCCAGCTGAAACCTCTGTCAGTTTAACTGTTTAATTTGTCTGTACTCTTAACAAATCAGTGTAACTGGGAGTGTTGTCTGAGAGGAAATGACCCAGAAACATCAACCTGTATGTTTACTGTGAAAGGAAATGCTTGACATCTGAGAGCCCATAAAGCCACATACTCTGAGAGCCAAGCTATCATAACAAGCTGCAGTCTGGAGTCTGAAGCCTCCCAACATACTGTCCAGTAAACACACTGGTTTTGTTTTTAAGCTCTGGTTTGTTTTCCAGTGGTCACCGTGGAACTAAACAGTTGTGTAAAAAATGGAAAAATAGCAGGAAATGTAAGAGGGCTGAGGGCGCTGTGATTATGCCCCAACATTCAGAACCTCTGTATGAAGATTCACAGCTGTATTGTTGAGGTTACAGGATCAAAGTTTGTCCATAACTTCATGTTTTTGGGGTTAGGTACAGAGAAATGGAACCAGATAGCAGTAATAGTAGGGCAGCTGAATATTCTGAGGAACTGGAGCACCTGCTGTTCAGGTGAAGGTTGCTGCGTATGAAAGCATGTCAGACCACAGGAACTGTAACAGGGCAGAAAGTTCTCAGCTGATGTGGGGAGGGTATACTACTGTTAGAGGTGCACAAGAGTAAAGGTAAGGTGGAGACATTTGAGTCACTGTCAGGTGGATGGTAGGTCTTTATGTTGTTAAAAGTCCTCATTTATTTTGCAGATTCATGTAGTAACAGTTAAATCATCCCATGAAGTTGGCCCGCCACCAATCCCGTTATTTTGCCACAGCCTTTTGTTTGGATCAGAGGCAGGTTCAGTACACATACTTTTTAAAATACAAGATATTATTTTTTCACTTTATATTTTTAAATCGTCCTTTATGTGGATGAGGAAGAATATAGTGGTGTTAGGAAAGAAATCAAAGACAATGTTTCTACTAAGTTTATTCTGCGTTGTGGCCGTAACTTGGTTTTCTGTGACTGTGGTTATTACGGAAAAATGTTGTCTTTACTGGAACCATTTTGAGTTTAACTTCACTTGAATGAGGATTTGAGTATGAGTCATGATCTCCTCTCTGTTCTGCAGTTTGGACGCTGCACAGCAACAACTGACCACATCGCCAGAAAACTGAAGCTGAACTTTTGAAAAGAGTCTTGAGCTGTCATTTGTCTTCTCTTTGTATACAACATGAAGCATGTCTGGGAGGGTTTCAACAGTTTTCCACCAGAGGGATTTTTGGGGAGTTTTTCTCGATCTGAAGGCTCTTAGAATACAGCGTGTTATATGCTGATGGTTTTTTGTTATATGTTGGAAATTTGTGATTTTTGGCTGCATGAGTGAAACTGACCTGATTTGAAAATTCACCCAAGGTTTATTTATGCCACCATAGTGTATGAAGCTCACTTTATTTATATGAGTGTAAAAGCAACACCTGACAGAAACCTCATACAAGGACTGAATTTTATTAAAGATTTTGTATTAAGTGCCATAAATTTGCACCCTGATTATAAAGAAATCAGATTTTCTTGTGTCTCCAGTTGTGAAACCTGAGTCCCAGAATCACTCCTGTAAAGTGAGGTGTATTGGTATATAAAAAGAGGTGTGAAAACAGTGGGGTTAAACCCTCAGATGAAGCGCCCCAGCAGCTGTAGGAGGAGTGTTAGGTAATCTACTGTATTTCCAGGGTTTTCTCTCGGTGCTGCTGCCGGCCGCCGCTCAGCCACAAAGGTGACACTGTTCCAGTAAACTCTGTGTCCTCGTGGCTGCCGGCCACAGCCTGTCATGTTCAACCAGGCCTTACTGGATTCACTCCAGCCGGCCATGTGAGAGGCAGAGGAGGGGCGTGGCTAGGCCATGTGCTCTGATGTGATTGGTTCAAAGTATCTCACCACTCCGCCTCCTCTCTGCACGGATGTCACAGGAGCGGCGGCCTCTGGGGTTTGTGAGCCCCACTGTGGGCCTCACTGAGGGCGTGAATACCCCGACCTCCAAGAAAGATCAGTGAAGAGATTCTAACAAGAGAATAATACACACTTCATACAGAGAACACACACAGCACATAGAATATTTTAAAAGATAAGAAGGAGCAAAGATTATCTCTGAACACAGAAAAATAAAATTGGTAAATGTAAACTCAAGACAAAATCATTCAGTCAGGATTGCAGCAGTCTACCAGCTTCAGATATACTGTGATATGAAAGTTGACTGTTATCGCGCCGTGTATGTTTGTTCTTCCATCATATTGAAAAAGAAAATGAAAGTGGATGGAAAGTCTCACTTTTGTTTTAGTCATTTTCAAAGAGAGATGTTTTATGCAAACTTCCATTAAGAAATGGTTTCAATTATATTGATAAAATGGTTGTTCAACCAAAAATAACCCTTTAGTTTTCATTCCTATAAGGGTCATTCTGAATAATTCTGTATTACTGTGATACTGTCAAACTGCAATATTTTATTTGTGAAAATCTCATACTGTTAAAACCCTACATTCAAAACAAAGAATTAAAAGTTATTCTTTGTACATTGTGGATAAATGAATCCATCTTTTTGAAGCCTTATATCCAACATTTATGTACGTATTCTTGATATTAAAACAATCCTTCAGTGGGATTCAGTGACGTAGCCTCCTTGAAATTCAGCTGTTTAAAGATCCTTCTTCAACTTGAAGCAGAGGAAGCACCATCTGTCAGTTACCTGTCCATTAGTCACTCACTGTACAGCAGGAAACGCTACTTCAAAATAAAATCTCTGTGCTGGAAATTCACTGTCCCTCAAAATAAAGTGAGTTTTTTTTTTACACTTTTGGGAGTCAATTCAAAATGGACCTGTGACCCACCAGTTGGGAACCACTGCCACACATCATATGCTTACATACAACCATACACACATTTGTATGCCATAAAAAGAACAATATACCACAGAAGAACCCCAAACACTTGAGCTGTCTTTTGCTCTGTGTTGTACAGTCGGGTTGCTGCTCTCAGCCTGTTTGTTCTGAGATGTGTTGTGTGAGGTCGTTACTGTTGTGACATCAGGTATTTCAGAACTGGAGTGTATGTCTTCACCGAGAGAAGAGTAAAGAGCGACACTGAAGTCTTTTTTTCTGTGTAGAGCATTGCTCTGCTCCTGACTGGCCCGTTATAGAAGATGACAGACTGATGGTTCATCCTATCACCTGCTCAGTATTTTTGTTGTCGTGCCCGTCCTCCTCCAAACTGTTTATGTGACAGTTTCTCAGATGGTTCAGTGGAACAAACCATCTGGTGCTTCAGGCTGAACATTTGTTTTCTACCATGTGATGAAGGTTTAGAGTCTGTAAAGACTGTTGTTATACACTGTCCTCAGCAGTGACTTCACTTTATATCAGAGCCAGTATAAATCACTGTGCTGGTGTTGTGTCTGTGTCAGTGAGTTCAGAGATTAAGTTCATGTATCAGAGCAGTCTAAACCTGCAGAGACCTGCTGATGTAAGAAATCTCTGCTCCTCTGTGTCTGTCTGATGTCTGGTTATCAGCTGCTCATGTTTTTCTTTCTCTTCCTTTCAGGGAAAGTTCAAGATGGCACCTGTTTCAACTGCACAGCGCTCAGACTCTCCAGTTCAAAGTAAGACTATTAAATGTGTGGCTCTGCTGTATCATAACACATTTTAATACTACACCCAGTGCTAGAGGTCTTTAGAGATTTGATGTTAGAAACCACAGACAAATGTGAAGCCTCTGTAATTTTACTATTATGAATATAACATGGTAGAATCTACAATATGTGCAGTTATGACTTACTGCAAAGTAACAACATCAGGTCTCTGTGTTGACCTCCATCTCTGGCGAGCTCGGTGAGCAGTGTTTTGCTTTATCTCCATGGTAATAGATGTATGAGGAAAACGGTCAAAGTTCAGAGTCTGTCCTGATTATGTGCAGACTGCATGTTACAGTACATACTTTTTAAGGGCAGCTGCAGTACACACTTTATTATTATACTGTATTGAAATAAATTTGACTTTAATGTCTTTTCTCTGACACTGAGCTCACACAGTTTGTTCTGAAGCTCCCCATCTTGTTGTTTTCTCAGACTCGATGGACTCCGACTTGGCAGTTTGTCCCAGGTCTCTTCATGCGGTCCTTCCCTCCCTCTGTCAGATGGATATGTGGGCCCTTCCCAGGGCCCGGACTCTCAGCGCCTCTACTGTGCTTTTGTGTCGGGGGCCTCCTCTTCAGCGTACTCCTCAATCACAGCGGGGGCCCAGTGGACGATAGCACGACCACAGGACATCGCCGGTGTTCGGTGGATACACACCTCCAGGAGAAGATGGGACGACTCCAAGGTGGAGAAGTCTCTGCGTTCGTTAAAGGACAAGAAGAAGAAGCTGGAGGAAGGAGGGCCGGTCTACAGCCCCACGCTGGACGCAGAACCTGTGAGAAGGACGCTACGACAGCGGGTTATAGATGAAATCAAGCACTACTATCACGGCTTCAGGTTGCTGTGGATCGATACCACCATCGCTGGGCGGATGTTGTGGAGGGTGCTGAACGGACACGCCCTGTCCCGCCGTGAGAGGAGACAGGTGAGCTCCGCAGGGGAGGAAATACAGATATATCCTGTAGTCTTCAGAGGTTTGCTCTAGAGAACAAATCTTTTTATAAAATGTAATTAATAAAGAGACATCCTCTGCTTGTAATGCACACAGATTAACCACTACCAGACCTCACATTCATATCAGGCCCTCAGGAATACTGCTCAGCCTTGCTTTAGATTTTTCCCAGTGGCCACAGCCCACAAGTCCCATAGACTACCATTATAAAAGAGACAGCTGTCAAACTGTTGACACCTCCAACTGTAAACAAGCACAATTATGACTCTTTCTGTAATGAAGTTTTGATTAGTGGAGCTTTAATATTTGTCAAACTTTCCTTAAACCAAGAAAAGCGATTTAAAATTCCATGATGTCATCACAAAAAGTCTATGAGCTGAGCGGGAACTTGTGGGCGGGGCCAGCAGTAGAAACACCTTATGTTTGGTTCTTCGTAAACATGTAAAGACGGGACTTTGTAGCTGCTCTATAGCACTATCTCTGTGTGAAAAGAGTTAGTGTAAACAGCATTGTGATGAAAGGGAAAGGTCTGCTCAGTTGCAGAAAATATAATCTCTATTCAAAGATACCTGTAGAGTATTTAGGTGACAGGACAGATTTTGGTTTTAGAAGTCTGAGTAGTGTCGACCAATCACATTTGAACGAGAGGTAAACAGTCTGTGTGCAGAGGATGACAAGTCAGCTTTATATTAGCTTTTGTTTTTCATAAATCTGCATTCACATACCGATAATGTGATTATAGAGATGAGTAGAAGTGGGCGGCACACAGAGGAGGAAGTCTCAGGCTCAGATATCTGCTGGCTGCACCGGATCAGCCTGAAATATTGGCCTCCGTCCCCACAGGCCTTATTGTCGACAGCCGATGGGAGAGATGGCAGAAACTGATACCATAAATTCATCATTCGGTGTTTCCCAGTCTGTCTCAGAGTTCAGAGATCAGAGATGAGTGAGCACCCACAGCTCAGGCATGTTGTTGTATAATGTTTAATCCACAGCTCCTCCTCGGACTTAATGGGATCAATTATAGAAACTGGCCGCACGCTGAGTGTTTACTCACCGGGTGCTCAGCAGATTGTGCTGCTTGATTAAAGCTCTTTAGGAAGAAGCTTTATGTGTTGCATCTTTGATTAGAAAACTCCTCCTTTAACCTCAGCTCATCTTCACCCTCTGCCAAACCTCCTCATCTCTGTGTCTCACCTCAACGGAAGCTCTGTAAACTTACTCTTACTGAAAGGTTTGAAATGTCTTGTGAAGTGTGACAAAAGTCACTCAGCTGAAACAATATTGTTCTGGGTTATACGCTGATTATGTTACAGTGATTTAATTAATCACATTATTTACTTGCATGTCGAGAACCTAAGTTAATAAAACCAGATACTGGCTGCTTGTCATTTAGTTTAGATTTATTTCAGATTTACAGTCGACTGCTGTGGAAGTTAAAGTCATGATTTGACCTCTTCTTCAGGTAGTGAAGTGATAATAATGTCCTGTGATATCCTCTGACCTGATGTGCATCTTGTTTTGAGTCTGACGGTCTGGCTGGAGGCCCAGTATTCACTGCAGCAGTCTGATGATGGAGGTGTTGGCACTCAGCCGTCATTTCAGGGAAGATGAGCAGTTCAGCTCAGGTCACACTCGCTCGCTTTATGTTGTTAACGCTCCTCTTAAACACTGAGCTACAGACTCAGTGATGTGGTTATTGGGGTGGGAATCAGCAGAGGCCCCACGATACAATATCATGATACTTGAGCTAGATATGATATTATTGTGATTTTAAACATGTTTGAATTCACTGTGTATTGACAAGAACGTCCACTGGACTGGTGGGCGAAGTCATACAACCGCAGGACGGAGATTCTAGTTATCTCATAAGTTTTCACTCTGTTCATCTGACTAAAGTCATTTTTATTGCAGTAAAATAAAAAATCAATATTGCCACACAAAAATATTGCGATACCATGCTGTATGGAGTTTTCCTCAGTGGCTGCTGTGTTTGTCTGGAGAGTTTCTCCCTGTGCTCTGACAGAGACACTTCGTCAAAGTCACAGTTAACCAACAGCTTTAGTTACTGTCGTTAAAACAAGATGAAAAATGTTTAAAATGTGGTTGTTTTGCTGCCTGAGATGCCGATAGAAGGAATTCTTGAAAATCCTCATTCAGGCATTTGCAGTAAGGCTGGTGAGAGGATCCTGATGTAAAACTGCTCCAGACTGTTTCCGACAGAGTATTATAGTAGAGCCAGCTCTGTGCGCTCCATGTGTACGTATTCATTAGATTAAATTAAACTGGAGCCTCAGGAGAAGGTTTATATATCGATCTTTACATCTTTAATATACAGGCTGATTATTAAATACCTGTTGAAATGTACAGGGCAGCAGCGCAGAGTGAACGTACAAGTTCTTCAGACATCAGTGCAGAGGCATGTTTACAACGTAGTTTCACAGGAAGTACTGATACCTGAGGACAAAGGGACCCATCAGTCTTTCCAAACTGATGCTGCAAGAGTACAGTATTAGCTGAAGTGTGTCTGGAGGTGGTGGGAGTCTCTACACACCTCATGGTTTGATTCAGAGGGCTGTGATACAAAAATAAAATGACTATTGACGCGTCTTGATGCATCAAATTTTTTTATTTCTGTACTTGATTTATGTTTGCAGTGTATCTGTAATGATCCTTTAAGAAAAAAGTTTGATCAGAATGTGGACGTCAAATTTAAGGATCATTTCGATATTCTCATGAACAGCAGGATGGGGCAGGATTATGACATGTGGAGGATTGTGTCAACGCTCACTCCACACATCCCCTTTTTACTATTTTGCACTGCACTGGACCCGCTCTAAGTTCCTGTGAGGTTTGGTGATGTTGTAGTTTTGTAATAGTGTTGTTAAATGCAGCATCTCTGTGATGCATCACACCGGACAAGCTCTACTCATATGTAAAGCAGAAGCTTAAAAACACAGCAGTATAAACACTGGACCTGCTCTGTACTCTGAGTGATGATGATGGAGAAGTAACAGTAGAAATAAATCTTTACCTCAGTGTTAATCACTGCTGCTCAGTGCTGATGATGACCACAGTTTCCTCCCTCATTAAACCCAACCCTCCGACCCATCTGCACCTTTTCAGATGCAGCTGACTCCCTCGGAGCGCATGTCCCAAACCCATCTACGCCCCATTCATCTAACCTGGACCTGCTCTGGCTCCTTAATCTTCTCTTTTCATATTCACCTCCAACACTCTGGCTCCTTCTATTTTAATCTGTCGCCCCTCCTCCCTGCTTTTGATGTGGAACTCTGGGAGATGATATACATGTCAATGGGGCTGCGGACAAAGGCCTTTTCACTCAGGCTGGCCTAAATCCTTCACCCTACTGCTCCGCTGACATGCAGGTGGAGAGGGTGGAGAAAGAGGGACTTCTCCCCTCAGGGCCGTCTCTAGGATTGTGTCCGTGGCCGGTCAGTAAGCCACAGTTGGACAGCTGTACAATGAAGCAGACCAGTGTTAGCCTGCTGCCTCTGTGCTCTGAGGATTGTTCAGGTTTGTGCTGAACAAATCTGCTTCCTGTTGGCCGAATGTTCACTGAGGTCCAACAGCTCCATGCAAATAACACAGCAGTGAATTAGGAGGGTTCTGTATGGGGATGGGTTCAAAGTGCTGACTGTTGGAACTGTTATTAGAGGGGTGATTGTACCCAGAGACAAAGGGAGAGGAGGTAAACGTTTCCCCCCTCACTGCTGCTCTCTGCTGGAGGACTGCACAAACTGCAGCCTGCTGGGAATCAGTGGCACTTTTCCTGAAAAGCCCTAGTCATTATTGAAAGTCCAAACACAGGCAGACACTGGCTCAGCTGCTCAATAAATGTGAATGTGAACTAACACCAGCTTGGTGCATTTAAAATAATCTCCACATTTTAAGGAGTCAGTTCTAACTCAGGTTTGTTCTGATTTTCTGTCCAGTTCCTCAGAACGTGTGCAGACGTCTTCAGACTTCTTCCCTTCCTGGTGTTCATCATTGTCCCCTTCATGGAGTTCTTGCTGCCTGTAGCTCTCAAACTTTTCCCCAACATGCTGCCGTCCACCTTCGAGACACAGTCAAAGAAGGTAATCAAAGCTTTTCACTCAGGCTTAAGGTGCATGACACACACAAGATCCATTTTAGGGAATTATGTTAGTAAGATGTTGTTATTGGAATTAAGAATTGCTGTCCAGTTTTTTATTATATGACATTTTATCAACATATTTTAGGACATTTTAATATTTTTAGGACAGTCTTTAAGTAGCTAAAATAAGAATGTAACTAATGAGTATTTTCATCATCTTTTAATGACTTGGTTATTTTCTGGATTAGTTGGTTAACCCAAAGTGATTTATTCAAATGTCGTGTTTTAAGTAGTCTAAAAAAATAGAAGATCTTTAGTTTATTATCATATGTGACTGGGAGAGCATCTTGTTGCAGACTGTACTAATAAGTTTAACTGACACACTGACCTCATGTTTTTTTTATAAACTAAACTGCTAGAAGACTGTTGATTACAGGTTACAGATATATTTCTTTATGTCATCCCAGTTTCTGTGTATCTGAGTTATTAACATTGTTGAAAACAAAGGTTTTCACGTTATCGTGAAAAAGGGGGATTCATTTCTTGTCACACCACGCTGAATGTGTAACATGATGTTTTTCAGGAGGAGAGGTTGAAGACGGAGCTGAGAGTCAAACTGGAGATGGCCAAGTTCTTACAGGACACCATCGAGGAGATCGCTTTGAGAAACAAGGCAGCCCAGGGCAATGTGACGGAGGAGTTCTCCACCTTCTTCCAGAAGGTTGGTGTCAGTGTTCACTGAGGCAGGGCCTCATCAGACGCAGTACCGCCCTCTGGTGGGGAAACAGTGAAGTGTGTCCACCTATGTGTGCTGGTTCATCAGTAAACTACTGTAGTTGAAAAATAAAGTCATAAATGTAAAATGTGAAAGTTCAGCATCCAGTCTAAAAAATTTACTTTCCACAGGTGTAAGTAAATCTGCAAAAAGGTGTCCTGATAACTTTTGCTTTTAAGATAACATTAGATTAAACTGATCAGTTGAAGTTTCATTCCAGCGTTTCCTGTGGGAGAGCAGTGACACAAACTCTCAGTCAGAGAATCATGATTTGGGTTTTTAAAACAGATATTTAAGATTTGTCCTGCTTCAGCCGTCAGACTTCCTCCACCCAGAGGGATTAACGAGTCCTAACTTGTTCCATCTCTGTAGATCCGGGACTCGGGGGAACGTCCCAGCAATGAGCAGATCATCAAATTCTCCAAACTGTTTGAGGATGAACTGACTCTGGACAACCTGACGCGACCTCAGCTGGTGGCGCTGTGCCGTCTCCTGGAGCTCCAGTCCATCGGGACCAACAACTTCCTGCGCTTCCAGCTCATCATGAAGCTCAGGGCCATCCGTGCAGACGACAAGGTACGAGTCTTCTCATTTCCAGGTTCATACATGTGTTTTGGGTCCCGACTAGAACGTGTTGAAACGACCTTGTTTCTCGTTGTCGTGATCAGAACTGAACAAATAGCTCCACTTTCATAAAAGAAAAGTGAGGTCAGAGGTGATGGGTGCAGCTCTCCACTAGAGGATTTTAAATGTTGCATTTTTTTCTTTGACACAGTTATAATAAAAGGTGTGCTCTGTGTGAACTGTGTTTGTCCAGCTGATAGCAGAGGAAGGTGTGGAGAGTCTGAATGTGAACGAGGTGCAGGCAGCCTGTCGGGTCCGAGGAATGAGATCTCTGGGAGTCACAGAGGACAGACTGAGGGAGCAACTCGCCCAGGTAACAACAAAAAACACAGATGGAGGGCACTTAACATTTTCCTCAGTCACAGAACTGAATATTGAAATATGTTCTGGTGCTCAGACGACCAAAAGCAGTGGCGTTATGTCGGTCTGTCTTGCAGTGGCTGGAGCTGCATCTGAACCAGCAGATCCCCACGTCCCTGCTGCTGCTGTCCCGAGCCATGTACCTCCCCGACACGCTGTCCCCTGCCGACCAACTGAAGACGACGTTGCAGACGCTGCCTGAGATAGTGGTATGTGACGAGGCCGTGTGTGATGTCACTGAACAGTATTTAAGAAGCAGATGAGCTGGTTCCCTGCTCGGGTCTGAGCTGTGGTTATTCTCCTGTTTCCCTTTCAGGCGAAGGAGGCCCAGCTGATGGTGGCAGAGATGGAGCTCTCTAAAGTCGACAACAAGGCCAAGCTGGAGTCCACGCTGCAGGAGGAGGCCGCCATACGCCAGGACAACAAGGACAGGGAGATGGAGAGGTTGGCGGATGCTGCGGAGAAGGCTGCCAGGGTAACAATGCAACCATCACTTGGTTTTTATTTCTTTAGATTCTCTGACAGAAAAACGTCTTTTTAACAGAGGTCTCAACATGAACTGGATTTTGTTTACTGTTTAAAACCTGTTTTCACTCTTGACCGTTGTACATACTTTTTGTTCAGTTGTTAAAAGGTATTTTGGTTTGATACCCAGCCCTACATGCCTGTTTCCATGGCAGCTCAGGAGCTGTTTATTTGTGATGACTGTAGTTAAATGTACGAGTTGCCACATGTATGTTATCATCATCATTATCATCGCTGTTGGTCTGCAGGAGGGAGAGCTGGAGCCCAAAGCAGAGCCGGTTGTATCTAACATGGCTGCTCATTCAGAGACTCTGAGGGATACAGCACCTGTCATAGAGGGAATCAAGGTAACGTCTCTCAGAGATCACCACAGTTTTCTTTACCGCTGCTCAGCTTTTTTTTTTCGTGTTTCGTTTGGACAGTGTGGACACAGACGTTTATGGTTTCTGGTAAAACTCTGAAGAATTTATACTATACTCCACATTTATTTTTATAAACCAGCTTAAAGTCTAAAACCACAAAGTCATCCTCTCTGAAGCTGTGATTAATATCAGAGATGTGGACTATATTTAATACTGGTTAGCATTTTAATAAGTGTATATACCATGTTACAGACAGTATGTTGTTATATCTTAAAATTAGTTCATTACTTTTTGCTGAGAATTCCCCAAAGTGTCTCTGACATTAGCACAGATAATATTTTCTTTATGTGTGATGACAGGTTATTACCTGCACTATAATTTATTTGTTGCCTTTTCCATGTTATGACCTCTGCGTCTTCTGAACCTCACAGTTTGAACAGTGGCAGAAACTCCTGCGTCTTCAGGTTAGGTTTACTGATGTCTCCTTCTCCCAGTGACCCTCACATCTCCACCAGTTTCTCCCTGCACGCTCTGAACCTGCTGTTTTTCTGAGCGCGACCACACAGACGAGGGTTGAACAGGACTTGTACATAATGCTCGCATTTTTTTAAAAGCATTTCAGATTTGATCTCAGGTTCAGTAAGAGTGGGAACGTAATCCTAATGACAGGAAATAACCCTGAAATGGTTTTATTGGCGTGAGGAGATGAACGTTGACTTCAGCCTGCAGGAGAAAATGAAGTGAGGCCAAACCACAGACGTTCAGCTCCGTGGGCTCTGAAGAGGGATGAAAAACAGACGAGGTGAATTAAAGCAAAGAGGCAGACAGGTTACAAGAGCTGGACTCGTCTGGACCAAAATCAGTCTGTCTGTTTTTAGCCTAAAACAAACTGTAGTGTGAACAAACCACAGTCAACATTTAGCAGCGTTTCCTCAGGTGTTACAGAAAACCCTGGTCATCTGCTGCTCTAAATATGATGTGCACGTTCTGTTCGGCCCTCATCTGTACGAACTTCTCCTTCCTTCTCTTCTCCCTGTGGATCCTTCAGACAGTCACTGAGCGAGTTTCCCTCTTTAACTAACTGCCTTCGTAGCTCCACAGAGTCCTCCTCATCCTGTGGGAATGTGTTTGTGGGTTATGGGAAGTGTCCCAGTGTCCTCCAGAGCGTCCCTCCTTTACCCACTTTGTGTCTTTGGGTTGGTCTCTGATGTGGGTTTGTATTAAATGCACATGTGGTGCTTGTTAGTGACTTACTCTGTTTCCATTTTGGAGGGAAAATATGACCTCAGCCTGACATGTTTATTGTTCAGGATCTGAACAGTAGTCTAGTTTGACTTTAGTCTGCTTCAGAGGACACAGCGTGTGTTTTAACACAGGGTTTTATCCACGCATTGGATATTGTTCGTGACATTCAGGAGCATGTGTTTATGTTCAGGGGGAGGAGATCACCAAAGAGGAGATCGACCTGTTGAGTGATGCGTGCTCGAAGCTGAAGGAGCAGAAGAAGCTGTTGACTCTGGAGAAAGAAGAGCTGGAAGAGCTGAAGGACGACGTCCAGGAGTACAACGAGGTGCCTGTCTCACACCTGTAGTTAGACCTCTGTTTTAGAGGTTCAGTGTGTGATGTGTGTTCTTATATCCTGGGCTGTGTGAAGGTTCAGATGACTGTGAGGAGTGTGAGTCAGTGTTTTTACATGTTTCCAGGACCTGGAGGAGATAAAGAAGGAGCTTTCTAAGACAGGTCAGGAAAAGGCTCTGGAGGAGTCGAAGGCCAGCCAGCGTCTGTCGAAGAGAGTGAACCGCATGATCGGTCGCATCGACAAGATCATATTGGAGCTGGAGAAGGACAAGGTCATCTTGGATGGACAGATGGACAGTGGCACCACCCCACCTGTCGGGTAAGAGCTGGATATGATATTTTCACCTCAGCACTGCTGTCTGTGGTGTTACAGAATAATAAATCAAGAGCTCCAAGTTACCTCTGTGTTGCGTAACAAATGTGGAAAATGTAGGGTGACTACTCTGTAACAAAGCCCCTGAAAACATCAAAACAAACATGTTGGTCCGTCTCTAAATACATCTCAACTTCCTCCCCTGTCTGTGGCGCTCAGCTCTCAGTGCATATCTTCCTAATGAAGACGCAAAGCTGTAAAAATTGGTCACAAATATTCAGTTTAAAAAGCTCATTCATTTCCTTCAACAGCTGCTCACTGTAGTTTTTAGCAAATTAACAGGAGGAAAGACCTTGTTGGGGACTTGTTTTAACAGTGGATGAATCCATGTTTGGCGCTCTAGTGAGTATTAGTGTCTGCTTTTTGCACACCAAGTCTGTATTTATTTCTATGATTGTTTTTAATCAGTCATCTGATAAATATTATAATGCACAGAAAACTCACACACTGAGTATGATGCACTTTATTGCTCTGTTTTGTGTAAAAATTCACAATATCAGATAAATTGGAGGTGTTTTGCTCCCCTGCTTCTCTCCACTGGAGGAACCTCCCCAGCTGTCGCTGCCACATCCTCGTCATCATCACCCACCTGAATATTAACGTGTGACCTGTTGTTATCTGAGTTATGAAATGACCCCGAAAATCCAACCTGTCCTGAAAACATTGTATTTGAAAAGAGTGGTTCACAGAGGGGTCGGACTCAAGACTGAGGAGAAAGTTAAGTAGGTAGTAAAAAGTCTCTACTTCACAAGTAGGGTTTGGTACACTGGTCAGCAGTCAGAAAGGCGAACAGTCTAAAAAGACGAGGTCGGAAAACACAAGATTGACAACAAGGAGATACACGACAGAGGGAGCTTCACAGGACAATTTATTTTCAACCATCAGACAGTTTGGGATGAAAAATGCAGACTTGGTGTGCAATGGCCTTCAGTGTCACTGTGAAATCTTCCTCTTCTTTTAAGTAGAAATCAGTGGTTTACACCAGAATATAACAACAGCACGGTGATGTCATGAAGAGAGTCATGTAGATTCAATAAACTTCACCTGCTCTCTGACACTCTGAAATATATACTCTCATATGATTACTGGGGACTAGCACTAAACTTGTCATAGATTTTAACCTTCAGGAAACATGTTTGTTTGTTTGCTTTTATTTTGAGCTTCCTGTCTTTTAGCCTAGCTTAGCATCAAGAGTGGAGGCAGAGAGAGAGCAGCGAGCCTGGCTCCGTTATTCGAGTTATTATTAATCTTCTCATCCTCCTCTCAGAGAGAAAAGAAATGATCACCAACATGTTGAAGCAGTTCTGTAAGAATGAAGCTCTGTTTGCTCTAATGGCTTCTTTAGTTTTATGTTCTGCGTTAGTGCTGTAGCTCGCACGCTCCAGCTGCTGCTGCTTTATGATTTCTCTTAAAATGTTGATTAGGGCTGCACGATAAATAATAAATAAACAATCACAATCTCAATTCATACATTTGTGCGATCTCATTTTAAAAATTACAGCTTTCTATGCCTCCGTGCTGGCGACAGCCATGGCCAGAGGATTATGTTTTCATGTCTGTCTGGCCCATTCTTGTGAAGACGATATTTCAAGGATGCCTAGAGGACTTTTTTTTCAAATTTGACTCAAACGTCCACTTGAACTGAAGGGTAAACTGATTAGAAGTTTGTGGTCCAAGGTCAAAGGTCAGCTTGACTGTGACATCGTCATGTTTTAACATCATATCTCAGGAACAGAGGGGGAGACATTTGGTCAGATGGAGCGGATGGAAACTAGAGAAGAAACAACTGCTAGGCGTTAATTCTAGTTTGACTTGAGCATCTAAAAGTGCAATAAACGTTTTGGTTTAAAAAAATAAGAATCGTGCAGCCCTGATGTTGATTTGTTTCATTTTCTGTGACATAAAACATTTATCAGTTATCAGTTATCAGTTATGTAGCAATGATCAGTTTTTTTTTACTGTAACTATCATCATCATCATTATCATAATCATCTTCATCATCATCATTGCTTCCATTGTGAAATGTTGGTGGAGATAAAACAAGAAACAACATGTTCGGTTAGTCATCATGCCAGTGTATGATCATAAGAGTGAATCCTAATTTACTGAACATTTTACAGATTATTTTTTACTAAACACAGTGATGCCTCAAGGTAAGATCAGCTGTGGTGAACCATCATCTGCCTGCTAAACGCTAACATCGCATCGTGGTTTTATTTTTTTAATTGTCAGCTGTTGAGATTGTGCCTTTAAAGGATCAACCAGCTCCCATTTCTGCTCCCGACACCCACGTTCTGATTTACGTGCACCCACTTTAATAAACACTGAATGAAATACAAAGACTTAACTCACACTGCCTGATCTCAATGATTTAAAACAGTCCAAACAAAACAAATTGTGACCTTTACTGAGGATGAACTAATACTACCTGTCTGATTTAACAGGAAAATAAATAGAAAATGGATTTAAATGCTTTAACTGATCATGTTTCTGGGTTGTTTAAAGTTTCCCAGAGCAGCTTCACTCTCTGTATGTATCAGCTAAAAAATAAATTATTAATTTGAAGAAGTTTTTTCAGCATGACATCACTGTGAGGCCCGTTTGTCCTAAATTTAACCGTCTGACTTTGATCAGTAGACGAAGTTTGACAATAATTTGTCCTAAATTTAACCCTCTGACTGTGAAACAAAGTTTGATTGGTGTGATGTGGGAACCTTGAAATGCAGCATGTTGACCTCTTTGTTCTCCACCATGTTTCCCCTGCATCTCGTTACATGCCATTTCCTGTATGCAGTCTGTTCTACACCTTCAGGGAGAACCTGGTCAGCATCGACGAGCTGATCGGTGTCATGCGGCAGATCCAGAACATTCCAGAGCACAAGCTGCAGAGCATTGCTGAGGCGCTCGATGACAACAAGGACGGGAAGATCGACATTGACGACGTCATCAAGGTGCGTTGACACGGAGACAGGAAATGAGTTTGTGCTGGATTTTTACCAGATGCTCTTTTTGAGTTTTGTTTAATGAAGAAAAGGATTTTAAATTCTGCTGCAGCAGAGCAGTTCGACCAACAGAGAGTTTAAATTCTTTTAAGTTTCCAGAATCTCCTTTTTGAACATTTTTTTTACTGTTTTACAGAATGTTAGAAAAGAGAGGAAATAAGAGTACAAACAAAACAAAACACACAAAAAAAGCTCCTCATCCCTGTGACACAGTCAGTGATTCGATGAAATGAGTGACACGTAAACACTGTCACCTGTTTCTGTTCACGTCACTCCTCCTGAGCTCTCATCCTCTGAGAGAACACTTCCACATTATAGATTTCATCATAGATTTACCAGTCATGATGGAGGAGTGTCACAGTCCAGAACTTTGATAATAACCATATAAACATTTACCCCAAACCATAGGACAAAACAAGACTACGTGGGTACAGTCCATATTTATGTCTCCACCATGGTTGTGCTATTGTCAAAAGTTTAAACATTCATATTTGTATGTGCGATCGAAGCAGCTAACTGATGTTAGCTCAGGTGGACAGCCAACAATCCGGTTTTTATACATCCAAAGAACTTGGCAACCAGACCAGGCCTCTAATAAAGACAGGCCTTTATCTGTCAAAATGTGTAGCCACACAGGGTTAGTAAAAGGGACTGGGTGTCTAACTGGGACTAGGCTTGTAATTGAAGTTTTACGGTAGCGTGGGTTCTCAATCTGATCCATATTAACGTTTCAAATTTCCCTTTGACTTGAAGATGACAGAGGAAATCAGCGTGTGTGCTCACTGTGTAATTTACCCTTGACAGTCTGTAGTTGTGTGTGTGTGTGTGTGTGTGTGTGTGTGTGTGTGTGTGTGTGTGTGTGTGTGTGTGTGTGTGTGTGTGTGTGTGAGAGAAATGTCTTTAGGATCCGCAGTGTTATGTGTGTTTTATGGTTGTCTATCTGTCCAGTGAAAAACTGGATTAAATCAGCATTTATTTGGCACATGCACAATTATAATTCTTTTATGCCTTCCTGCCAGAGGCAACTAATTCATTTAAAACATAATAAAACATCCTACGCAGCCACCACTCATCTTCAGCTGCGCAGAAATATGAGGTTCAGCCCTCCTGGTCTCAGGGTACTGAATGAATTAACATGCAATAATTAAATCAAATAAGAATAAGAAGCTGTACAGCATTTGAGTGTTGATGATATGAACTATTTGGTTATTCATTACGGCCCTCCTGCTCATTCAGCCCTGAACTTTGGGTGTTCTGTAGTAATATTTAGGATTTAGGCTTTAATGACGTCCTTTTGTCCTGCGTCATCCCAGGTGGTGGAATTGATCGACAAGGAGGACATCGACATCTCCACGTCTCAGGTGGCGGACATCATGGTGATGCTGCAGAAGGAGGAGAAGCTGATCGAGAAGGAGAAGGCCAAAGAGAAGGCGGAGAAGGAACAGGCGGCCACACGCAACATTTAACTCATCTCCCACAGAGACACACACACACAGAGCACTTGTAAAAAAAAAAAAAAGACCAGTGAGAAGATGGTGACTGGTTCCCAGTCACACCAGAAGGTTCTGGACGACTGGAGGTAACAGCTGCCTTCTCACAGCATCATGTCACCACAATTATAAAAGATCCTAGAGATTATTTAAAAACTAAAAACAGAGGCACATCGTTTTTAAAACGCACAAAAATCCAAAAGAAAATTATGTTCAGCTCTTCTGGACTGATCATGTGTTATTATTCTTCTTATTATTATTATTATGTGTTGTGTAATTAGACTCTCATTAATTTATTAACGAGGAAACGGTGACATGAAACTAGGTCATTCTCCAAACTAGAGATCTGAAAACACACCTGAGGAGATTCAGAGTTTAAAGTTTAAAGAGTTTAACGTTTGAGGTGAACCGTCTTGCCTTTCATTACATTCATCTCAGAGAAATGAGACATCATTTCTGGACTTTGCACAGTGATCATCATCATCACCATCACCATCACCATCACCATCATCATTTCACTCAGTTTGTTTTGATTTCATCAGATTCTCATGTTGTAAAGTTATTTTGTTGTGAACTCTAAGAGGACACAGGGTAGATCAGGAGGAGACTGTGGTGGCTGCAACCAAAAACATCATCACACATGTAACATATAAATTAATTTAGAGACATGATGTAATGTGTGAGTGAAAAAAAACATGATAAATAAGAAATCCTAGTTAAATGTTGATCATTCCCACTCAGACAAAAGAAAACGGAGGATTCATGCTGTAGAAGACTGAAGTTAGATTTAATTTTAAGTATAACCATGATGTCATTTCCTCTCATTTTGTACTGATGACATCATCATCTCGTCCTATTGTAGCTCTGTTCCTGTTGTGTCTCATAGATCTCTGTAAAATGCCAAAGTTGCACTGCGGCACATTTATTACCTGATAATTACTAAAAGCAACAAACACACCTGTAAAGACTGACTGATATCGACGAGCAGCAACGAACAAGACCAGATCTCACTGTTTGTTTACTTCCTGGTAGAAAACCTTTGTCACATACATGAAATGAAATGGTGCTGAGTAAACGCTGCCTTAGTGGATTAGTTTTCAGCCTCCTAAACAGAGAGCCAACTATTAATATCACTTAGTGTGCACTATAATGAGAACATTTTCACAGCTTTACATTAACATCAGACGGTCTCTTCTGACAGGAAACTGAAGCTTAGCTCACCAGACTCCACTGACAAAAACCATTTTATTTTCGCAGAACATAGCAGTTGCTGGTTTACGGCGGTCTCGATCAGTTTAAGTGTCGGGTGAACTGGAGAAAATATCTCAAATACAGCGTATACTCACATTGTTACAGATTTTTTAAGTGGCTAAAATAGGTTTTGCTGTGGTGCTAATGACGATAGCAAAGCAACACAGAACATGAAATACACCCAGCATAAACATCAGCAACATTAACTTTATTTCTGTAAACATTACAGTGATCAGCTGTTCCCCACACAGTCAGTTATCTGTGGCGGCCTGCCACGATTAAAATATCTGCCGTTACATTTTTATTTTCTGTTTCTTGGAGCCGGACCGTTCATCAGGAGTGCTGCTGGTGTAAATATATACCTGCTCAGTTATTAATTACATCAGTCCGTCGGAGCACGGAGCGACTCTGTGTACAGACGGAGCAGCAGAATGTCAGGCGCAGTAAAACTTACTGTTCCAAAAGTCGAAGTCAGTCCAAATGAATGATTGAAAGAATGAATGAACAGTGGTAACAACAAAAATGAACAGGTTTGCTGATTTCATGTCTCCACAGTTAGTTGTCTAACAGGAAGTGAGTGTTTCGGTGTGTACGGACACACAAACAGCTCAGCAGTCCGATTTCATGTTGTTGTGAGAAGTCAGATTTTTTTATTTTCCTGGTTTGTGTTTCAGAGTGTTCGTCAGGTGTTTGGAGGTTTTCTGTTCGGAGGGTGAAAGTGTGTTTGTGGGAATGTGAAGTAGTTGGTTGTGTGCACACACACTTACACAGTAGTGTGATAACCACGGTGATGTCGACCTCCATAGTGGCCTTCCCCTGACACAGATATTATGGATCGTATGTATATATATATATTTTTTGGGCAGAGCTCTGATGTTCGCTGAGGATTATTTAATGTCAGTGTTTTTGGCTGAAGAAGTCGTGGATGAACTGAGTCGTATAGACGAGGTGGTTTGAGGCTGAGTCCTCAGTTTTATTTGCACTGTAGTGATGAAGGTGTGGTGCCTGTGAACGCGGACGACATGATGATTTCAGATCAGATTTGAGTCGACCTCTGACCTTTATGTTCATCTTGCTGCCTGTTTGATATGTTCAGCTGTGTTCACACTGCGAGCAGCTCAACATCATGTTTCATTCACAGCTTCAGCTCATGATTATTTAGAATATATCTGATTCATTTTGGCTAGTTGTGGTAATGTAGAAAATGTTAGAAAAAAGAGGAGAGAGAAAACAACAAGAGCCCAAAATGATGTTTTCACATGATTTATTTGGTTTGACCAGTAGCCGTCATCTTTCGGTTTCATTTACAGTCAGATAAAACAGAAGGAACATCAGTAAAATGTCACCTTTTAGAAGTTGAAACCAGCTGATGTTCAGCAGATTTTATTAATAAATGACAAATACAAGTAATCAGTTATCAAAATCAGATTTTCTGTCAGTCAACTCATTGATTAACCTGGTTTAGTTTATTTTCAGCACTAATGAATTCAGATTAAATTGTTCGTAATCAATAAAAACAGAAATAGTTTTGTCGTCAGCTGACAGGATTCGTGGTCGTCCACATGTCGGCGCAGTTTGTCAGGTCGCTCAGCTCAGCAGGAAGTGATCAGACATCTGCTGAGCTGTTTGTCAGGTTGTTTGAAGCGACAGCAAAGAGAGGATCCTCCTTCGGTGTTCTGTGTTCACAGGTCGGTTCTAACCACATAAGAGCTCGGCTGTAAACGTTAGAGGACAGAGAAGTGGTCCTTGAGATAACGCTGAGTGGACGACGCTCGATTTAATCCTCTGTCGTACGTATGTGCTGATGATTTACAGCACACTGGTCTCCCATCAGGCAGCGCTGCCTGGGACCAGTCAGACTGATGGGTGCTGGGTAAACACCCGGCCCATACATGGGCCACAGCCAGCTCCTCTGGAGGGTTGTGTTTAGGTTCCAGACGGTCCGGCGGGACATGGCACGCTCGCTGCCGCATAAATCAGCAGTCGGCGTAAACACGTCGGCCCAGCGTTGTGACAACTTCTCCGTGACACTCGGCAGGAGAGAGTGGTGTTTGTGGAGCGCTGTGTACGTCAGCAGCACTGCCACTGTGTGTAGGCACCGAGGGGTCAAAGGTCAGAGGGGGAAGATGTATGACGTAGACCAGAGCGTGTGAGGCTGATGGAGATCAATACTCAGGGGTACTCAGAGAAGCTGCCGGTTTTGTTGGTCTCGGGTGTCCCGCCATCCAGCCTCCTTCTCCCCCTGATGACAACTTAGCTCAAATCTAAAGTATGTTTAACATATGAAACATATCTGTGGTTTACACAAAGCTACAAAACCTGTTGGATCTTTAGATGCATTCAGAAAATCCTGGAAAAATAATTCGATTTTAAAAAAGGAGTTCATGAAGCAACATGAACGTCAGACTAGACGTCAGACCTCAGACTATCAGAATCCAAACACAGACAGAAGCTCAGAGGAAGAAGCTTTTGCAGTCGTGCAGAGTTTTGTGACGGTGTGTGACGGGCTGAGCAGAGTTTACCACCGGCAGCAGAGTTCGCTGTGCTCAAAGAAAGTCTCCTTCTCTGAGAGAGGAGGAGAGGACAGAAGAAGACGGCAACAGACGCACTTTGACAGTGAGCTTTAATAAGTTGGTTTTCAGTGTCCAGTCACCACGACTCTTGTTAGAAGGACGAACAGATGATCAGAGCCGACTGCGGTCGATCCTGTGACTGTCCTCTGATCAGTGATGTCACTGTGTCAATGCAATGTTCATTGTTTGATACAGTAGGTGTGTGTGTGTGTGTGTGTGTGTGTGTGTGTGAGTGTTGAGTGTTTGGACTCAGGGTGTGAATGTGTGTGTCTGAGCAGCTTCAGCAGCAGCAGGGAGCAGAAGTTGTGATATATGAAACCAAACCGTCCTGAAAGATTCCTGTAGAGTGTGAGGAAGTCGTGTCGACCTCGTGTAGAAGAACTGATATTTAATGCCTCGTGTACCTTTTGTTTTTTCTCCCGTCTTTGTGAGGCGGATAAAGTATGATTGATTTGTTTAAAGCAGATTGTAAAATCTGTGATTTAGAAGAGAGAAAGAGTCCTCAGGCTGCCGCAGCAAAAACACTGCTGGAACTAAACAGTAAAGTGTTGATTTGGCTTCTCTCCTGATATCAGGCTGATATTGTCTGTATGTGGGAGGTGATGATTATTGATTATTAACCTTTTCAGCACCAGAAAAAGCTGCTTTTTGTAGCACATATGAAGATATATGAGTTCTTCTTGTTAAGTTGTGGAGACAAAGGCAGCTGGAGAATCAGGATCAGCAGCGTTTTTAAAGTCTGTCTGCAGCCCTGGCGCAGCAGCAGCAGCTCAGACCTCTCTGACGTCTGAACAATAAAACAGGAATTAAAAACTTTCAAATCAAACTGCATTTTAAACAACAGAGCAGCCACCATCTTTTCACACAGGAAACTTGTTGTTCTGAAGACATTCAAGCAGAAAGTGAAGCTCATTTCTCGATGTTTCCTTCCTCCAGTTTCTCTCCCTCTCCCCCTCGTCTCTCAAATTCATAAAACCCAGGATTAACAAAAAGTTTTTGATTCAGAGGAAACACAAAGACGTGATTTGACGTTTATTTCAAACTAAATGTGCTTCGCCGTCTGTCTGAACAGTCGGTTTCAGCCTGGAGTTGTATAAAAGTCTTGTTTTGGGCGCTCAGTGTTAGTTTACATGACGTTAATGAACCAAACTGAGTCTTCAGGTGTAAAAATAAAAACCCAGTGGAGACAGAAATCAGGACAAATGTCTCCTCAGTCTGTAAGGTGAGAGGACATGATGCAGTAACATTTATTACCTGGCCACTTTATGTTTATGCAATCATATTTAAAATGAAAATATAAATATATATATTAGTGATTGAATCCTGAGACAGACAGACAACTGGAGTTTCTGTTCTCAAATAATTGTCATGTTATTTATTTATTTATTTAATCAGATTTTCCAAAGGTTTTTTTTTTCCCATCTGAATGTGGAGACGTCGTTCTTTAAGAAGTGACGGAGGACTGGATTTGATTTGATTTAACTTGAATGTATGAAAAAACATCAGAAACCTCATTTACTGAATAAATAAATCATAACGTTGGATATCACCGCTGATTCTTTTTATTTTGTTCTGTTGTACATCCCATGTTTCCCATCGCTCATCTGTCACTCCTCACTTCACACAGCCATTTTATACTGTGTGTGTGTTTGTGTTCTTTAAAGCCTTCCAGCAGCCATTTTCTGTTCTTCCTCATCTCAGACCTTCATTCCTCAGTCCTGACCCGCCTCACCGCTCTCTGAGCTACCACTCCGTCCTCGGCCGCTGGAATGTAACCAGACCTATTTTTCCAGTGACAGTTTTAACATGTGAGTGTGAGCTGTGATTTTGATGCAAACGTAGAAAAAACAGAAGAGATCTGGGTTTAACCCTTTTGTACATTAGGAACTCCTCACAGGATTTCACTGAATCCTGACAGACTCACAGACCTCCTGACAGACTCACAGTCGTCCTGACAGAGCCTCAGATACATTTAATGATCAAATCACCACCGCAGCGAGGCTGTGAAGTCGTGTTGGACGTCTCTTTGTGTTAACCACAGACCTTATTTCACACACCCAACCAAAAGCACACTGACTTAAAGACCAGGAAACAGGAAGTGCTAACATGCAAACTCATGTCTAGCTGTTAGGACTCGAACCTGCAGCACTCCATGTTGCGGCAGTTTCTACCATTTAAAATCACCTTTAAAAGCTTCTAAACACAACCGGACATGTTCCAGCACGAATATGATCTAAACATTGGGGAAAGAATCAACTGGCGTTAGCTTGTAGCTATATGTAGCTGTGTACTTGGAACCGAGGAATGACTGTGATGGAGAATAGCAGCATTTTCTCCTGTTAAAAATCACCAATAAGCGTTAAACACAACTGAAATCGGAGTGAAATTAACAACAAGATCACATGTTCCCCTGAGGTTAGCATGTAGCTACACGTAGCAGTGTTTGTAACGTAAACATCTGCAGTGATGTGGAGCAGAAAGTAAGAAGTCTGTCACAAGCTTGTGACGTCAGCTCAAAGCCAAAGTGGGGAAACAGTTGGAATTATCAAAGGTTTAGCTCTTGTTGTAGAAACTTTGGCCAGTTAAAGTATAACAGGTTAAAGAGTAAAATTCAAACTGATTATGGAGCACTTCACAAAACTGCATCTTAAAATGTCAAACTGTACCTCT
Organism: Cephalopholis sonnerati; assembly: GCA_019142605.1. NCBI lineage: Eukaryota > Metazoa > Chordata > Actinopteri > Perciformes > Serranidae > Cephalopholis > Cephalopholis sonnerati. The sequence continues at coordinate 36,433,273 of JAGQAX010000015.1, forward strand.
TACTGCTGCTCTGAGGTCACAGTGTCCCTAAATGTCTCAATGCAGACATTAAATTAAAAAAACGACCATGGAAATGAGCTGATTATTCAGTCTGTTCAGTTCATAGTAAAGAATGAAACCACATAGTCACGTAACATGTTTTGAGGCACATCCACCAACGAGAAGTCTAACCACAAGTGGAGCTGAACCTGCTGGAAGCTGCAGACACATTTAAATGTTTCCTGTTTTGTCCTTTGCCCTTCATCACGTCTGTGCTCACAATCAAAGATGTCTGCGTCTGTCAGGGCGGTGAGGTGTGTCTCATCTCAGGCCTCTAAAGGGAGAGGGGCACTGATGTCAGGAAGTGTGAGCTGTCTGCTTCAGAGAGTCTCTGAGGGTCGATGTTGTGATGAGGAGGTGTTGATTACAGAGGAGGAGGAGGAGGAGAAGACACTGACAGTTTGGTGTGTGCAGGATGTGACTGAGTTCATTTAGACAAAACTCATGAATCTCTTTTATTTGTGAGACTGAAGAATCATTGTCTCTGTGTCATGTGATCATATGTGTCCCATTCAATGTGTCTGAGTTTGTTTAAGAACTGAATGTTTGCACTGAAACTGAAGAGTCAACTGAACTTAGAGATTACAAGTACATTTATAGGAATCCAGGGTCGAAGGTTCAGAGGTGTGAGATGTCACAGATAAACTACCTATTTTAGAGAGAAGCAGGTCGCTGTCAGAGGCCGATGGTTTTTAAAAATGTATCTTAGAAATGTTTGTTAATGTTCTGGAAACAGGAAGTACGGAGGTGTCGTTGTATATAAGAGAAAAAAAATTGAAAGTTTTTAAAGTGAATGAGAAATGTATTTTTGTCTCCACACGTAGAATTCTGCAGATTTAAATTGACGGCTTTAGATTCGATCTGGGTTGAAAAACGTGCTCGAGTCTGAGCGACTTTATGTCTCAGAGTTTCCTGACATGATGTCTGAATGTTTTTCAGACAGACAGGAAAATACTGGATTATTTCATGTTTTCATTCTTTGCCCTAAAATCATCACTTTAACATTCAGGGGTCGGCTGCATGAAGCACTTTAAGATTTTTAATTTAAATCCAAATGAAGATTTCCTTTAAAAAAAAAAAAAAAAAAAACAGTTGCAGAAAACATCCTTAAGTCTTCTCCTTAAAGTTTCTCCTCCTTATCTTAGCCTTAAACTTAAGGAATTGCTTAAAGTTTGTTTAACTGTTGCACAGAGGAGCAACTGCATCTTAACATCAACATGGCTAAGTTTATGGTTTGAGGAAGATGAAGGCGTCCTTAGGAGAAACTGATGGACACTCTCAATGATGAGCAACTGATTTTACACTATAAATCTGTCCAGAGGTCAGTTTATGATTTGGAGTTTGATCACTCAACTGTCTAAAGCTGAACTCTCCCAGCTCCGTTACTGTTAACGATGCTCTGTGGTTTTATGCAGGTATTGATGAGGTATTTCATGTACACACAACCACAGAGTTTCCAACACCGTGGTGAAGTTTCTGTCCCAGCAAGAGAAGGATGGGACGGCGATAACAGGTCAGCTGTCACAAGTGCAGGCAAACAAACGGTCTCCATGGAAACAGTCAAATTTTACTGCGGTAAAATCTCTTTCAGTGCAGTAAACACCTTCACGTCTTTCCTTGACTATGGAAACCTTCACCACAACACCCTTAAGTCATTTCTTCAGCTAAGGAAAAACTAAACCTTAAGTGGCAAACTTAAGGAGTAAACTTAAGGTGCTTTGAGCAGCCGGCTTCTGCACAGTCTTAAAATCGACTCATTCAGCAGCTGTTAACATCTGAACCCAAATGTGACACGTGATCGCACTTTGTTTCCATTTCAGACTCCTTCTTCACTCACATTCATACATCAGGAACAGAAAGATTCTGGTTTAATCCCATGAAAGATTTTGCACAAACAAATTTTTCTAAAGATCCAAATGACAACAGGCTCTGTGAATCTTCAGTCGGGTCTTTGGAGCGTTTATAAGTGTCACTCTGAGCAGTTTGATAAATCGGACTCTGCATGAGACGTTTACATTAATCAAATGTTTCTGACATGGACTTGAAGCAGCAGCTGAACGTCCTCGCTGCTGTATGAACACTACATACGCCTTCCTTCTCTTAGAGAACAGTCCTACGATGTAAATAAGTGACGGAGCTCGCTGACGTCTCTGTGCTGCAGTAACCATCATCTCAACAACAGCTAACATTTATCAGGCTGCATGTCAGTTTACAGATGAACTGTGTAGTTAATGTCTGAGTGTGTGACGTGTTGTAAAGTTTGCACTCTGACAGCTGAGCTCATCAAGTCAAACTCAAGAAGAAGAGGAAGAGACGTGTTCTGACTCAGCTGACGTCTCCTCAGCTTTAATGTCGTCTCATCACAGGTGCTTCATGTGCGGACGCCCTGACAGGCAGGTGAGGGGAAAAAATCTGGTGATCCGTTTTCTGAAAAAGTTTTAACTTTTTTTTTCTTCTGTGAAATCAGGTTAAAAAAAGTTTTGACAGGTGAATTTTTGGCTTGTTGTTGTGATACTGATTTTCTCACATCTTACACACAGGAGAGAGAAAACTTTTCAGATCAGAAAATCTCTCACCAGATTTCCCTCAGTGTCCTCTCGGGGCTTCCGTACTCACACTGATGTACTGTAATGTTTGTCTTTATTTCCTCTGCGGTGTTTCCCTTTTTATTTTCTGTAACATCAGTGCCTGTGAATCATTTTAAATCTGTATCCATGTCTGTTCCTGTTGTTTCAGTCACTGAGCTGAAAACAAAAAGGTTTCTTCCGATCTTTGATTTTTGTAAACACAAAAACTGTTCACGTCCTGTTCTGGTCCCAAACGGTTATATTTATATCCCATTTCCTCCTGAGCAGCAGTGATGTTGTTTTTCTGTGTGTTCGGAGGGTGAAATTCAAAATTGAAGAAGTTTACTGTCATATTTACAGTAAAAACACAGTGGTTTATGAAACTCTTTATTTCCAGTCTCCCTTCACACAAAACAAAAATATTACTGTTTTTTTTAATGGTCGATTTTAAGAAAAATTCATAAATAAGTTAAGATTTAATGACAGAAATTAATTAAAGCATTCAATACTACAAATATCATCCTCCCCTCAGCTGTGCATCAACATTACATGAAGTTTTTAACTTTTAACTTCTGTTCAGGCCAAAACCACTTTAAAAAATAAGGGTTAAAATACTGAATACTGTTTTTTCCCCCTCAAATTAACATCCACCCTGAAATAATGTTTGTTTCTCGTTGATGTCTGAAGCAGAAGAAGCTGTAGCAGGAACCAGACAGAAGATCCACACACTATAAAAAGCTCCCAGGAGTTTTAACTGTGCAACATTCTGATCTAACAGATCTTTGTCAGCCATTTTGAATCATTTTAGAGCAGAATAATCTGTAAACACCACATGAAGTCGTTACTGTGAAGCAAATAGTTTCCTGTTTGACACATCAGCAGACTCAGAGCAGCAGCGTTCAGCTGGACTTATGTTTGTCCAGCACTGACTCTCCTTTAAGCTCTGATTTTGGTCTCCTCCGATCACTGAGAGAAATATCTGGTGTTTTAGCAGAGAGACATTTCCCTGCATTCACCGGCCGGTCTCTGACTGTGTCTGAGGTTATGATATGAAAACCTGAAGTGATGTGATGATGAGAGCCGAGGAAACCCAAAACTGGTCCAGAGGAAGAGGGGAGAGCTCAGAGATAGGAGAGGGTTAATCTGAGGGTTTGTGTCTCTGCTGTAGAAACACTGACAGATAAACTGACTCTGAAGACACTGATTTTTACATTGGCTGAAACACACACACTGCTGCTCAGTGATAACCTGACACCTGTCACATGATGTTATTACAGACTCCCTGTGCTGGTTGGAAATGTTCATTTAATAAACTCTCCCTTAACACCATCTTAAGGGCTTTACAGTAATGCAATAATAATAATAATAATAATGATTAATAATGTCAAAGCTAATAAAGGTTTAAAGAATGTAGTGATTCACTCTGATGATGTTAGAGGATTTATTTGACAGTTTTATATAAAGTTTCTACATGACCCTGTGTTCATCACGCTGTGTCAGGTTTGTGATCACCGCTGTTCTTCCATCAGTCTCGACGTCTGAATGTTGGTTTCATCACAGGAAGCTGAGAGACGACAGAGAACACGAGGGTCTGGAGACACAGAGGCCGAATGAGGCTGTTTTGCACTCAGATAGTTAAAGTAGTGTCGGATCATGGCTGTAAATCTTTACACAGGTTTGTGGTAGTAACACTGCTGTCTGTGGCAGTATAAAGCTCACAGTGCTGTCTGTCTGTCTGTCTTTCTGCTAACTCTTCTGATGTGAAAATGCTGAACACATCGACTGCCTAGACGCTGCTCGCTGTACCTGCAATAAATCTGTCAACACATCTTCTGTCTGTGTGTCTGTCTTTTCTAACAGCTGTCTGTCCGTCTGGTGACAACCCGTCTGACACAGAGCTCATTTCTGAGTGTTCATTTTGACAGCTAGGTTAGATTCAGTCTGAGTCTGGTGACGAAAATGCTCGTTAGTTTTAGTCAACTTTTAGTCCTGATGTTTCCTGTCTGTGTGTTTTTTCTCTTTAAACTCATCCAGTGAGGCTAATTCATGAGTCAGAAATTAGAATCGAGGTGACAGGTTGCATAGAATAATGTGTGTGTCATTTCTCCAGCAGTGTTTGACAGGTTTAAGGGCTGATTTATGAGCACATGCTTACTGATCATCATTTGAAATGTGAAATAAAACCATAAATATAAAAGTCAGGAAACATAAAAATATTTTCCACAAAGTGATAAAAGATCTGTTGTAAATAAAAACTGAGATAATTCAATAGATGAATGAAACAAACACAAGCTGAAAGCATCTTTCAGATAATTGAACAAGCCAAACAGGCCAAGGGGCCCAAAGTGTCAGCAGGCCCCGGCCCTCATCTGCAAAATTCTGCAAAAATGAGACCCTAGATATCTGCAGAAAGATGCAAATAAACTCTGAAGAGACACTAAATGACCTTATCTCAGTCATTTTCCAACCTATCAAACTCAAATAAAGTGGAAGATAGACATTAAATATACATAGAGTTCATGATTTTTAGCATAAATGAATGAATAGATAAATAAATACAAATAAAAAGCAAGCCTCAGTTTCTCACACCGCCCTTTTTACATTGATTATTTTTGTCAGCTCCCTTTAAATTAAACAGTGCAGTAAAAGAAAATAACAGAAACTCAGTATATATCCTAAATTATATCGGCCCGTTGTCGACCCAAACATCGCTAACACATCTCATGTACACTCTTGTGTTTAAACCATTTTTTGTCTGTTGTGTGTATCACACACTTTCCAGATTGACTCCATGAGTTCAGTTTCCTCTCAGTGCAGACTGACAGTCTCTGAAACAGCCTCTGGATTTAGTCTGATAACATGCCGACATATGGTTGTACATCACTGATGCTGTTTTAAAATCTCAGAGTGTCTGACATCATGAATCATTCATCAGTCAGTTGGTGATAATCAGCTGTTTATGATTCTGATCTCTTTTCAAGCAAGAAAATCAGATTTTTGACTGTTTGGTATATTTAACCCCAAACATCCAAAGTCAGTAACATATGGAAATATGAAAGACAAATAAAAATATATCTGTTATGACTTGAAGTTAAGAAAGTTTTTCGTTTTGTTCAGTATTGTGATGGCCTTTGATGTTTTGATTTTAATAGGATTCATATGGTTTCCAGCAGAGTGTGTGATCTCTCATATATGTACTCAACATTATCGATCATAATGTGTACTCGGTTATTGTTTTTAACGTCCAAATATTATATATTTAATTTGATTGACATTCAGGGAAACTTGTTAATGTTGAACCTTCATTTTAAAAGGATCCAGAAGCTGCTTGAGGTTTTTAATCAGGATTAAACTGATTCATATCATCAGCAAACTAAGCTAAATTAAACTGTTAGGACACATTACAGATACAGAAACAGTTGTGGCCCCAGCACTGACCCCTGTGGGGCCCCACCTTTAACCCTCAACAGGTCAGAGTGATTATTGATTATCAGCACATACTGATTTCTGGGTTTAAAGGTCGTCACTGAGTCATCACTGAGCCTCATTTCTTCATTAAAACTCTGTTAATGAACAAACTGTGTGTGTGTCAGGCTCCTCACTAGGAGAGGGGATGGGACTCTATGTATATCTGTGCCCAGGGGCCCACTGTCTCATGATGTGTTTCTGATTCAGGGTCAGATTATCAGCTGTCGGCCTCCCAACAGTCAGGGCTGAGGCTGGTGTTGTTCGCAGATAGGCCACTGGAGGGCAGTGTGGGACTGTGGATGGATTAACTGTTACACTGTGACTTCTTCTTCTTGTGATGAAGAAGCAGAGCCCAAAAATCAACCACAGGGCAACTGAGAAAAAACAGAAAAGGAAACAGTTTGTTGTCATAGAGCTCAGGTGGGCGGGGCTTCATGAGTCAGGTAACCACAGAAGAAGAAAACCTAATTGACTAATTGTGATTGTGTAATCTCTCCTCGGAGGGAAGCTCCGCCTCTCTGGCATCACAGCAGGAAAAACAAACCATAAAAAGTGTTTTCAGAGGCAGCGAGTCAAACTGGAGCTCGTTAATGATGGAAGAGTTTAAACTTGTCATTTCTGGGTGAACTGGATCAACGCTCGCTGTTCTGCTTGTTTTAAAATGTCACAATGATTCAGGATGTTCTCACTGAGCCTCAGTTTGGAAGAAATACTACCATCATTTACTCACATAAAGAAAACACCACAGTGGTAAAAATAAAGTCCTGAAATCAAAATTTCACCAGCAGAAAAAAGTGAAATGGAGACAGTGAAACTCTCCAACAAGATACTGATCACAGACAGAGGTTCCTGTTTCCATGTTCATGAATCAGTAATTAAAACAGACCAAATAATTCACATCTGGCAGCTATGAACGTATCATATCACCAATATTCTTAACAAAGGCACTGATAAGATTTAAACCACAGACAGACACTGACGTGACCTGATTTAAAGAGACAGTTTCCTCCAGAATCAGAGCTCCATATTGTTCCTCTACCCTGAGTCTGGGTAGTTTTGGTGTGAGCTGCAGAGTGTTGCAGATATCAGCCACAGAGATGTCTGCCTTCTCTCTAATATGATCAAACTAGATGGCACTCAGCTTGTGGTGCTCAAAGTGCCACAAAAATCCATTGTAAAAACTCAACATCAATGTCTCTTTCCAGAAATCATGACCCGGCTACTCAAGATAATCCGCAGACCTTGTTGTGAGCAGTTTCATATAGGAACTATTTTCTCTCTACCAAACTACACCCATCAACCGTATCACTGCGCAGAGGGAAGTGTGCATCTACTGCCAGTTTCTTGTGTTTGATGAGCTGAAGACAAATTTCCACCTTGTGGACAATAGAAATATCTTCTCTTCATATAAATAAACATTATAGCATTATGAAGACAATAGTGATAGATCACAGATGACTTCCCAGCTGACAGATGTTTGATTTTGGCTGGAATGAAAATCAGGTTGATGATATTTTTAAATGTTTAACATCAGAATTTCATGCTGTGTGGACATAAATATTATGATGTTTTGCAGACGTTGGGTTGTGTTCTCCACACCTTACAGCTAAATGTTGTTATTCTGCGTCGGAGGTGTCAAACATACGGCCCATGGGCCAGAACCGGCCCACCACAGTATGTTTCCATGCACAGTTAAGTGGAGCTACAGTTACAGCTGGATGAGGACATTTAATTGGACTACTGTCCTTGTCCCAGCATACAAGCACAGGAGGGGAATCCATCTATTGACCAAAGTATGTGCGACTCCTCTCTGATAGGTGGAGACACGCCCCCTTTCAGCTTGTTAGTATTGGACCTTTTTCCTGTTGACCTATTACGTCACAGACCAAACAATGGACAAACAAGTTAGCTACGGTTAGCTAGCAGCTAACTGGTACCATGGTGGACAACTTTACAGCTCTGTACCTTTGGTCCGTCCAAAAAGTCACAGCTCTGGATGTAGATGTCTCCATGTTGTTACCGGCTTCTTCTTCTGTTACACATTTAATGCTATTGGACTTCCTGGTCAAAGCCCGGGGCGGAAACTGTGGAGCATGCTCAGAGCGCCTCGGCCAGTTTGGGTCTGATTGACTGCGTACATGCAGGAGGAATTCAACTCCCAATCACATGATCTGGGTGTGTAAGTCGGAATTTTAAAAATCGATGTAAACATATTAGTCTGACTGAAATCGAACTAAATGGAATTTCTCAAAGTCCGGTTTTAATAAATCCATTTTCTCTGATGTCATGGAAACAGACTGAGTGTCATGTGGCAGCATGTCTTTGACAAAAAGGACAAAAATGGACACAGAAAGCGACCTGAGAAGAGAAAAGAAATGAACTGCCGACAGATTTGAGGAATTAGCAGTTGGGTTTTAGTCGTAGCCGAGAGGTTGGCGATGCAGCTGTGACAGTTAGCTGCCTCTGAGGGTGATTTTGTGAAGACATTCATGTTGAAAAACAGACATATTGTCCACATTGTTCTCCGATTTCTTGAGACATATCAGGCTGTTCATCATCTGCTGAATAAACGGATGAACATTTTCAGAATGTTCGTCTCTACAGAGAAACAAAGGGGGAATTTGGGTTTTTGTTATTTATAAGTTATTATGTAATGGTTTCACTGGTGCGGCCCACATTAGATTAAACTGGGCTGAATGTGGCCCATGAACTAAACTGAGTTTGACATCAACATGTCAGCATGAGGAGTTTGGAAGACATTGGATTTTAGTTACTTAACAACTTAAAACCAACAAAATATCAACATTACGTGTCGTCAGTATTCTGTGTTGGGCTAATGTTGGCATAAGTCATCCCGACTTTAAACTTTGTTCACGACTTTACAACCTACATTCAACTAAATATCAACGTCTAACGATGTTGGTGGCGGCAGGGTTTCCTCGAAAACATCTCAGAGGGTTTACAGTTTATGGATTTATTGAAACGTTGACTTTTAGGAATCATTTTTGTGCCACTGTGATTTTTTTTGTGCTGATGTCACTCTGACTCTAAATAAAGATATTTTATTTTATTTTAATGACCTACTGCTCATGAACAAAATATATATAAAAATCCTGCACATTCATGCTTGTTAAGTCCAATTTGTGTATTAAAACTGTCACCATATTGCCATAAGTATGTGGACAGGGCAGAGGACGGCCTTGCCCACTCACTACTCTGTACTTCTGGTCTGGGGCTGTTTTTCATGGTTTGGTTCCAGTAAAGGGGAAAATTATATTGTTAAAGCGAGCAATGATATTTTAGGCAGCAGAGTTCTTCCAACTCTGTGGCAGCAGTTTTTGGGAAGTCCCTCTCCTGTTTCAACAGGATGATGCCCCCTCGTGCACACAGCCAGCTCAATAAAGACATGTTTTCTCAGTTTGGGGTTGCCTGGTCTGATCAGAGCTCCGACATCCACCCATCCATCAGAGAGGAACTGGTGTCAGATCTGATCACCAGCATCAGCCTGACACCAGGAGACTGGTGATGCCCGTGGATTTAAGGTGTCATGATCAACACTCACATGTGGTTGTCATGCACAAGTGTCTCCATACTTTTGGCCATGTATGATATAGTGAGTGTGGAGCCTCGACGCAGAGGTAGCAGGAAACATTCTCCGTCTCAGTGAGTGTTTCTGTGTGCGAGCAGCACTGAGGCCTCTCTGTAGCAGAGCGAGCGTCTCCAGGCCTGTCCCCAGTCCAGACCAAACACACATCCATCTCCGTCTCCCGGGCCGACGGTGACCTCTGCTATCTGGCGTCAACTTAACCTTCACTCTGGCGTCCGTAAACAGGCTGGCTCGTCACCGGAGGCCACCCACCCTCTGTGGTCACTCAGAGGGAATCAGTATTAGAGGGAGATGATGAACGTCTTGGAGCGGCCTCACAGTCACCCAGAGTACACAGCAGCTTTTTAAAGAGCTCATAAAACTTCTCACAGAGCTGCTGTTTCTTCGCTCTGCTGAGGCTGCGAGCACTTTTCATCTCAGCTGTACAGGAGAGATCGACTGGGAAAACACTGATGGATGTAACTTCCTGTTCTTAATACACCACGTAACACATCTTCGCTCCGACCTCGTCACATATCCAGATTTACTCATAGACTTTCCACGTTGACCTACAACGTGCAAGGTACCCTGGGTGTGTTGGTTGTTGATGTTCTGGGACGCCATGTCAACTTCAGCCTGTTACATGCATTGTCTTTTTTCAAAATACACTTCTGTTTTCACAGGAAATGTACAGTTTGAATGCAGTCCCTTTCAAAATAAAAGCACTGCATCAGTACAACACCGCCAAGTGATGTTTTTTTCTTCAACAACACACACACACGTGGTTACGTTGAGTAAAAAAGAACAGGGTTTGGCTTTACAATCTTACAGGAAGTGAACACTGGCCTCTGGGTGAAAGTTGGTGGTTGTTGGACCCATCCACCACCCTTTACACCCACCCTACTCGGACTACTGCGGCCTCAAGTTTCGTTGTTGTCTTGCTGTGTTTCCCTCTGACACCGCAGAGTGCCGTTAACTGGCCATGTATCATGCTGGAAGTCACTGACCAAGCGCTGGTTTTCATCGACTTCTGAGTGAGACCATGTTGACCAATATGTAGCCCACACTGTAGAAACTGAACATGACACATATAACCATCAGGACAGGGGTAGGCAACCTGCGGCTCCGGAGCTGCATGTGGCTCTTCAGATCCTTTCCAGTGGCATAAAATTACATGGAAATTATTACCTACTATTTTTTAACATTCAGATTCAGTTCATTTGTCATTGCTGTAGGTTGAGAGTAATTATTGATGTGCAGCCTACATGCTGAATTAAACAATGTTTTAACGTTTCATCAGCTAACGTGCGTCATACATCGACGACCTGCTGATTTCTCCTCTAAATTCTGCTGAACTTCAGTAGCAGTGGCTAGCTTTGAATTTCAAATTCAAAAGAGAAAAGGTCTTGGAGGAAAATAAAGGATTAATAGTTTGTGGAGAGACTCATTTGCTTTCACCACCAGCACTGCAAAGCTAAAATACTAAAACAGTAATAAATGTCCCACTACAAAGGAGCCACCTTGGAGGAAATCATATCAATGAATGCTCATTTAGACCTGTTCTTAATGTTGATGGACTGATTTAGAGTTAATGTTTCCTTTATTCAAATATGTTTTGTGGCTCCAGACAGATTTATTTTCTTTTTTCAGCCAATAACGGCTCTTTTAATAGTGAAGGTTGCCAAGTTATTTTAATTTACACAGAAGCAGCGGCCCTCAAGTAAAACTCATTAGATTGCACTGAACAGACTGAAAATATCTCATCCAGGTCTGCACAACAAAAAGGTTTCTCGTTTGGATTCTACTGCAGAAAAAAAACTTTTCTTTTAGAGATAAAGAATCCTCACCACACCAGAAGCTTCTGGATCAAACAAAACTCAAAGATTTTTACCATGAAAATGGAGACTTTCTATCTAACTTTCAGACTGACAGACATTAACCAGCGTATCCTTGTACAGTCTCAGGATACACAGGTTTGGACCCAAACAGAGAAACAACAGGTGAGTTTAATGGTTTATTAAGAACAAAGCTCAAAGGCAGACAGCAAACGATCCAAACACCACCAACCCTGAACACCAGGATCACTCTGTTGCTCGGTGTGATGTATTTTTTAACAGATGTGATTGCAGGCTCACAAAAGGACAACCGAAGTGAGGACACCCAGTGGAAATGAAATGAACTGCATCACAATATGAGACTGAAAGTGTTCTCATTGTCAGTGTGATCACTGCTGATGGAAGGTTGAGACAGATTCAAGTCATCACCGTTGCATTTTTACAGCTTTCCAAATATCTTGGTCGTGATCATTTTGTTTCTGGTGTTAAAGCGTTATTTGGTTGGGTGGGAAATGTGTGTGTATCTCTAATGAGAACAACCACAAACATTATCTTTGCAAGGACAGTCTTAACTGTAAGGGGAAACTCTAACAAATCTAAGAGTTTTCTTAAAATTTTGTCATCAGGGGCAACTTTTTGTACGAGGAAGCTTTGTGAATACAGCCCCTGAAAAACTAAACTGTGGAACAAAAGGCTGGAGTACTCAAAATGAAAAATCTAAGAACTCAAAACTCTAGGAAATAAACTCACACATGCCTGACAAGAAGAGACACAAACTGAACTGACAAGAAGAGAAGCAGTGGGCGGGGTTTATATAGAGGGAGGGGCTGATTGGAGAGAGACAACAGGTGAGCAGGTGACCGCAGAGTTAATGAGGAACAGGTGAGACTGATGACACAATCAGGACTGAAGGGAAAACACAAAGGCAGGAGGTGAAAGATGGATGGACAGACAACTTGAAAACATAATACCTCTGGCTGTGGTTATCACCTGCATGAAGGAATAATAAAACAGGAAACTGAATAAATGCAACAAAGTAAAAGCCAAAACCAAGAAAACAAAATAATGCCAAGCAGAGGAAGTCTCACGTATACTATGCTGAAGAAATGCCCTACAAAAAATAAAATCAAACACTAACTAGAGAAATTACTGCAGGGTATTATTACATCATAATATAAATCAGGACTGAAAAAATACTACTTTAATGAAATATTGATTAAATTGTGTGCAGAACTGAAACTATGTAAAGGCCATATGTCTGTCACCTCTCACTTTTCCAGTTAAACTCAATTTCTGTAATTGAGAGACTGTTTAGGGAGCTCAGAAATATTTAAATACATCATTTTGAAAAATGGCAATATTCCTTTTTCCTTCATCAAAATGTAGTGTCACTTTGGAGCATTACTAGAGCATCCTCTAGTTTGATCTGACATCTGTGTCTCCAGCTTTTCTCCTTATCCACTGTTTGTGCACTGTATTGTTTTTATTTTATAAACTTATTTTATAAACTTCTTTAATCAGATGATCTAAAACAATCTGTCAGATGGTGTAGTAATCTAATTATTAGAATATAAGCACAGAGTTTGAGAGAGGTAAGGAGGTGCCGCCATCACTGACTGTGATAGGCTGAGACAGCTGTCAATCAAATCAAACCTGTGCTAAAAAAGACCAAATGACTTCTTAATGAAACATTAACAAATGTAGACATTTTGAAAACTGTCACAGAGACACACAGAGGAAATTAAATGACCTGTTTTGGTGCTAATAACCTGATAAACTAGCAAATAAAGATAATCAGGGGAGTGTCTGATCTTCCTCCATGCAGTCGAGCCTGTAAGTCTGTAAATGCTCTCATACAGTATTTCTGTATTTCTGCTCTGTGTATCTCCATCCAGGATTATTCTCTGTCCTCTGCATGCTAATATCTCACTGCTGCCTGTTTCTGCCTTTTTAATCTCATTCATGGAATCTGGACAAAAAGCCAAGGACGTGAACACGAACATGAGTCACGACAGCTGCTCCGCGCTCACGACGAATCTTTACCGACTCTGCTGCGTGCATTAAATCCCCCTAAACCTCCTGAGGAAGCGTGAGTCACCACAGTGAGTTTTCATTGAGATGCAGATGATGTTTTCAGGTGAGCGGAGGCCGCGCGTTTGGCCGGCTGTTCAGGTATGGTGCAGAGTGATGGAGGCAGACTGCAGACAGGTGGTCGGGCCTGGTGCAGCCTGCAGTAATGGGATGTCTGGGAGGGGATGGGATGATAGTTTTTAAAAGAGGTTGTTTCCTGGCCGCGGCGCAGCTGGACACTCCTCAGAGACTCATTAAGAGTTGCAGTGGGTGCTGATGTCTGGTGGCATCACTGAGCAGAGAAACAGAGCAAAACCCCCGACTGCTGCTTCTCTGGCAGAACGCTGCTGTGTGTGAGGCCGAGGGCCCGACTGTTACTGTGCATGAACAAACTTCAGCCCTCCGATCTCACGCAGGGGACAAACATTTCCTCCCGTGGGGATCAATAAGGTCTAATCTGATCTGTGATGTGACATGTGGCTGTGAGTGAGGACGCTTTCTAACAAGACGCAGAGTCAGCAGCTCTGTGAGTGGAGCTGGAGTCGGTTTAACAGGGAACAGCAGTCACACAGTGTCAGGAAGTATCACCATCCAAAAACCCTGAATCACCAAGCGTCCACTTTACCAGGAAATCAGACTCTCTGTTCTTTAACATGTTAATATCATTACCATCTATATCAATATGAGCATCACTGTGTGGACAGAAACCCTGACAGGAACAGGAAGCAAAAATATCTGGTGAAAAATGTTTTCATTTGTGAAATTGATGTAAGAAAAAAGTTGTTTTTGTTTGGATCAGGATCACTTTTCTTAGTGCTTGTTGTTGTTGTTGTAATCATTTCAGCAAAGAGAGGCAGTGGATGGCGTCTAAACCCAGGCAAGATGGCTGCCAAGCTGCAGACCACTCACCAAAAACCATTGTTTTTCAGCGAGTCATTGCTTTGTTTCTGGCTGCTTCTGACACACCTTATCATGGCGTTTTAAAGGGACCCACTGCTCTGTTTACTGGAGCCTTTTGGCCCCCAAACATGGGTGAACTTTAGCGACTTGTCGCTGTTTTTCCAGCAGATATAGTGTCACAAAATGTGGTTGCTTTTTACAGAGAAGTTGCTGCTTTACCTGCAGGAATAGTGGCATGAAAGACTGTATTTTTTACCAAGACATTGCTGACTGAAGCTAACCAAACGTCCACCACAGCACTGTTAAAATGTTAAGTCTCAGTGTATGTGCTACATAACATGCCGATGTCACATATCTGTGGTTTGCAGAAGTGTACAATACCAACATTTTTTCTGGGGGCTTCGGTTTTGAGGGATGTATTTTAGTTGGCACCAGTCTGCCGTTAGCATTAGCGGACTGATGTTAGCCAGCACAGGTTATGCATAAACTTATTTCACCTGGTTAAGTCTCTTTCTCACCTGTTCAGTCAGAAGTAGGAGAGGAAAAAATGGTAGAGGATTCATCCAGAGGATATTTATGGAACCAATGTAGTTTTAGAAAAAGAGGACGTGTTTGTAAAAACAGGACTCTGAAGGTGAGGATGTTGTTTGTAAAGTGTGGACATGTTGTCCACTCTGAACTCTTTGAAACGGATCTTTAAAAAGTTAAGATGTGGTTTCAGTGGTTTAGTATGGAAGTGCACTGCATTCACTGAATTAAAAAAAAAAAATGACGCCCTATTTCATAATTACAACATAAGATCTTTGTAATTGCAACAACAGGAACTCATAATTACAACATCTTCTGTCGTAATTATGAGATGAGATGTCAGTTCTTTTCAATTCAGTGAATGTAAAGTGTTTCTGTAGTTACTGTCAGAGTGAGAGACAAGAAATGAATGATTATACTGAGCCTTTATTCTGAGACCTCACAAGTTTAGAAGTACAAATACCACTGTGTGTGTGTGTGTGTGTGTGTGTGTGTGTGTGTGTGTGTGAGGCGGAGCAGATAAAGCTTTATTGTCCCATTTAATCACCATCCTTCTTCTAATTGGCAGCTCTCTGACTGAGAGCTTTTTAAGGACCATCATCAGCGTTTATCACCATCCTGGTTAATTCACACCAACGCTGCCGCCGCCACACTGAAGGAGACGTTTTCTCCCCCTGTACACTCAAACATCCTGAATAAACAGAGGGGACAGAAAGTCTGGCTTCATAAAGATCCTCTCAGAATATGTGCTCATTAAACAAACATGACGCTGGTTTCAGAACAGGATACGACTTCTCTCACTTTACCTGCGTCGGGCTGACTAACACTGAGGACAGTGGCGCTGGAAGCTGGATGTGCACTCACTGTCTTATTTCCCAGTGCTGATGTTTGTCACTCATCATAAAAAGCAGCACTTTATTTTCTTCTTTTGTCTGTGTGGCATTTGCAGTGTGTTCTACTGTTGTCAGTTGATGGGAGCAGTGGGGGAACACACATTTCCAGTGTCCCCCTTATGGACTCTGACTTTGACCACAGAGGCCTTGTTCAGACTGACAGCCCAAATCCATGTTTTGGCACATCTAGATTGATTTTAGAAAGTCTGAACCAATAACAAAACTCCTAAAATGTGATTTTGGTTTCAGTTTTGGATCAAAAACACATCTGGAGGTGGTTTGAAAATGATTCCAGTCAGATTTTTACAGATGAGTCTCAGTCTGGATGCTCAGATCAGACTTCAAGGTGTCTTTTGTGTCATCAAATGCAACACATGGAGATGACGCTGAGCAGAAGATGCCTTTTCACATTGGCACAGCCAGGTGCTGTTACACAATGACAGCAACTGGGGGAAACGCAGTGGGGCAACAACATAAGTTAAAGGGGCAAAAGTCGAGTAGGGTGGATGGGAGGGGTGGTGGATGGGTCTAACAACCTATTTTTTCCTTTAAATATTTTGGTGGTGAAAGTCAGTTCTCTGTGCGGGAAGAATGACCCAGTGATGAATTCAAACTTGTCAACGTTTTAACCAATGTTCCTTTATTTTACAGAGGTTTAAACCTGTCCTAAACATTAAAGAAAACACCAGCTCAGAGTATGATTTGTGGCATAAATGCATTTCACCAGTTTTCAATTGTGGAGCTCATTATCAGCCGTTTCTTAAGTGCACAGGTGTTTGTATGTTTGCATTCAGCTGTAGTGATGATGTAACTGAAGAGTGAATCAAACTCACAGTTTACTGAGCTGAGTTCTGTTTCAGGAGAGTTTGAAGTCACAGCCGCTCGACTTTCATACCTCACTGAAATGAAATGAACTGGGACGGCTCAGCATCAAGAAACTATTTGAAGTGCTGCGCTCTTTTTGAAGTCTGAACTGAAGGAGTGTTTGCTTTTAAGTGTTTGCTCGAGTCCGTCTCATCGAGTCTTCAGGGCGGCCAAATGTGAAGAGAATCAAGTCTTACAGCAGACGGGTCAAAAGTGAGATGCAAAAAGACATTTTGGTGCTGTATGTCTCTGTCTCTGCTCCGTCTCCGTCTCTGCCCTGTCTCTGCTCCGCCCCCAGGCTGGAAATGAATATGAAAATTCCTCCCATGTGAGATGAGATGATAATGAGCTCAAATGTGTAAAACCACCATCGTAATGCTTTAAAGTGGTGTCCAGCAGGACAGGAAATGTGCCATGACTCTGGCCTCTCTGGAGCGTCTCACCACATCGCTTCGAAAGACCAAAGTTGGGCCTCCTCCAGCTGCTCCTCAGTGTGATAAGATGCTCTTTATTCTCCTCTGAGCTAAAACACTTTCATCATCTCTGAGAGAGCAACACCTGAGCGCATCTTGAAGATGGCTCTCCACGTTGGGAGACATGCTGGAGTTGGAGATACAGAGCTGGAGTTTCTCAACAGGACATAAAGTTTAACTCTCTGTTACACCACACACATACATACACACTTCCTCCTCCCTCCCTCCTCTCCAAACCAAACCACAGTACAGATGTGGTGGGAGCTCTGCTGAGGAAGGAGGAGGAGGAGGGGGAGAAATGAGAGCAGCTAAATAAGACGGCTTGAAAGAGGAAGAGCACGTCGACGCGCTGCCAAGAGGATATTTCCATCTTTCTTAAAAAGCATCTCTGTTAAATGGAAAACAAATGTGTGATTGATGTGTTGGAGTTTGGCGATGACGACAGACGAAAGAGAAGAGACGGCGTCCCCGTCTCTAAACGCTCGCTTTGAAATGAGAGAGGGGCGAGAGGAAGGCGAGGGTGAAGAGTCGAATGAAGTAACGGTGGGATGCAGAGGAATGTGAGGTCACTTTGATGCTGAAACACGCAGATTTTCTCCCAAAAAAATTAATTAGACAAATAAAAGGTGTGAAAGTGAGACGAGGAAAATTTAATTAGTGTACTCAACCCTGACGAAGAAGCACTTCATGTGCTGTGAATATAAAAATGACCTTGATGGTTTGGCTGCTTGAAAAAGACTCACATAAACATCAGGTCCTAAACTCCAGCCAAACACAGATGCTGATGTTTGGCTCCTGAAATAACTGCTAATGCTGAGCAAATCATCAACTTCCTGTCACAATTAGAAGCATCTCAGCTTTAAAATGACGATCGTAAAAACCTCCCTCTGGATCTGGAATCATTAGCTGCATTAAAGCTGAAACACGATCATCATCCTGATTACTATCAGCAGACTGCTCTCTGGCCCCGACTGTGTCCATCAAACGTCTCAGTGATGTGTTGATCAGGTGTGGAGACGTCCTGCTGGCAGGCGGACAAACACTCTAATAAGAGTGAAAAATGAAACCTTTTTGGCAACCATGAATCACTCCCCTCCTGCAGAAGGATAAACGGATTATCTTTACACAACGGCTCCTGTCAGTGTGTTCAGAGACAAGTCAACAAGTCCAACAACTGAATCTGTTCCAACAGTCATTCTCGAAGCCTCGCTTTTCTAATTTAGTAAACGCACATATCATAAATGTAGAGAGAAAAAAGAGGAGCTGGGAGCCTCTTCTTCATCGGTGTCTCCTCTGTGCAGGACAGTGTTTTCTTTATCCTGTTCATTAAACCAAACTGCAAAAGGTGTCTTCATCAGCATGAGGCCTGCAGCTGGTGCAAAGGTTCTGTCAGGCTGTGTCCTACCTGACAGAAACTCTCCTCCTCCCACTTCTAAAAAAGGGTTTCTATGATTTATCACTTAACAAAGTGCACGACAGACATATTAAAAAACTTTTGTTTATGACTGAGAGTTTTGCTGCAGATATGTTGTCGCTTCCTTGGGCAAAAATCCTTTGAGCATATTGTAATTCAAATGTTTTAAAAAAAAAACTGGACTTCTCCTCCTCGTCTTGTTTTCAGGAGACTTTGCCCAATCACAGGTGATTTCAGACAGAGAGGGTGTTCCTGTTGGCTGCTCCACAGATGCAGATGAGCGTGCATGTCCCCTCAGATGGTGACAGTCTGATTGAGTGGAGGGGAATCCTGCAGAGAAAGTTTCTGTTCCTGCATCGACAACAGCTGACTGCACTGCAGAGCAATACGAAACACAGGAAGTCGAACTGATCGAACAGATTCTGACAATAAACAGAATAAAACACATTAGCTCTCTGCTAACAGATCTGTATTTCCCAGCAGCAGGGGCAGAACGTACGTGCTGGTTGGCTGTTGTCTTTGTGATGTGTTCAGGTGCAACTTTTTGGCTGAGACAGGGAGACGTGAGGCGACGCAGCAGGAGGGCTGTGTCAACGCTACCTCTCTGAAGTCAGTTTGCTGTGTCTGGGCCTTCAGGGTTAATTGCTCCTTTTACTTTGTGTTTCCAAAACCCCAAACCATTCAACACCTGAAGATCTCTGCTGATGCACCTGAAGACAGGACGTCCGAGGTCATGTGATCAAACTAAACCTCATGATGAGAAGTTTCTGATTATTGGTTGGAGACAGGATGTGAACCGCCGTCTCCTCCATCAAAGTCACACACTTTAGGGACATTACAGGTAATGTAGTTTATTAAACCTCCTGAGATCGATGCACGGTGTTTCCTTTACACTCAGCACCTTTTATTTTCTTTTCATACTGCAGGAAATGTAAAATTACATTTTGGGAATTGAATTTAAAAAAGCCGCAAAATTCCACCGAGTCAAAGTCAAAGTGTCACCAGAGAGATCGTTATGAATGTTGGTTCTCAGTGACTCTGACAGGCCTGTGTGGGAGCAGTATGTGTGTGTGTGAACAGTGTGTATATGTGCATGGAGCTCCTCCCTCCCAACTGTTGCTACACACCTTTTCAGGAAGCCGCCCCCCGTCCCCCCTCCCCTCTGCAGGCAGGTGACCAAAGGACACACACAGACTTTTTTAAACCCTTCACGGTGTTTTGGACGGTTGAGGGCCTGGCAGAGCTGCGGCTGGACGACCTGCCGCCACCTTGGCATCCAAACAGACGGGACATTCTGAGAGTCAGGGGGCGGGGTGGGGAGACAGCGGTGGAAGCCCCCCCCCTCCCCCACCCACAGTCTGGCAAGGTGAGCAGAAAGATGGAGGGAGGAGGAGAGAGGCGGAGCTTCACCGTCCTCTGCCGGATGGAGGAGAGGAGAGAAGGGGGGAGGAGAAAGGGAAGATGGGAAGGAGATTGGAGGGGGTGGGGGGGTGGGGCTCACCTTGTTTAGAAGGAGACTCCCTCCACCCTCACCCACCTCCACCAGCACACCCACAGAGGCAGCCTGGCAGGAGGGAAGACAGGTGGAGCTCCCTCCTCCTCCGTCTCTCTGCTTCTCTCTGTTTTCATTTAAGTCCAGTGTGTTTGAAGGGCATCCACACACACACACACACACACACACACACACACACACACACACACACACACACACACACACACACACACACACACACACTCACTGTGGAGAGCTGCCAGCCTGCTGCTGCTGCTGCTGTTGATGAGAGGGGAGAGAAGCCTTTATAGTGACTGATGGCGTCCTGAGCCAGCTCCCATCCCCACCCTCCAACACACTAACACACCAACACCATCAGCAGCTCCGCCGCTCTTTGTTTGGCGCCTTCAACTCGACAAGAACAAAAGAATCTACTTTCAGGTTCCACATCGAGATCTGAAGGTGAAGAGGAGGAAAAACAGAAAACAGAAACTGATGAAAACATAGTGGCTTTGAATGTTTCTATTTAACCTGCATTTTAAAAAAAAATCTTTTGTGAAGCTCATAGTTTTGTTTTTTTTGGATGAAATATTCAATATAAATAAAGTTTTATTGTTATTGTCTTGAAAATGCAACAGAAACAGTCACAGTGTGACCTGTGACTTGTCAGGTGTGACTCAGGTTATTAAAAGTAGCACGACACATAAACGAAGTATAAAATTAGAACCATCACTGAAACTGCACATCAGGTTGAACATTTTTATATTTGCTATTTTTTAATCGGAAAAATTTCCACAGTGACATCTGAAAAACTTCCTAGAGCAGTCTTGTCAGATAAAGACAAAAACAAAGAAAAAACAACACCTCACCATGAGAATAAATACATTTATGACAATAACTCGTCCTGATGATCTTACACCAACAACACAAACAATGTCATTAAATAATTCTAAAATATGAGAAACAAATTAGGCCCTCCAGCACACACCGGACGCATCGCACTGCAGCTCGTCAACAGATGACCATGCAAAGTTATCAGTACTTTTACTGGAAGATCTGTACTTCTTACCTCTCTGTTAAATTCAAATCATGTGTCGACAGCCTCTAATTAAAGTTGATTTCTCACCTGAAGAGCTGATCTCCAGAGCTATGACTCAACAGAAAGTATCTTTTTGCCCACTGTCTTTATAATTTCTCAGCCTCTTAGTGTCCAGGAGCGCCAACATGTGTCTAGTCAATGTGTTTTGGCTTTAAGAGTCTAAAACCTTGCAAGCGGCTCTTTGAGGTTGTACTTAAACAAAAGTTGTGATGTCAGCCATCTTACTTTTTGCATCATAGTGTGCTAACACAGATGGGACATTTCAATTACCGCAAAAAAAAAAACAAAACATGTTGGCACTTTAGGTGCAGATACATCAGATACGTCGGGGGAAACACAGCGGGAAAACAAAGTAAGTTAAGAGAGTGGAGGTCCGGATGGCAATCCATCTGTAGCTGTTGTGGGGACCAATATTTACACGCAAACACAGGCCGTGACCATGAATAAAAATTACCATCATGTATAGTGTCATTGTAATGTAAATATCGCCATATACTTGTATTATGAGAGCATACAATGTAATATTAGAGGTCTAACTGATATCACACTTGTGATTCAGATGCACGTCAGTGTCTGACAGCCAGAGTCATATTGTCTGATGACTTCCCCTCTGTGTCGTCAGTCTTTTTGTTTTGGTTTTGCGTGGCTGCCCGCCGTCACTCAGCTGATTGGTAATTTTAAGGCCCCAGCAGGATGAAGTCCTGAGTATGAGCAGCAAATGAACCAATCTGCGCCTCTCCTCAGGCTGTAATGGAGTCAGACCAACGCTGGATATGTGGGAGACCTCATTCTTCTGTAATATCACATCCAAGTCGTAGCTATTCAGATTCATTACAGAGGATCTGTGTTGTGTGTTCTGATCAGGGATGGTGCAGTGACAGCTGCTCATGACTTTTTTAACCCTTTAAAATAAAACCTGACTTCCTGCAGACGGCTGCAGTTTTTATTCTGTAAAATCTGTTGAAAAAAGTCTGATTTTTTTGCACTAAACACAATTTGAATAGTTTTATCAGATATGGTTTATTGACTGACATATTAACCTTTTAGTTTTTAGATTGTACAAGATTCTCTAAAAAATGACATCACAATAAGCAGAAATATCAACGCAGGCCCTGGTGGACTGTTTCTACTGCAGATCTCAAAGGGTTAAAGTAATAATACAAGTCGTAGTTTGGTTTGAATTCTTCTCTGAGGTCTGAGTTTGGCACAAAGTTTTTCCAGTTTGTTCTCAGGTGAATTGAATTGAAGACATTTAGGAGGCTGAGGCCAGTCCACAGGAAGAGTAACTGCAGTGATGGGGCTCTGGGAGCTCTGTGTCCTCTCGCTGTGATGGCGAATAGATCTCATTCAGATGGGGATGGATGAGGCTGCGTTCACAGTAGCTGCAGTGCCGCTACATCGCCATTTGTTTTCATTACGCAGCCAAAACAAGCTGAGCGGACGGAGAGACAGTGGACGGGCTCAGTATGGATTTTGTAGAGTGCGTCATTGTTCACGTGTGAAGAGTTTGGCTGAAGACAAAAAACTTTGTGGCCTCTCTGTCCTCACTTTATAAACTTCTGATTCATGTGTAAAAGATTCAGCTCGGAGGTTAAACTGAGACTTGAACGGCTCGAGTCCCTGCACACCTCACACTCAGACAGCTGAGAGTCCATTTTAAGCACCGCCGTCGGAGTGTCTCAGGAGCTTCCCGAGGGTCGACGTTCCAGCAGCAGCCGATTCTGCTTTCAGTGATGTGTTGTCTGTGGACAGGCTTTGTGATAGAGTTTTATTCTCAGGGGGGGAATCTTGTCTTCGTACCCAGAGGCAGACAGACACTTAAACAGCAGTGATAAAAACACACGTGGGCCACAGACGACAGTCGTTTTATTTTGGAGACATTTTGAAGTCTTCAGCTGCGAGTCGAGTCGATATTCTCCGAGGTGCTTCAGTGTCAGCGCCGTCCACAAACTTTGAAATGGAAACGCCTGTTTTTCCTCGAACTGCTGAGCGTGACATCGTGTAAATGGGAAAAACTGTTCATATGCAGAGGTGTAGATTTTGGTTGGGGGGGGCGGGGACACAGGGGACACATCCCCACCAATGTTTACAACATGTGCATTTGTCCCCCACAAATAAAAAAAGCAGAAGAGCAGCAGAGGACTTTTACCGACAAAATTAAAGATAAGATGCAAAGTATAGTGTTTGATACTCAACATTTTGTGGCGGAGCTTCTGTTACAAACCCAGGGTACCTTGGACGTGGGAGAGGGTGATAGAGGCTCCAGCTTTGAGGAAGAAGCTGTTCCTCAGTCTGTTAGAGCAGGTTTTTATGGTCCTGTATTTCCTGATGGCAAAGGGACAAACAGTCTGTGGTTGCGGTAGGTTGGGTCTTTAGCTGAAGACTTACACCTGATGTTGATCTGTTTTCTGACACAGCCAGTCTGAACTGATTTGCCACATCTTGTCTCCAGTCAAACGATATCTGAATTTCATCCTTTTGTGCTGGAGGTCTGATCCCAGATTGTCTCAACCAACCATACAGAACGGGTCTCCTCCTGAAGAGTTTACCGGGTTAGCATTAGCTAACACAGCAGCAGCACTAACACCCTACGCTGAGCCGTCAAACCGTCCCAACCAACTCACAGTGGTACAGACGAAATGGCTCTCATCAAGCTTGTTAATAACCATTAGGTAACATTAGCCATGTGATGCTAACAGTTAGCCATGTCACTGCACTGTTACTGCATGATTGTGATTGGTTTAGAGAATTACAAACAATCCAGAGTGTTCTTCCTCCTGTAGCAGAATGATAACGTCTGCTTCCAGACTGTTCTCCAGCACTCACACTGGGATGTAGAGACAGGTCTGGTTACACGAGACTACTTGGAGCATGATCAGAAACCATGAGGGTGCTACAAGGTTTTTATCTTTATTACTTTTTTCTTTTGTCTGTTTTTTGGTTTTATCCCTCCGACCACGTGGAGCTGCATTTCTATCTGTCATTTTAAATAAATAAGGAAAACAATACAGAAAACAGGAAAAGCTTTTGTCACATTTCTACAGAAGCGGGCTGCTCACATCTCGCTCTGACTGTCATCTGTTCAGTTAGAGGGAGGAAAGAGACCAGCGTTTTTTAACCGAGGCCAAATTCACACATTGTTTCAGCTCAGCTCGGCTGGACTGGCAGCTCTCTGCAGGTTTCTCTGCATTTGGATTCACACGTCGTTTTGGAAACGCTCCACTCAGCAGGTTCGCTCCATTCCAGTCAGGTTTGTTGGCGCCGCCTGCCAATCGCAAGCCCAGATGTTTTTAACCTTCAGTCATCAGGAAGAAGTTGCCAGAACAAACCGCTGCTTCACATTCATGTCACACAGTCCCCAGGTATTCCACAAACTAACTTCGACTGCTCAGTGCGCGTCGATATGTTGATTTGTAGGTCACAAAACTTCTTCAGCCTGTGAGACAAAACTCCTGCAGCATGTGAAACAAAACTGTTAGAGTTTTTAGGATTACATTCATCTGTTGTGTTCAAACAGTGATCGTCATATTTAACTGAAACTTCTGAAGCGTTCAGTTTCAGTTTTAACCTCATTGCCTGGATGTTGTTTTGTCCAAACCCATACTTTGATCAGTGACTCTTCAGATATACTCAAAAACTGCGTTATAAAATGTTGTTTGGCGTCTTTATAACCCTTAAAGTTTCTGTACGTGACACTCTGAACATTAATACTGAAACAAATCACTGTAATCTGTGCAAAGATACAGAGGAGTAATTATGAAAGTGAAGCAGAGAATGAAGTCACGCTCCCTCTGTGTGTGCGTGTGTGTGTATGCTGTTATCTGAACTCTTTGTCTTTGTTGTGGTCGATGGTTTGGCTCTGTGTGCATGTTGGTGTCGATACGATCTCACTCCAAACTCCTCAAATACAGCAGCTTGGTCAGCAGCTCTAAGCTTCACACCCTGACACGCTAAGTGCCCCTTTATCAGTTAGTTTTGACAGCTATTTTAGATTTAGCCTTGAGACGAAAATGTTTATTAGTTTTAATCACATTTTAGTCATTTTTATTCTTCATAATTTTAGTTGACGAAGTTTCAAAACGTTTTAGTTAAAAATGAAAATTCATGACAGTTCCTGACATTTTAATCAACTTTTAGTCAGTCTGTTTTTTGTCTTCAAAAATTCATGTTTCAGAAATTAGAATCAAGGCGACAAGTTGTATAAACATTTAATTTCAATCAGGAGACACAGAAGAAAGAAGTAAAGATAACATTTAATACAGAATATGAGTGAACAGACTAACAGATGATTTTGTGCTGATTAAGATTTAACAGCAGTCTTTGGCACTCAGACTTCAGAGGGAGTTTTTTTGTGATCGAGGGACATCTAAGCGGCAGCAGGATAAATTCTCCCGTGGAGTCCAGACACTGGTGGAGGTGGTGGCTGCTGACTCTGAGACTGAGGATGCTGACTGCTGAGGAAGATGAAGCTGAGGCTGATGACTGAGACTGTTGAGGCTGATGAATCCATAAAGACTAGGTGGTGATAGGGAGGTGGAGCAACTGATGACTCGATTGACCTGCCCAAATAATGAGAGCTAGAGACAGTGAGTGAGCATGAAAGAAAACTCACAGCCTAAGCGTGAAAAGTTTCATCTTCCTGTCTGAACTTTTGCTAGAGCTTCATTTAGACAATTTTGTTGTTGTTTAAGGAGTTTTTTGCTCCCTTAACTTTTGTTGCCATCCTGCCTTGCTCCCCACTGATCATGCTGACGTGGAGGACAGCTTTTTTTTGTCTGTGTCTGAAGCCGGAAGTCACTGATCGAGCACCAGGTTTCAACGACTTAGAAGTGGGTTGAAATGTTTGTCAAAATTTGCCATTTTCAGTGTGTAGGTTGGTGCTCAGAGGTTGTTGTTGTTGTTTTTTCTAGCAACAGGGATTTTGGAAGCGATAACACGCAGATAGCTGAAAGGGAGGATGATGCTAACCAAACTAGCTGGCCAAAAGTGTGTTTATAGTCACAGTATACATGGAGGAAATCAGATTCGAGCTGAAGTTCTGACTCTTTATCTGTAATAAGTTATTAATTTAAAGGTTTTTGTAGATGTATCCCAAAACTACAATGCAGGAGCACCATCAGAGGAGTACAGACAGACAGTTTTATCAGCTGAATATCATTTGGTCACAGTAAATCCACACTGACTCAAAGACTTTAACATAAAGAAGCAGATAAAATAATATCAATAAGAATAAAACTTTATGTTTATGGACACTTTTGACAAAGTTACAAAGTACAGAGAAGAGGGAAAGAAGCTCAAACACCACACCCAAAAGAAAGTGAATGAAACGGACATAAGAAGATAAAACACGCAGTTATCTGTGTCAAACTGTTATCAGTCAGTATCAGTAAAGTAAAAATCAGCTGTGAGCGTTTATCTGAGAGCGCAGTGACCCGTCCTCTACTGTAGATTTATATTCTGTACAAACATGAGAGTCTCTAAAGATCTCAGCTGAAATCAGAATTAAAGACGGAGGCTTAACTTATTTGCCGTGACATTATGCAGAACTAGTGGGCTAGATGTGATTGATTGACTCGGGCTTTTCCTTTCAAGTGCGCGGGCACTTATGAATCTCAAATATTGGTGGATTTCACGGATAACCCCGACGCTCGGCTCCACGTCACGCTCAGCTTTATCTCTCTCTGAGGATTTGCGCTGCTACAGGTCAAAAACCTCGAGGAGCAGTTGATGAAATTTCATGAAAGAAGAAGGAGGAGCTGGTCACAGAGCTATACTGGGACACGTGGGAAAGTGGATGTGTTCCCCCCTCCGGTTAGCTCATACTGTGTGAGAGAGACCCCCCAGATGTCTCATTAGGTATATCATTAGGGAGACAGCTGGAAGGGGGTGCAGACAGCTGACACGGGGCTGCAGGGGCAGGATTAGCTGGGACTTTCTGGAGGGGTGGGGGATGTTTCGGGCTCTCAGATGATATCCCACAGAGGAAGAAGTGCTGCGAGCTTTCACTTCAAAATCAACACAACAATGTTTTTTTTTTGTTTTTGCTAATGATTGCTCCCTGACTGACCTATCTTCTAAAAAGTCTCTGACAACATCCAAACGTCAACCCTCTCCTGCAGAATATCAGTTAAACAGTTCACTTCTCTACATCCACACTGTTCAACTGTCCTCCTCAAAAGTGAAACTTCATTCTAAGTAGCGATTTCTAACAAGTCCTTCACCACATGAGGGCTCATTTGTACTCACCAGAGATCGTGGAGGCGGTGTAGTTCAAGTCAGGAGACGATGAAGATGTTAAAATAACGGTGGAACAGCACCAACTGGTAATATAGTGAAAAGAATTCCCCATCCACGTCAGGATGTATTTAATGACCTCACAGACCACCGCCGTCTACAACACTCCATTTTAAGGTACAATATTACGACCTCCTCCATTGTCACCTTGTTTATTATTGTTTTAAACGTTTGGTTGTATTATCTATCATCTATTGGTACACCATGGTATTGGTATACCATCTATTGGCTGTATCTATGACATCATAAAGGACACGTGGAAGTATGAGGGCAGTGACGTTTACAATGTATGTATTAAATCCATCTGATGGAGCTCAGAGACACACATGATGATCCTGGTGTGAATGTAAATAAGACTCCACAGGACGCCTTTCCCTACAGTAAGGACTTTACATTTTTGGCTTCATAAGAATCAAAAAATGGTTCCTAAATTCACCATTACAGTTTATTCTGAATATTCACTGGACACAGGATGAGGAAAATGATGAAAACAGTGTTTAGTGAAGTCACAGTGGACAAATTAGGCGGCCTGAAGTAGTCTGCAGCGTGATGAATGAACAGGCAGTGGAAACATTTGTGTTGAGTGGCTTTAATACTTCAGCCATTAATGCACTCTGTGTCGACTCACAGATCACTCATGGCTGAATCACAGACTTGCCTCTGCTTCTACAGTCGATAGGGAAATTAATGACGTAGTGAGCCACAGTTTTTCACCGTTGATTCGTTACAGTGTGACGTGGTTTTCACATCTGAGACATGAAAAATTGGTCCATCGAAACTGGCTGCAAAGCACAGGAATAAGAACCTTGAAGAAGACTCGATTCATTCACATCCTGACAACTACATGCACTAAAAAGCTGCAATAGATGAAATAGAAATGACAGAAAAGTTGTGCAATAAACCAGTAAAATAGAAACATACAAGTTCTTCAGATTTGTGTTTAAGAAAAGTTGAGTTAATGTAACTTTCACAACAGGACAGAATAAAAATGGCTCCACCTGGGCTCCGTACATATACAGCCTCACAGCGATGTGATGTAGTGTAAATATGTCACCTGAGTGATGTCACAGTTGTACGTAAATTGTGCAACGTTGACTTGTGTTTTCATGAACTGCAGACTCCTGGATCAAAGTCTTGTTTTGTTTGACCCGTTCTTCCCACCAGCCCTACACAGTCTTTCTCCATCTTTATTCTACATCAGCTGTTCTCAGCGTCAGGTATCGCTGCTGATGGGTTTACACTGGAGTCAGTTTAAAGCCCAGTGCATCCCATAGAGACGCTAAAGGGTGTTATCACATGCTGAGGGGGGTATTTGATGATCTGGGGAGGAGAACAGGCTGCTTGTACTTTCTAATGTTTCTCCTCCTCCATCAATCCATTATTGATATTATGTGGCAGATTAAACTAGTCAGGCTTGGACATACTAGCTGCATTAACTATCCGTGGACAGCTACGGTAACACAGATGTGCACGGGATTCTGTTCATGGTACAATTAAGGGTCTGCGTCAGCCCCCAGCAGTAACCAAGATGGCTGGGAGGTGAGCTCACTGTCCTCTTACTACCGACATCAGGTAAAAGTGAAACTAAGAAGAAGTTGCTGGGTCTGGAGTAAGCTGACTGAGTGAGGACAACGCAAAAGCAGCGGGGAAGCAGATGTGTTCATGACATCAGAACATCATGTAGTCAGACAGCTTGACTCTTGAAATACAAAAAGGTACAACATAGAAGAGAGAAACAAATCCCTTTTTTGGTACTGATCCTGCTGACGCTAGGATTGATCTCCAAAATGAAAACATACTATTAAGAGTATTGATATTTAAGGATCAATCTGCCACCCCTACTTTGGATGGATCAAACTTTGATTCTCTGAGCAGCAGAAGGTGGTCCCTTATATTTTGAACCTCCCAAAAAGCAGAAAGGACAAAAACTCTGCAAGATTTTACACCTGATGAAGTCAGTGACATCTCCTCAAAACTGTGCACAAAAGGTTATTTTACATTTTAATATTTTGTCTTAAAAGACCCTGCAAAATCAGAGGAGACCAGGAAACTTGTGGTGTAAACCAGTAAAGTAGAATTGGAGAATTATTCTATTATTATTTTACTTTTTAACACAGATGAAGCATTCTGCAGTGTCCCTCCAAAAACACTAAAAGAAGAAGAAAAAGACAGAGTTTCTAAACCTGATGAATAAGAGAGCTTGAATTAAAGATGTTTCTGTTATCTCTATCTCACTGTGTGGTTCAATCCTGAAGAAATGTCTGTGATAAACATGGGAGTGTGATAATTGTAAGAACAGCACTCAGGGGCCAGAGGGGGGGGCTGGAGGAGTTTTGGGGGGCGGCGTTGGGGGGGCATTAGGGGGGTCGGGGTTTACATTCTTGGGGTATTGCATTTTGCTGCACTTCTGCTCCCTCAACAATGTCGTGCCTCATCGGGGCCACAATCCTCAGCGACCACAGGGCCGAGCGGGGCGACAGCTGCCAAGCCAGAAAAACAACGGCGGCCATTTTACTCCATGTGAACCCGCGGAGAAATTCCTGGAATGGCCGTGATTGTAATGTGGTGCTATAAGGTTACATAATGAGGGCGCTTCATAAACATAATCTCCGCTTCCCTTTTCCTTCCTCTTCCCTCCATGTCACCTTCTCATCTCCTGCCCGTCGACAGACCCGTGGACGTTGTGGATCCGTTTCCCCTCCCCTGCTGCCTCTGACATCTTTCACAGGATGAATCTGGACTTACAGCCGTGCTTACACAGCTGTTGTTTGATTGCAGTTGTGATTTTTCCTTATGCACATTGTTTTTTTATTCCAGGCCTCCTGACAGCAGCTCCGTCTGAAACAGTAAATTTGTGTAATCCTGACGTGTTCCAGTTGCTGAAGGATGGTTCTGAATATTTAGTGACCAGCTGACTGTTTGTTTTGTGTCACCACACAGACCCTGATAATAAACTCCTCTCTATAAATGAGGGGTCTTTAATTAACCCACATCAGCCACAGTTGTGCTGTTATTTCACAGCAGATTTTGGTTTGTATTCAGTGTGTGTTCGTCTCAGAGCAGCAGCATCGATCAGTCACTGAGCCACAAGCTGCAGTTTGTCCCCAAAAAATCTCCTGTGGCCTAAAAACATTTTCCCCGAACACCACATTATAGGAGAGAAGGTCTGTAAAAGTGCTGACAGGACGAATGCAGATGAAAAAAGGACTATTTTTACGCTTTTATTTTTAAACCATGAAGGTTTTATATTAAAAAAAAGTGATATCATACCCAGCAACAGGGTCAACCACACCTCCTTACTGAGGCCAAAGTTTCTGTCCCTTCCTCACTCTGAAAACTTTCCTAAATCATTCCTACGCTCTGACACCTTACTTAAATGTTTTAGGCTCAGTTAGAAGCTCTGTGAGAAGATTCTCAGGATGTTTGTGAATATGGATGCTGGTATCCAATCTCAAAGATTCACGTAAAGCTGGAGTGTGGAGCTTTTGTCTGCCCCCTCTTGCAGTCAGAATAATTACACAAACATTGTTAACACATGCTTCAGGTGTGCCTGCAGGTGAGCTCCATGTATCTCCCTCGCCTCCACAAGTGTTTTTTTTCTTGTCTCCAACAGTCTTCTGAACGCAGAGTTTAATTTAGTGAGTCATGTCATGTGTTGCTCATTAAAGCTCGTTTCACACATTCAGAGAAACAGGTTTGCTTAACTCAAGGCTGTCCTAATCCCTGACAGCTTCAGTGTCAGGTGAGGGAGCAGCACAGGCTGAATCAGAATATCTGGACTTCACTGCACTTGCAGCTCGCGGACTTTGCAGGTGTGTTCCCGGAATGCTGAGAGATCCAAATCCACAATCCTCCATGACTTCCAGAGAGCATCATGATACAGAAATCTGCAGAAATACAGGCTGTAGAGGGGAATCAAAATACAGTGTATTATTGCAGCTATAGGTGGCGCTGTGTAATGTTAAATGAGACTGACCACAAACATTATCCCTGCAGAATCTAATCTGTAGCATTTCATTTACTCACTGTCATCCAGTGTGTGGAGAATATTTCTGGGACCTCTTTGTGTTTCCAACATTTTCTCCTCTGATTCAGAAACTCTTAAAGTCCTTCTTCCTGGTCAAACAGTTTTCACCTTAGGAGATCTCTTTAGGGCTAAGATACTTTGTGAGTAACTTTTATCTTTACCAGGACTAAGGGCACATCCCAGTACTCACACTTCCCCTCATAATTGGCCCTAGCTCTTGTTTTTGCGTGTTCCCACGAAGGGCTAGGGTGTCCCAAACTTTAAGATGAGTAAGGGAAGTGCTTTTAAGCACTTAAGATCCCCACTTCATTTGAAGGGCCGTGTGATGCAAACTACAAACTGAGGCAGGTGTATTTACTTTGTGGTAGTGCGCTAGTGATAGACTGAAAGTTGTCCAGAAACGTTTTAATTGCAGGCAAGAGAGAATTTCTACTCCTTCTTTCGTTGTGGTTTAGACAGTCTGTGTGTCACATGTTTTTTTGTTTGTTTTTTTTTAAATCGACATACCTGAAACAAATCGACCAGGAGAAGAAGGCAGTGAAGGCGTCTTCTATTTGCTGCATTTCTTCTCTGTTGATTTGTTGAACGAAGAAGGATGAAGACAGCCAATGAAATAGGCAATACAACCACTGGAGCTGGCATTTTCGAAATGAGTGCAAGAAGCCTACGTCGATGACACGTGTGACGTAGGTGAACACGTCTGTTACGCTAATTTGCATTAAGTGGCGTCCCAATTCGTAGGTAAAATTCCCTTTCCCTCAACACTATCTGGGGAATCTATTTGGCAAGTGCACTTAAAATCAAGGGGTAAGGTTAAGGGAAGAGAATTGGGATTGGCCCTTAGTCTTTACTTTAAAGTCCAGTTCAGAGCAAAGATTGGTGACGTGACAAGTTGAAACAGGCAACCTCTTGCAATTCTCAGTTCTGCAACGTTCTAAAAACCGGCTACTTCACACCGCTGCAACTTTTCTCTGCAGTGGTCTAAGATGGTTTCGTCTTGTTGCCAGTCTTTGGTCTGAACTGAGCTTAAGGGAAAATTTGTTGTCATATTTTTAAGAATTTTCATGATGAAGAGCAACTCTTTGTACGAGGAAGTTTTGTGAATACGACCTCTGATTTTTAGAGGACTGAAAAGTTCCAAACCAGTGACGAGGTTGACACTTCAAGATTGAAGGTACTCTGTTAGCAGACGGCCATGTCAGCTGTCAATGGGGATGGCCTCTTTATATTCCAATGACCCCATCGAGTTTCATCAGCCCCACCCTGAGGTCAAATTTACTGTGTTTGCTCTGTCATCAGCTTCATTCTGTGACATGTGATCAACATGGAGCCCATTCAGGGTCATTAGTGCGGCTTCAGACGTTGAATCCAAAGTTTGTTGTTTACAGAACATTTAATTGTTACAGAACATTTCATGGTCACATTTTGTAATAGAATATGGCTGCATGTAAACTCTTTGGTCTCAAACCGTCAGACTGAACTTTAAATAAAGTTTATTTGAACGGAGCTGTTGAGCAACGCTCTGTCTTCCTCTCCGGTCTGTATATGTTTCACAGACCAACAGTGTTGACAGCATGAAATAACAGTCATGTAACGGAGGAGACAGAAGGCTCACTTTTTCCACAACAGAGGGAGCTACAGTTTACGTCTGCCGTCCGTAAACAACACACATCGACGCCGACATGTTGGGGTTTGTTTACGGCGGTTCGTCCTCGTCGCTGGCCGGCTCCTCTGCCTCCTCTTTGTTTCCTGGAGTACTTGGAGTGGGTGTTGTATGAAAAGGCCTATTTAAAAAGGACCTGAGGGACCCTTGGCTCTCCCCAACAGCTGCCCAGCTGTGCCCCTTGTCGCCCGCCCCCACCTCTCAGCCCCTCCATCCCCCCTTCTACTCACCAAAGCCTTGACATCACAGCCGAAATGCGTACAACAGCGCCAGCAGCTACTGTACAGCTGTAATGAAAGGAGCCTTCTTCTGGTTCTCAGGGTGATGCGAGGGTCAGTTTTCAGAAACACTCCGACACTTTCTGTCTCACTGATAAAATAAAAAATAAACCTCCCCTCTGAATGTGATGCAATGTGTGACGAATGTTAATCAGCACATCAAAAACCTGCAGCTCATATCAGAAAGATGGATGCTGATTTCATCCCACCCTGCCTTTCTCTCTCCCTGCATGCATTGTGTCACTCCTCCTGCCTCACCCTGCAGATCCGACCCCTCCTCGCCCTCCTCGCCCTCCCCATCCTCCTCTGTCCTCAGGCGAGAAGCGGCAGATGAAAGGGAGAGCCAGTGAGCATGAAAGGCAACGTCTTGGCAGTCAAGTTGACCTCCAGGCTTTTTTCTCCTCTCCTGCGTTTTTTAATCCGAACCCTCCCACCTCTTCACCTGTAAAGCCTCCACCTCTGCTTCCTAATGCCCGTCTGCTCCTCCAACAACCCCGAATCCTCTCCTCCATGTCTGTGGGTGGGACTGAGGAGTTGGACGGAAGGTGATTATGACTCCATCAGTCCATTATTCCCTGTTTGTGCACCAGAGGGAGATCCTGACGGTCGGCTCACAGAGGCTTAATGGGCAGGGTTTATTTTTAAAGCAGAGTTGTGTTAGTGGCAGAGGGAATATTAAAGTGTGGTGGCTGCTCTGATGGTTTTATTTTAGCACTTTGCTGAGAAGAGAAAGGATCAGGGGAAGAGGATTTGGTGCTTTGAGCAAAACTTGCTGATCTGAGGCTGTGGCCTTCAGACACGCCTCAGAGAGCAGCTGCAGTGTGAGCATGAAGTCGCTGGACGCAGGTGTGAAGGGTATCACAGGTGAGTGATGGACAACTGAGTTATAGATATGAGACGGTTTAGTGTCTGACAACAGAGGTCTGTTTCACAGTGTCATCATACAGAAAGAGCTGTTAGTCCAACACATTCTCGCTCAACATACTTTGTCACATATCAGTGTTTGGTCATCCTCAGCCTGTTACATGCATACATCGGTACAACATGTTTTTTTCCTTGAACAACAACAACAACAACACACACGGTCATGTTTAGCCAACACACACACATGTGGTTGGGTTCAGGAAAAAAGAACAGGGCTTGGCTTTACAATCTTACAGGAAGTAAACACCAGCCTCTTGGGTGAAAGTTGGTGGTTGTTGGACCCATGCACCACCCCTTCCACCTGTCCTACTCGAACTTCCACTGCCTTAACTTTCGTTGTCGTACTGCCGTGATTCTCCCTCATGCCACCAGGCACTGACCCTGTCAACATGAAAGGATGGCTTTTCTCGTCTGTGTCTGACGCCGGAGGTAACTGACCAAACGTCGGTATTTGACAACTTCAGAGTGAGACCGGGTTGTTCTACCTCACCCTCACTTGCACTTTTATATTTTTCATTCCCTTTGTTTTTGTATTTATGTGAAACAAATAAAAATCAAACTGTAGAAAGCAGCAGGAGGCCGGTGAAAAAGTTACAGTGGTTACTTCTTTTTATATGTCGCTTACTTATTCAGTTTCTCCAGACTCATTTAGAATGATGTTTAGGTGCTGCTTGGATGGAGGCTGATGGTATATTGTGGCGGCCCTCATCGCGTCGTGACAGGAGTTTTCACCTGAGTGTTGTGTTTCAGTTACTGCAGATTGAAGTGTCGGCAGTTGGTGTTCGTGGTGTTTTGTGCGGTGAGAAAGGGGGTGTATTCTCCAGGTGGACATAAACAGAAGTGAGGAGGGTTGCTGATGTTGCGCAGAGTCAACTGGATGCAAAACGACGACTGTTTCTGTGACTACGTCTATGACTGTTCTGTTTCTACAGCAGCTTTTATAAAAAGGTGTTGTTGGTGCATGTAGTGTTGCCCCCATGTGGCCAGAAAACAACGCAGCTTTCAGAATTTAAAGGTGCCAGAAAGTGAGACAGTATAATATATATATCTCAGGTTTTCCTCAGTGAACTGCCGCCGTGTTCAAAGTGATCGATAAAGTTTGGGTGTAACTGAAGTCGACTCACAGACGAAGACGTAGCTGTGTGAGAACAGCAGATGCTTTTACAACCGGTGAGCTCCAAAGGAAGCAAAACATTTAAGGAGAGAAAAAAAACAACTGGATGAACTCAACATCCCATCCCCGCACAGCACCTGTCAGGCCTGCTGGTTGCTAGGCAACAGCTCCCCTCGCCTCTCTCCTCCACATCGCTTCATTCTGATAGTTTTTTTTTTCTTCTTCTCTTGCACACACCCTGAAAAACTAACCTGCTGTTCTGCTTAGCAAAGAGGTTTTATTACCTCGGGGACGGGTATCGTTTTACCACAGCGGCGTTAGCTGCTGCGCTGCGGACAGCTTCAGCGCCGGGGCTAACTAGGTTTGGAAGCAGAATGTTTCTGTCTGTCTCTCCCTCCTCTTCTTTCAGAGAGATGAACAGCATGGCGCTAACAGCCATGAGAAATCAGGCATGGAATTTATTCAAAAAGCAATTCAGTCTAAACAGTGGGGAAGATATGGAGCGGGGCTTTCACTGAAAAACACCCACAATCCTCCATTTCACCCCGAGAGTGATTCAGTGTCGGAGCTTCAACACTGAGACTCCTCAGAACATCATTCAGGGTTTAACAAGCTCTCAGAATTATATACAGAAACATGTACAGAACACACAGAGGGCTGAAGCCTAAAGAGGACGTGCAGTGAGAAATATACTTCTTCATGAGACATGTGTCCTCAGTGAGTCTACAGACCCCACAGAGTCATAAAACACTGTCCTCTCTTCTTCT
Organism: Cephalopholis sonnerati; assembly: GCA_019142605.1. Taxonomy (NCBI): domain Eukaryota; kingdom Metazoa; phylum Chordata; class Actinopteri; order Perciformes; family Serranidae; genus Cephalopholis; species Cephalopholis sonnerati. The sequence goes on from JAGQAX010000015.1 coordinate 36,469,568, forward strand.
CCTGCTGCCTTGATCTGAAAAAATGTAACCATAAGCGAGTCAGATTTGATCCTGGATACCAAAATGTCCTTTTGACCTCACTGTCACCAACCAGTTTACAACGAAATATCAAAGGTACAAGGAAAACTACTCACTCTGTTGTCGACTGCAAGAACCAACACAAAAGCTTGTCTGTATCTCCATCGTCAGAGGATGTCAAGCATGGATTTAAACAAGGAGGTGGACACATCTTTGGTGTGGGACCCCGTTAAGTCTTGTGAAAGTTCATCAGTGGCACATGCAGCCAAAAAAGTTAAACTGCTGTGTGTGAGATTTCTGCCAGCTACTTCTGGGACCAGTGACCAGCTGGACAGTGTGTGTAAAAGCCAATGTGATCAGCATATTTTCAGTTTTTAATCTACCATAACACTTCAATCAGTAGCCCAGGCTATCATTTGCTTGAATCACTAAACTCAACAGGCCTATATTTGAGACAGGCCTTAAGTTTCTTTCACATAAAACTGTTGCTCAGGAAATATGGTCAAATTGTTTATTTAAACCAGTATGAATGTTACTTGTATAAAAATTAGGCTTTCGATAATATATCAATCATGAATCATTCATTTGATCTAACTCTAACAGACAGAGCATCAGAGAGGATTACAGCACCCAGCACACAGACACAACACCACTTTATCCTGTTAAAACAATACTAATAACTTGGATTAATTTTTATGAAAAACCCTTTTGGTTCTTTTGATCTGAGGACACTTACAGACTGAGGGAATATGAATCATTTACAGGGTAATCCAGGAACGGACACATAATCCAGTGCATCTAATACATTATACATCCAAAGAACTTCTATATAAAAAACTGCTTGGTAACCAGATCACACCTCTAACTGAGACAGGCTTTTATTTGTCAAAATGTGTATGTACATCGGGCTGGAAAAAGTGACTGGGTGTTTAATTGGGATGAGGCTTTTAATTGAAGTTTTACGGCAAACTTCCGGCCATGTTGTGGCATGAAATAACACCATTTAAAAAAGATCCAACTCAAAAACTGTGTCATTTAACATGAGTTCATCAGTCACTTTGATTTGTTTGTGACTTTATGTTTGTCTCCTAAGTACTGTAGTTTCTGTGTCTTGAACATCATGTCAGTTGAAACAGCCAGGTGAAACTTTAATGTCATTATTCTTAAAATGTCAGATTCTGACAATGTTTGCTCAAGATTCAAGATTCAAAATTAACTTTATTGTCTCACAAAGTAGGAAACGTGTCCTGGGCTCTTCACCCAAACTGCAGCTATAAAAAACAACACAAACAAATCAACATTATACAACACACACAACAATAATAAAATAAACAAACAAAGCAAATAAAATCAACATTAAAAGCACCTGTACAAAAACAAATCATTAAACCCCAGTCTCTGTTCTGGCTGTTTATCTGCCGTTATTTAAAGTCTTTACAGACGCAGGAACAAATGTTTCTGTCTTTATCTTCAGTGAGGCCGGCCGTCATGTCAGCTCCTCTCTGCAGCGATAAAGAACTCAGCTCTCTAACTCGACACAGCAGCTCCTGATATAAAGCACTTAAAATGAACTCAGTCAGATAACAGTCAATCTGACAAGGTGTCCTGCAAAGAGCTGCCTTTACGCATCCAGCCTGATGAGGCGACGGGATGCAGCTGAGCAGGCGGCAGGTCATAGAGACGATCAGCTGATGAGAGGCAGGTGTGCAGGAGCAGGAAACCTGTCCAAGGCTCTCACTATCTGCTCTGTGCATTTTATACAGCTGCCTTTTTTAAAATTCACATACACTTCCTGTTGGCGATGTGCGACATATGATGTTCTCCTGCATTATTTTGCACAGCAGATGAGCCTGAAGCGTCCCCTGGTACAATACAAACATAATGTATGTTCATTAAAGTTCAAGATCTGTTACAGAGAGACGCAAATAAAATGAGTATCAGCAGTATGAGGAAAATCTGCACACTTCAACGCAGATACAGTATAAAGAGCTGTGATGTAACCTTCAGATATAAATATTAAATTTACCTTCCAATCCTCTACATACAACGCACTAACAGTGAATGACAACAGCTTGTTATCAGACAGTATCCTGATCAAGAGTCTGGTCAGATAACAGCAGCTTGGTCCCGATTCCTTTCGTCATCATGGCCCCAGATTTGGTGCAGTGTTACAGTCATACATGCTAGTGTTGGAGCTGTTGTTAAGTTGGATACCAGTTCTTACTTTTCTTGTTGACAAACCCAGTTCTGTCTTTAGTTTGCACATTTCCTCCAAAGCAAAGCTTCATGTAGAAAACAGCAGAGAGAAGAGAGCTTCCAGCGATTGTTACAGATGCTTTCAAATCATCAAACATGTCTTGTATGTCGTATCTGAGACTCGTGGCTGTGTTTGGTACTAATGGTTGTATTTTACAGGCAGTCTGCAAACTGCAGATAGACTCACACTGCATTCTCTGCTGCTGGAGCCTCACTCTGCTGGTTTTCTTCCAAAACTCGTGTCCTCCAGAAACGTTTCTGTCCGACTCAACAGACTGATGTAGCTGGTAACTTTGATTCAGCTGCCACTTTTTATAATCCTTACTACACGAGTTTAAACATGTCGAAGTGTTTGAATAACCAGAGACAGAAAAACAGTCCAGGAATATGAAATATGTTTTTTTCTTCCCAGACATGAATTATAATTCTAATAAAAATACTGTAAACAGGCTGCTGGGAGGAAACACATTCTGCAGGAGAAACAAATTACAGAATGATGCAACACAGAAGAGCAACGACTCGACACTCGGCGTTCACTCGTCTGTTACATCAGCCGCTGATAAACAAAAGCAGGAAAAACAAACTTGAATTTGTGCGTTTTGCACATTATCTCCTGAAGTTTCTCTGCATCAGTTAAGCAACATGTTCTGGTTCCAGATGGCGACTCGGCAATGACCCGCTCGGCTCTGATCTGATGAAAGGTTGAGCAGGTGCTCGGGATGTTTGTTGATACGGCAGCGAGGACGTCAGGAAGAATGTTCCAGATGTGATAATTGTTCACAGTGGAAAGGACGAGGACGCAGGACACAAACAAGCAGAAGAAGATGTGAGTGGAGGAGGTGATGGGAGGAAGCTCTGGGTGCTCGGTGTGAGTCACTTTCTGTATGTTCTATACTGAATTCACCCTCCAACCTTTCTCCATCTTATTATTGCTTCTTTTTCTTCTTCTGTCCTCTCCTTCGTCTGCTTTCATCTCCCACCTGTCAATCTTCACCTCTTTTTTCTTCCACTTTTGTCATCTCAGCCTTTCTTGTCCTCTTTCTACTTCTCTTTCTCTTTTTCTCTTTGTATCCCAGCGGTATAATTCCAGGGTTCATCTGTTTGCCACTTTGGTCCACACTGACATCTCTCAACTACCAGACCAGTCGCCAGAATAAATGTTGGCACTGTATGTTTCTGCAAACCACAGAAATGTTACATGTCAACCTGGTCTCACTCTGAAATCGTCAAATACCGGCACTTGGTCAGTGACTTCCAGCAGCAGACACCAACAAAATAAGCCATCCTTTCATGTCAGTATGATACTTGGCTGGTCACCGTTATTGTTAAAAAGCATCTGGCGGAATCAGGGGCAACGTGGCGGGACAACAATGAAAGTTAAGGTGATGGACATTTGAGTAGGGTGGGAGGGGTGCTGGATGGGTCTACCAACCACCTTCTTCCACCCAGGAGGCCGGTGTTCACTTCCTGTAAGATTGTAAAGCCAAACCCTGCTCTTTTTTCCTAAACTCAACCACGTGTGTGTGTTGGTCAAACGTAACCACGTGTGTTTGTTGTTGAAGGAAACAAACATCCGTTGTGATTTTATTTTGAAAGAGACTGTATGCAAACTGTACATTTCCTGTGAATACAGAAGTGTATTTTGAAAACAGACAATGCACGTAACAGGCTGAAGTTGACACGGCGTCCCAGAACATCAACAAGCAACACACCCAGGGTACCTTGGATGTCATATGTGAACGTGGAAAGTCCATGACCAAACGTGGATATGTGACAAGGTGACGAGGACATTTATTTCATATGAAGCTAATAGACTGACAGCACTGTGGTTAACGTGTGGTTAAATTTAGGCAGAAAACCACCTTGTTCTGGTTGGAAAACATCACGTTTGGGCTTAAAACACCCGGTTTGGTAGCTACAAACACAGTTGGACGTGTCCCAAACTCTCTTTACAAAATACCTGCTTCTGTTCTTATACGTACGGCTGGACGTGTCCACAACTGGAACTGCAGTCTGACGCGGGAGGAGAAACTCAGCTCATGTTGTCTGAACTAGAGACCACTGATGAACTGAGACAGCCCACTTTAGATTAATTTCCTGGATCTGTGTCACATGGGTTTCTCTACTGCCCCGCCCCCTTTCGGAGACAAGCAGCAGCCCTGAGTGCATTCCCTCCTGTGGGAAAAGTGAACATGAGTGTTACAACAAAATCTTTTCCTCGCCATCCTCTCCTCTCTTCTCCTTCTCCTCCTCATGGATCCTAACTCCTCTCCTCCATCCTCACTTCCTCTCTCCTCCAGCGCTCCCCTTTTTGTCTTTCCTGACGTCCCTCTCCTCCCCTTCTCTCTGCTCTCTTTCCGCTCTCCATCTTCTCTTCCTCTCCTTTTCTTGCGTCGTCTTCTTCTTCTCTGCTTATTCCTCTGTGCGCTGCTGCCTCCAGGAAGTGCCTTGTCAATGGGAGCCATTGAGCGTGCCCGGCCCCGGCCCAGTTGGGGCCTCTCTGGCCCATCAACAGTTGTCTTGGAGAGGGACAGCAGCCGCCAGAGCTGGCCGTTCTCCCGCCGTGCTCCTTTGACCCGGCCCGGCCCGAAGCTGCCCGCTTCCAGACCAAACACGCCGGTCCAGAGCCAGCGGTGGTGCTGCTCGTGGAGGGTGTGTGTGTGTGTGTGAGCTGTTAGTGTGGCTGGCTGAGGTCAGTGTTGCAGCACAATGAAGCCTCTGGCTGCGATGGACTGTCTGACCGCCGCTGACAAGTGGAAGCAACAAGATTCTGTCATTTCTGTGTTTGGATTCATCTTTGACAGGAAGTGAGAGGAAATTAAATCTGTCTGTGTCACATACACAATCAAATATTTAAATACATAATGCAGTGAAATGCTGAGATATCATCTCCACTGACAATCAGTCGTACCTAATATGAAAACGCCTTTAGACATTTGTGTGAAATTTTGGCATAATGAGGGTATGAATTCTTGAGTTATGGCTAAATACATGTTTTGTAAAGGTCACACTGACCCTGAACTTTGACCTCAAAATTATAATCAGTTCATTTTAAGTCCACGTGGATGTTTGTGTCAAATTTAAAGAAATCACCAAGATTCTAGATGAACTTTATTGTCCCACAAAGTGAAATATGTCCTGGGCTCTTCACCCAAACTGCGGCCAAAAGATACAACACAAACAAAAAATCAACATTAAACACCAAACGTAACAAACAAAAAAGATAAATTATAACATCAAGCTCTAAAAACACCTGTACAAAAAGACAAATCATCAAATCATCATAAACCAGTCTTTATTCTGGCTTCATCTGCCATTATTCAACAGCTTTATAGACATGGAGATAAAGCATTCCTAAGATATCGTGTTCAGGAAGGATGGACAACCGGAAACATAGAAACTTCGGCCATGTTTGTTGGTGGCATGAAGGCAGAAAAATATGGACAAATAGAAAAAAAAACATGTAAAGACCAACAGAATAGTCTACTATAGATGGTATAAAAATGTAAAATACAACACACTATCTGTGGCATGTGGCGTATTCAAAGATCTGCGGGTCATACAGCGTTCACTCGATGTAGATGCAGACAGTCTCAGATTAAAGCTGACAGTGAACACTTTAATCTCAGACGTCTTTGTTCAGATCCAGCGTGTTGGAGAATATAAAGAAAACATATATGTCTGCCCTGCTGCTCTCTGAATACACTGTACTGTAATTACACACTGAATGTATGTTTGTTCTCTCTGCCTTCAGCCCTCAGTGACCCTGAGGAGCATAAACACATCCACTATATCATTACACTAATCAGCTGCAGCCTCTGTTTCTGAGACACAAAGTTAGAAATATGAGATTTATGTGATTTTATTTTGCTCTCAGAGACTCTGTCTGTCTGTCTGTACGCAGTGCTGCAGTTACACCATGGTGAAAGTATGCTCAGTTGTGGCCTCGGCTCCGAGGAGGAGAGCAGCAGATTTCTGTGATTTTATTTGGCTCTTTTTTGGCGTGATGTAGGAAAACATACTGCGACTGTATGAGTGCATGTGATACTATAATTACACAATGTACATACGACAGTATGTGATTATACCATAAACCACAGCCTGTGGTTTCTTTCAACAGGAGAGGCTGCTGTTGAGAGAAGAAATGGTTTCTGTGCCTTTCCTTTGCTCTTCTTCTTCCAGAAACTCTGCTACCACCCTGAACAAGTTAGAATAAACTTTTTAAATGTTGCTCCCTTGTTTCACTCCGTCTCTTCCTGTATCTGCTGTTTTATTCAGAGTGGTCAGATTGCAGGTCAGTCACTGTGGGACACTTGAGGATATCAGACCATACTGGTGACCATGTAGAAGTGGACTGGATGACAGTGAATGTTGGTTACTGATGAACCTTTATTCACTGCCCCCATAGGCTGCATGATTACGTGCACTACTGTCATGTATAGGGGCCGTGCAGTATGGAGGATCTTTGTGCTTTTATTTTGCTGTGCTTTAAATACACACAGAAACCACACTGTAGATGTCGACATGAATATGAGCTCATAATAGCTGAGCATATATGTACTGTATAATTACGCACACCGCGGCGGTGCAGCCTGATGTTTACAGGAAAACAGGTCTGACATGTTTATGCTGTTTTTTGGCTCTGCTTTAACATGATGATAAAAACAGTGTATTTACATCACATGTAGGTCAGTAAACCACAGTTGCTGCCTCTGCTGTTGTTGTCGAGTGTTGTTATTAAAGGAGCCGCATTCCAACCATATGATTCAGAGTCTGAGCCGGGATTGTCTGCACACAACTCTCAACATGGAGGTGGCTGAGTTGGTGACTAGCAGCGAATGGTGCTGACAGCGTCAACGGTGCTAACAATGAGGGTGGGCACTATGCTTTTGTGATGCCAATGTCCCTCTACCAACATGGGTCAGTATGATATTATCAGCAGTAACTGTCATATGAGCCCAGTGCAGAGCGGCGGCAGTTAGCTACCCAGTGGGACACAAACACGCAGACATGCACCAACATGCGTGTTCAGCCAGACCTGCTACCATAATAAAAGGCTTGGGCAGTATGTATTTATTCCCTCATACCTTCGTCAAATTTCACCAGGGTCTACAGTATGTGACGTGTGTGAGTAGCAACAACCCCCCCAATGACCAGTGAGACCAGTGACTTTGCTATGTGCTGCAAGCTCTCTTAGCTTTCAGTCAAATAAATGAACAATACACACTCACAAAATGACAATAAACTTAATATTCTTACACTTTTTTTCCCTATTAAACACAGAAATACAACAAAACAGTCTCTGAATTCAAGTTTCACTGAACTAACACTGGTTTAATTGCCTTGTTAATTCAACCCGAAACACTCTTCACTCAAACTCAACAAATTAAAATAAAACTCACCAAAACTATCTTGGTTAGACTCGTTATTCATCTAATTAGTTAGTCCACAGTTCCGACTGTTGAAATAAACCCTCAGTTCACTAAATTAGAAGTGAAAATATTTTGTTTTTCCCCACACTCTTTCATCTCACTGCCGCTGCTGTCCGGCTCTTTACAGTCCTGTGACATTATCCCCAGTGTCTGTCAGCTCAGCTGCCTGTTTCCAAGTGTACAGACTGGAGAGTGACCTCTACTGGTGCGTGATGTGCACTACATATAATGACTTAAATTGCGTTTTGACGATATTGAAAATCACATCGTAGGGACTCCTAAATAGCCTGGTTCTGTAATACCTCCCAAACCAAACAGGAACTTGATTCTCTAACGACTGCTGCTGCACAGACTCTGGCTCCGAATGATGTCACCAGCACAAGATGGCAGCGGCAACATCCAGGAAACTTTGGCTTCATATTTGCACAGCGGGAGTAAGTGGAAACGTGTCGTCCATCTTCATATACAGTCTGTGAACTCAAACACAAGAAAAGACGACATAAAAATCAGACCAGCAGTTAGTAAAACAGAACATATAAAGGTCATAAAAACACAGAAACAGTTCATGTCTGTGGCCTAAATCTCTGTCACTTTGCTGAGGTAAGAATACTGAAGACACCTGAGATGAAGGACTTCTCAAATACACGTTGAGTTTCCAGAGGGACTCTGTAGCGCCTCCTGGAGCTCAAGCTGGCTGAAGAGGTGGATGGGAGTGACCTGTCAGGATACTTCTCACTGTCTTCCTGATGAAGAGCTGCACACCTCTGATACTGAACGTAAAGCTGAATAAACCAGAAAAATCTATTATGCTTGCTTTGTCATGTCGAAGGGAGAATAATGGTTTTGTAATTACTATAAAACACAGAGCTCCAAAACAAGCTGCACATCTCTGAATACATTAAACACCATATCATCAAAGCAGCGCTGCTGTAAAGCTCTGTGACACCTGCAGCCTTCGACTGATGCTTCAGTACGTACAGAGGAGAGACACTGAGTTTATTTCACTCTGCTGTCACAGACAATAATGGAGGAAAATGGAAAGAATATGAAACTTCCCCCAGTACTTAACAGTCACACTGCAGGTCTCTGAATGAATAAACCCAACACACAGAGACGCCTCCAGCCTCTCACTCAGCTGACGTACAGTATATGAGACAGTATATGAAACCAGCCAGAAATATACCACTCTGTGTTTTTTCCATTCTCTGGCTCCGAGGGCACTCCACCATGATACACTGTATTTTGCAATCATTTTAATTGACCTCCTCTCACAGTGCTGGCGTTGCTTTCTGACACTGTAACTCCATATTGATTGCAGAGAACAATGGAGACCTGGAGGGGCTTTGTAGTCTGCGTCTTGGCGAAGGGTCTCGTGCCGTTTGGAGACAGATAGAAATGCAGCGTGAAGCACAGAGCTGCCGCCGGACTCACCTGTCACTGCACACTGAGGAGCGTTTCATCTCGCTCACAGCCCATCCATCACACGCTGACAGCTCAGGAGACAGCGGCCATGTTTACATGCGCACAGTGTTCACTCCTTAACCTGGTTACTCGAGCGTTCTCAGGCTCGGGGACAAGTAAAGGACCTTTTCAGTAAAGAACACTTGAATTTATTTCTACAGCAGATTGGTCCATTGTCTTTTTGTTAAACAAATACACGCTGAGAAACATTTTCAAACAGATATTTGATTTGTATTCACAGACGCAGCCCGGTTTGGATCAATGCATATAAATGTCATACGCTGAATAACCTTGCTAAGCTCATAATTTAATTATGGGTCATAGGTAGATTTGGATGTCAATAAAGCAGCATAGTAAGTGAGCAGTACCCACAATCACTGCTGCCGTGGGAATCCTCATTTCTTCCCCCTGTAGGCTGTTAGCGGATCCTCCGTCACCGAGGGAGCTGCCAGCAGAAGCCTTTCATATATTTTATGGAGACGACTTTTAGGAGACGACTGGGAGCAGACGGAAATATTCTATTAACTTTTTGTGACAAGAGGAAAACTCAGTCCCACAGTATCAAAGGTTCATGTAAAGGTCTGACAGCTTAACCTGAATAATACTGAATAATAAGGGAACAGCAGCAGGGCGCCTCTCAACAGGCCTTATATACTGTACTGTGTCTATGTCAGTGCCGGATGGATTTCTGTTGTGTTTCATTTGGTTCAGGTCAGATATTTATTATGTATTTTGAGCCATGTTGGCTACTTTCAAAAGGCTTTGATAGCAACTGTATCATAATTCTGTAAGTGTAATTATTAAGGGGAATACATAGAAATGATGAGTTGTACGTTATTATGTAGCAGATACATTGAAAATTCACATTTGTTTACGTTTCAGCAACGCTGTGGTCAACTTGTGGTTATATTTAGGCACAAAAAAACTTGGTTAAAGTTGAAAAAGATCATGTTTTGGCTTAAAACACCCAAACTTGGTGGCACAGAAGCCACTGAATACAAAATGCTTGGTTGTTAAGAAAAACCCTCACATTTAGTGGTATAAACACTGCCGGAAATTCGATGACAGGTCACTGAAAGCACCCATTTTTGGTGACACAAACATTGCTGGAATTGCAATGACTGGTTGCCAGAAAATACCAATATTTGGTGGCACAAACGCAGCTGGAAATTTAACAACATGTTTCTAAAAAACACCCACATTTGCAAGATGTACAAAAGACACTGGAAACACAGTGATTGGTTGCTAAAAAATACCCACATTTGGAGATTTAAATGTTGGAAATGCAGCTACAGGTTGCTAAAAACACCAACGTTTGATGGCACTCTTGCTGCTGAAAACACAACAAGGTCTTGCTAAAACAAAACCGGAATTGTAGTTTGTTGGTCTTGAACAGTGACTGCAGCTTGACAGCCTTCTAGTCTGGGTATCATGAGCACAGATCAGGGCTGTACTACGTCACTTTAGAAAGTGACAGTCACCCTACTTTCATCATCATTCAAGCAATACAACAAACGTTAACAGCAAGTATCAGGATGATAATATGATACAGGGAGAATCAGGTCCCAAAGCTGGTTCTGTTCCGGTAGAAAAATCCCCGCTTTCACACAAGCCCTGGACTTCTGTGGGCCGAACATCATGTAGTCTTTAAAGCACTGGCCTGTAATGGAGTAGAAGTGTAAAGTGGCATGAAATGGAAATACTCAAGTAAAGAACAAGTACTTCAAAACTGTACCTCAGAACATGAGTAAATTTACTTCCCTTTCACTGCTGTTGAGTTTATTATATTCCTCTGAATCTGAATCTGCTGAATATGCCCATACATCAGTGACAGTCAAGGCCTCTGTTTCATTAATGCATGAATGCACACAGAGCACCGCGGTAAAGTTTCTACATTCTGGAATTAAGACATGCAAATGGCTGATTTTTAAACTTTTCAAACAAAGTTGAAGACGAGTTGGCTGCACTGTTGAAAAACCCCTGAGCTGTGCAGCATGAATAAGTGTGTTTGATTGTGCTTACAGGAAACTGGCTGATGGCAGCAGTGTGGTCACTACAGGGGGTGATGTTTTCATCCCCTCCTCTCATTGATCTGTTTGCAGGATTATATAGTAAGAGGCTACAATCTTATTTGGTTCTGACGCACAAACTCGCTATGGAAGCCTGTAAAATTAAACCTTATAAAAATGAAAATACTCATGAGCAGATGTGCGGCTGATTCATAGCTGTATGGAGGCTCTCTGCAGATACACAAGTGTCCTACACTGTTGTGAGCGTGTATACTTGTGCAGTGGTGTGTCTGTGGGTATATTTTGAATGTTTTTCTTTTTACTTTTAGTACGTGCTGCAGCTGCCCTTGAGAAGTACATACCATAGCACGCAGTATCCACACAGTGTGTGTAGTTTAACTTTGAAGTTATAACTGAATACAACGTAGATAATATAATAATATTTTTACCACAGTGAAATGACATCTGCATTTCACTGTTATTTTTATTTTCATCATTCTGTCCTTTGTCATCTTTATGATTATTTTGTTTGAACAATCAGTATTCCTACTGTTACTGTTTGGTCATCAGTCACTTAAATGTCATCTGTCATTGTGACCTCTGTTTGCGACTTCAGCCAAACGCTGAAGAGCCTGAAGTCACAACGTAGCAGAACGTCAACAACCAACGTGTTGTGTCATAAACATGATTTAATAAGGCACGTTGGTGAGTCAAATCTGTCACTGAGTCTAAATGATCAGAAAGTCCAAAGTTTCACTTGTGTGAAGTCATATCAGTTTTGGACTCACCAATGTGGAAGTCATTTTGACTTATGATGTCATCATTTTCACTTTGCATTGCATCATTTGACTTCCCATCAGTATCTTTATCAAGCTGAACTTTTCAGATTTTCCCCCTGTTGTTTTCAGACCACAGTAATGTTCTCATAATGTTCTTCAAAGGGGAGTGAATCTGAGTGAAATAAACACATTAAACTTTATTCATGGTGTCATTCATCTGTTCTGTCACAGAGAGGAAGACGACGGTCTAAATGTGTAAATGTGATGCCTATTTTTCCACTTTTTCATCTTGTGTCAAAAATGAACCCCACCTGATGAACAACAACGCCAAGCTCCTGCGATTTCACCTGATGACATCATCGTGCGTCAGCCTCTGTAAAAATATCCTCCGTCGCCGTCTGTGGAGGCCGTGAACTTCCTGTTCACACCTTCTATCCATCGCCGTGTGCCCGGCCCTGTGTAAACGGTCTGTATGAGCCCCGTCTGGACGATTTCACAGGCCCACTTTAAATTCCACATCAGTCGTGTTGTGTTGCCTCGGTGTCATCAGTCATGTTCGTTTCTGCCTGACAAAAACAGAAAGTGTGTCTCTGTGTGTGTGTGTGTGTGTGTGTGTGTGTGTGTGTGTGTGTGTGTGTGTGTGTGTGTGTGTGTGTGTGTGTATGATCAAAAACTCTCTGCAAGGTCAAACTGAAACGTGAAGTGTGAGGTTGAGAAAAAGAGGTATTGTTGTTAAGTTTGTCATTGATGGTGCTGTGTAGGTCAGACGTGAGGGGGAGATCTGTGCTCTCAGTGGGGCTACCTGCAGCCAGCTCAGGGTTAGAAACAGAAAAGAGTCGGCACACAACAGACACAGAGACACAGAGAGCTGTCTTTCTGTCTTTGTTGTTTACCTTGAACGTGAGCTGGAGGACGGTGTTCGCATGTGGAAGCATTTTCCCTCAGCCTTAATGACTCCTAATTTCATGGCAAATAAACTAAACAATGATGCCTTTGAGTTTCGCTCCATTTATAAAGCACTGAGACAAAATCACATTCTTTTCCAGTGAAAGTGCAGCTTTAAATGTTCCCTGCTTATCCACCAGTCGACCTGCAAGTGCACTCGCTTTGTTGTTGGGATCTCGTTCTTCAGGTTTAGCAGATTGTTTGAGATTCATTCCTTCATGCTGAGACTCTCACTCTCACTCTCTTTACTGAGTGATTAGTCTGATAGTGGCCCGCTGGTCTCTGCTGTGGATACGAGCTTAGCAGGTGAAGGTGCAGTGTGACAGATGGAGACAGCATTTAGTTTAAAACATTAGAAAACAAACATTAAACACACAATGTGAAAAAGTGACAGTTCTGATGTTTTGTCAAAGACATCTATGTTCTGTGCTGCAGAAACATTCAGCTGAAATGAGCATGCTAACCAGCCCCAGTCTGTCGTGTCTTACAATACCACTTGTACCTCAGGAGGACAATAGTAGTCTTTTTTACAGCACATCTTTAAGGCGAGAATACCACATTGTTATTCCGCCTCACTGTTCTGTATGTAAAGTACGATTGTAGAATGGTGGGACAGAGCTGTCTCGTCTCTGAGTCAAGAATGGAGGTAGTAACGGCACCAAAACAGTCTCTGTATAAACAGGACAGACAGCAGGATGGGGTCATGGACAGAAGCAGTGCTGACAATGCGCTATGTGTAGGAGATTTAAAAAGTAGCTGTTAGCAGTTAGCAGCTAACTCAAAGAAGAAGAAGAACAGACAATGCCCACAAAAAGTGAAAACAGTGAGGTCCAGGAGCTCCTCACCCTCTGAGCAGAGGACGAGATCAGCCGCCATATAACAGGGACGCTAAATGATTGTTATTGACATGTGATGTCATTGTTGTTGTTTATCAAGAGCTGCTGACATGTACGTTATATGTCACACTAGAGGCCAACGCTGCTGTGTTACTGAGTCTGTGATGTCATCATGCTGTCTAAAATCACACACTGGAGCCACATGATGCCGCCGTCGTTTGGTTCTGTATAAACATGTAGAGACGAGACATTGTAGCGACACTGTGGCGCCATCTCTGTGCAATGAGCCTACTGAGTCGCTGTGGTGTCCAGTCTGTCCTCAGCGGCGGGGAAATGTTGACTCAGTGCTCCGTACGAGACAGAAAGAAGAGCTGTAGGTCATGATGCAGGACGCACTTTAACATCCGTCACACTTGATGACGACGCCTCTGTGTAACACTGAGCTCAACATGTTGTTATGACAGTCGGAACAAACCTATATTTTAAAAGTGTAACAGAATATATGAATATATAAAAACATTTTAATGAGCAGTCAGGATGAATCAGGATGGTGAGGAGAGAAACCAGACTGTAGTTATCCAGTCATTTCCCACAGAGTCAGTGTGGAGCTGCAGACCTGAGGAGGAGGAAACTAAAAGACACTAACAGTAGATTGTATCTGTGCTTCTGTAACAGTCTCTGTGTTTGATATTAATATTCATGTATTCATATCAGACGGTTTGTTTTCTCTGTTTTATCTCCGGGAGCTAATCTTAAACTACTGTTTTAAATATCTAGTAAAACTGTTGAAACAGACTCCATCGTAAATGAACATCCCACGGACCCATGCATATTCATCACATCTGTTTCTGGTGGAGGAAGTACTCAGATCCTTTACTACAGTAAAAGTACTAATACCACACTGTCAGACACCACAGCGTCCCCTTGTCTCCGACCTGAACACTGAGACACCACAGCATCCTCTCCTCTCCGTCCTGAACACCGAGACACCACAGTGTCCCCTCCTCTCCGTCCTGAACACTGAGACACCACAGCGTGACCCACAGCAACATTTTTCCCTCATGATGGCACATCATGGGTGAACATGTCAAAACAGCTCAGAGACGACTCTCAACAAGCCCGGCCGTCCCGTCACCCTCTAATCCAGCAATTAGAGCCGAGGCCAGAGAGATGGAACAGATGTTCCATAAATGGGAATGTCAGAGGGAGTCCTGGCTGGCGATGGTATTCCTAATCTCTCCGAGGAGGAGGACGGAGGAGAGGAGGGGAGCAGCCACCCTGCAGCAGCACAGACATGGGGTCAAACAGACTCCTCCAATAATTCATACGGCTCATTTTGAACACCATCAGTTACCAGAGGGGTGGGGACTGTTACTGGATGGGTCATTATGCTTCAAGTGATTATCGGATCACTTTTCTCTAAGTGTAGTGACCTTGACCCCCCCCCACACACACCTTGGGGGGAATGTGTCTGATGATTTTGGTAAGTTTCTGTAACCAACAATCAGACAACCACGATGACTCCATGCAGTGTAACTCAACAAGTGTGGTGGTGAGAAAGAAGGCCTGATTTCTACTGTTTAAAAAGCACTTTTAGCACTTTTCATAAACCAATGCACCACCACAAACACCTCCGAGGACAGACTGTCTGAACTCAAACTATTATCACGTCTCACCTTTCTCTTTGTTGACGAGCTTTTTGCCTCGTCTTTCAGTGCCATAAACACTTTTACCCTCAGAAGCACTTGAGTCAAGTTTCCAAACTGCGTATGCTAAAAGAATGTCGTCTCTGGCTGGTAATATTACATCCAACCCCTCACATGTTATTTGAAGAATGTCAGCGTTAACCATCACAGTGCCCTAAGTGCCTCTCATCTGAGAGGTGAAACGTCTTCAAGAAACTCAAATAAGTCCAGTTGCCTACAAAACAGCGCTTAAGATTACCATGACCTGGATGACTGAGAATCTTCAGTGACATCACAGTACCCTCTGCCTGTCCATTTTAGGAACTAGATACTAATTACTGTCAAATAAATCAAATGAAAAATACATAAATAAACAGTACATTGATTACACAGGAAGGCTGGGATAAGGAGGTGATGGGGTGGTTGCCTGGCAACAATAAAAAGGTGCAGCAAGCATTTTTTTTACTATTGGCGTTTAATTAAAGACAAAAAAAAAAGGCAGTGCGGTGAGCCTTGCGAACCCTTTCAGTTCAGTTAAATGATTCAGTACAACGTGAGATGGTTACTTGTAATGCTATACCCACTGAGCATTAGCACCAAACTCTTCAGCTCCAGCTCAGCTCCTCTTTTAGCTTCTTGTTTTGGTTCTCCAGTCACACATAGACTGTATGGATTAATGAATATTAACAGAAATATGAAATTGCCTTTTGCATTGTAGGACCTGTAGAACAGGTGCACCAGAGACTTGTAAAATAATTTAATAACGTGGCTCGTCTAGACTTTTGAAATGTTATCAGACCAAATAGATTAAACCCTGATAGACAAATGAGTCATTGTGCGGGGGCTGTGATGCTACAAATATGTATCCACTGATTGAAAATGGCCGCACATGCAGCACGAGCTAAGACTGGCCCAACAACTCGTCCACAAACTGTCAACATTATGCTGCAGTATGAGACTTTCTGGTAACATTTTAAATCACAGACTCCAGATAAGGCAAGGTAAGCTCACAAAATTAAAGGTAAAGGAAGTGATTTGTTTGGTGGTGCCACGCAAACGCTCTGATTGGTGGTACCATGCAAACGCTCACTTTAAGTCCAGTTCCCAAAGCTGGTCTCCTGGGAAAAGTCCAGGGGGAACATCCTGTGTTTTGTGACCCATCCACCACCGCTTCCTGCTTTATCCTTAACTGCTGTCAGTGCATTGGTCACATGATCACAACCTTCCAAAATATGTTATGTTATGCAGGAATTACTGGCTCACCATTATATGTGGGATATGTACCAATTTGGTGCATTACTTTTTGTAGGATGACTTATAAACAGTGCATGAGAACAGCCTGAATATGGAGGAAGTGTGCAGGCGTTAGTTCTGTTCTCAGTGTACGCTGTGTTCTGATCACTTTGCACCTACGTGATATTTGTATTTATTCTCCTTGCATCCAGAACTGCTCCACCACTGATATCTTTAAATGTACTAGACGTCTTTGCTTTAAAAACACGGACTATGTTGGCATGTAAATGTCTGAATTTATCAGTACTAATCACTGATCAGTAAACAGCCCACAGCCCACCTGTGTTGGTGGAGAGTGGATTTGGATCCATGGCTGGTCTGCACGGTGCTGGTTTAGGTGGTGTGAAACTGATTTGCACAGTCAGAGTTTGGTCCAATCACTTCATGTTCTGAAGTCGTGTCCAGCGGTTTGACAGCGAGCTGCTTTTGGCTGCAGAGTCAAAGAGTTTTATGAGCTACTTCTGCTGTCCAAAGATACAAACGCTGTGAAATCAGTTACAGTAGAACCCTGCTGTGAACACAAAGAAACACAAGTGGAGGATCTTTAAACATGTTGTGTATTAAAGCATTCATTATTCATCTACTGACAGTGTTACACAAAACTTAAGTTTTCTCTTCTTGAACTTTATTTTATCTCCAGTGAGTCCCTGCACTGTCACCTGTCAATCAAAGAATATGGGTGGGACTATAGGTCTTTTCTCCATATTTGGATTTCCTGTCGATGCAGTTTAAGATTCTTGACTTAGTGTTTCTTTTCTGTATGTCCTCAGACATCATGTTCAGCTGCACAGGAGCACTTTAGTTTAATTCCATCAAACCTTTAACTAAACTTCATTTATTTCTTCATTGTTACCCTGTGTGTCTCCTTGTTTTTTTTGTTTTGCTTTTGAAAGAAAAAAAGGATTGAAAACGAATAATATCCAAAACCAACTGTTGCCTCTGTGAGCGACACCCGAGAAGCGCCCCGCTGTCAGAGGGGCATCCACAACCTAAGCAGCAAACAAACCTATGTTGGTCCCTAAACTATCATCAGGTCTATTCCTGCCACTCGGTGGGACCCGAGTTCTCCAAGGAGCGCTGAAAACCGGATTGTTTTACACGCACCTGTTCCTGAACGTCACTCGGCTACACGCCTGTCTCTGAGGGAGCGCAGTTAATCGCTGATTTGGCACACTTACAGTGACAACATACCAAGGTCCAGTTTCAGGAACCCACTACACACACACACACACACACACACGCACACAAAGATACTCCCACGCCTACACACACTCTCACACACACAAATAGATGCTCAGTCAAACCTCTGACCCCCACACATTTACACACATTCAAACACACACTACTAGGGACTGTTCTTTAGCTAGCAGAGGATGAGGGTGGCTAAATTATGGCGTTGTTTTTTAAATTATTTTATCATGACCCTCCCCGAAGCTCCAAATTTTTCCGTGATCCTCCTTGAGTGATTGGAGGAATATCCATGACCCTCCCTCCACTATAAATGAGTTACTACATTTGGAAAAGATCTCAGTTTTTCACTCTTGTCATGCAAACAATTTTTGACATACAATAAGGTGATTTTGATCAAATATCACTATTTCAACATCAGATCTTTATTTCTGATGGACGCATTTGTCACACGTGATGTGCCCAAGGACGGTCGGAAATTTGAAAATCAAACAATAATTTATGTTTCTACAGTTTCTGGCTGTGATGAATGGTTAAATTTTGGTGTCATTTTGTTGATGCCCTAGATGCTGGAGTGTTAGCTGCTTTCTTTGGGGCTGCTGCTGGGGGCACACGCACTGCAATCC
This sequence comes from Cephalopholis sonnerati, assembly GCA_019142605.1. NCBI lineage: Eukaryota > Metazoa > Chordata > Actinopteri > Perciformes > Serranidae > Cephalopholis > Cephalopholis sonnerati. Next base: position 36,488,096 of record JAGQAX010000015.1, read on the forward strand.
CAGGACTCACTTTGTCTCAGGAGTTGCTGCTCCTCAAGAGCTCTCCTCTGGGCCTGCCTCATTAAAATTGCCTTTAAAATAAAATAAAAACAAAAGCTTTCTTTTTAAAATCATCTTTTATTCATGAAAAAAATCTGCTTTTTTTCTTTAAAAACTGTTTTTTTAAACGCCTTCCTTTTTCTCAAAAATATTGCCTCAAAAAAATTTTTTTTTCTGCTAAAAATCAACTTTAACAAATAAAATGAAATGAATAAAAAATAAACTGTTTTTTATTCTTTTTTTTTAAGAAAAAAAAAGCCCCTTTCCTAAACCAAAAATAAATTAAAAAAACATGCTTTAAAAGGTAATTTGACATGCTTTCCCCTTTTTGCACCACCCTGTCCAACCCAATAAGTAACCAACAGTCCCTTGCCACCACTCTAACACAATGGTTGTGTAACTGCAGACACTGAAACCTCATGATGAGACGACCAGTCCGGCCGCTCAGCAGCCATCTTTGATTTCCCTCCGACTGTTGAGTCACCAAAATAACTTCAGACTGTGTAAAACACATAAAGCTGCGTTTTCAAAGGCCAAGCTCAAACGTACAATTATTTTCAGTTGTCGGCAGAAACGGGGCCGTAGTTTGTGTATCCTGGAAGGCTCGACGCTCTGCGGCTTTGACTGAATGGGAAACAATTAAAGTGCTTCTTGGCAGCACATAAAGCCAGACGGCGATAAAAATGGCTGAGCTTTTCATCGCGTGAGGCCCCACAGCTCGGCCTGTCTGGAGTCATGAGAATCTTCTAGAAATCTGTTTTTCTGTTGGACTCTGGGTCACTTTCTGCTCCTCTCTCTTCTCTTTTCTTCAGTTTGGGAGCACAGTTTACTCAGCAGCTGTTGAATACAACTCTCTTATCACGGGAAATAAATCCTTGTTACAGAGTACCTGCACGCCTTCCTTTTTTTATTCCCTAAAATCTTGTCTTTCAGTTTGTATACACATTATTCCTGGAGGCACCACTGCAGAAATGATGATGGGTGATATCAGAAGTAACAGGAAGCTAGTTAGTCACATAGACTGTGCATGGTTGGTCCCCGTGGCTAATCTCAGGGGCTCGATCATCATTTAGCTTTGAACTGGGTGTGCAGAATGGAGAGCAATGATTAGTCACCAGATCTGAGGGGTCACCAGGTAGAATATGTGATGTGCAGTTCAGAGATGTAACCAGGTGTGTGTCCATGCAGCCCTTTAAAAACAAATTAAAGAATATTAAAATTAATTCTGTACTTCACTGGTAACCAATAGGAAGTCATACTGATGCATTTTGGACAAGCTGGAAGTGAAATACAATGTACTGGTGGATTCTTACATAGGTGGAACCAAAGGATTCAAGGTGAGACTTTATAATGTTAATACTGGATCATTCTGGATTGAAAATAAAATCAACTGTCTCTTAGTCCCATATGTTCATGCATACCATACTCTGTGGACTTATTGATGCTCAACATCAGATATGGAGATGGACAGAGCCTTCTGTGCGTACTCAGCATAAACGTTGTCTGTATTTGTGAACGTTTTCTTAAAATTTGCGCTACGTTACGCTCTCTCATAGAGGAGTCAACCAACCCATCTCTCTCCAAAGTTGTCGAATACCAGTGCTTGGTCAGTGACTTTCGGTGTCAGACACTGACGAAAAATGCTGTCCTTTCACGTCAGCACGATACACAGCTCGTTTCTGTTATTGTTTAACGGGGGAAACGCAGTGGGACAACAACGCAGGCCAGTGTCCTGAAAGATTGTAAAGCCAAACCCTGTTCTTTTTTCCTCAATTCAACCACGTGTGTGTGTTGGCTAAACGTAACCACGTGTGTCTTGGCTAAATATAACCATGTGTGTTTGTTGGTGAGGGGAAAAAGCATCAGTTGGCAGTGCTGTACCGACATGGTGCTTTTATTTTGAAAGACTGTATGCAAACTGTGCATTTCCTGTGAAAACAGAAGTGTATTTTGAAAACAGACAATGCACGCAACAGGCTGAAGTTGACACGCCGTCCCAGAACACCCAGGGTACCTTGGACGTCAGATGTGGAAAGTCCATGACCAAATGTGGAAATGTGACGAGGTCTGAATGAGAATGTGATGAAACAACAGGAACGCTACTGTTACAGCCTGGCTCACTGGCTGCAACATAAAGGGAGACAGACACGAGGTGGCGGGCTACAGAACTTAATTTATTTAACAAAGACACAAGCAAATCAAGAGAATAACGAGGAATCAGTGGAGCAGTGGTGTAGTGCATGTATGGATGCGTGTGGATGTGTGTGTGAAAGAAACAAAAGAATGTCATAATGGTCTCATGTTGCTGAGATGTTGTCTGTTCCGGTGATGGCAGGAGAAGGGAGAGAGAACCAGACTGCAGGCTGAGGCAGCTATTTGAAGGGGAAGAGCACACCGGGCCCAGGTGTGGCCCATCTCACTAACGACCCTCCTGCAGACAGAGGAGAGAGCAGCAGCAAAGAGGACAAGAACTGGTGTAGGGAGGAGGGGTCGTCACGCTACAAAGAAGATATGTTATATTTTACTACTCCGAGCATTTAAACATGTTGATAGTAAAGCACAAAGGGAAGAGATTAGGTGAGCCATGAAATATGATCAGTAAGTCATTTTTCAGATAATTCCCACACCAGGTGAATGCAGCACGAGGCTGTAGAGGTAACTGGGACGTCTGCTAGTTGTCCCTTAAAGAACAACAGACGGTTGCTCAGTGACATTTCAGCAACATTGTTTTGAGTTTACACTGCCGACCTTCAATCAGTGTGTTAAAATGAATATTATACAGCTGTCTCGTGTCACAGAGATACTGACAAGAAGAAGTATAAAAACCTCAAAGGTTCAATAAAATCAAATCGTTATGAGCGGCACAAAAGCTGCAACATAAGGTAGGGACATAACTGTGAGTTCAGTGCAACAGAAGAAGTTCTCTCTGAGAAGTCAAAAATCACAGGACAAACAAAAAGCTGAGTGTTGTATCAGAGCATCACAGAGAGTGTCAGCAGGGTGAGGAGCCTCTTGTATAGACCCCGCCCACACCTTCACACAGGTGTCCTCAATCAGTCATCAGTCAGTCAATCACACACAAGCAGAGCACTAGCAGCACGCAGGATGTCATGTATACAGGTGCACAGACTGTTTCCAGGTGTTTTTGGTTTCTAGAAAACAACATAATTGTTCTACGCAGACTTCAGGTCTAACAAATGAAAAAAAAATAGATATGAAAAACAAAATTAGAATTAATGACAGAAAGACAAAAGAGCTACATGATTTTAACAGCTTCAGGAAATAAATTTGCTGTTATGTTACATTATGTCCACATAATGACTCAGACTTCCACCCCCCTTAACTTATGTTGTTGTCCCACTGCGTTTCCACCTGAAGCTGCCACGTGCTATTGAACAATAATAGAAACTGACTGTGTACCATGCCGACATGAAAGGACAGCTTTTTTCACCTGTGTCTGATGTCAGAAGTCACTGAACAAGCATGGGTATTTGACGACTTCAGCGTGTTCCTTCTGACATCAAGTTTGTACCTTGTCAAAGGAAACAACCTCCCATTGAGCAGCAAGGTCCTAAAACTAATTGAATCTTTTCCCTCAGTGTGTATTTCAGTTCAGCAGAACTGAAGTTCATTCAAGTTTCATGTTCTCATGCAGTATGGCGGCTGACCAGAAGTCAAAGTGGAGCAACAACTAGCAACCAAAAGACACCCTTGAAAGGGTCTATATGTATTTTAACTTAAAGGAACTGATGCTGTGAAGAGAATAGATCCACCCATCACTACTGAAACTGACATGAACAGCCAGATCATTTCCCTGCATTGTTTACATTGGTGAAATGATAAAGAAACGCTGCAGGTTGATTAATGAGCTTCAGCAATCATCTTTTCAGAATGTTTTTTTTTGTCTGCTGACTTCACTTGAACAGCAGGAAATATCCCCAAACTCGATGTATAGCTAACCCATCACTTTACAGCTGCTGTGGAGCCACACCTCCTCCTCTCCTGCTCCTGTTCCTCCTCCTCCTCCTCCTCTGCTGGGCCGGGTGAGAGGTGGTTTAAAGGTCGCACAGCGGTCTAAAGAGGGAGAGCGGGCTCAATGACCAACAGCCAACGGTTAGCAGAGAGGGGAGGAAGAGTGGAGGGAGAGGAGAAAGAGAGTAGGGGGAATGGGAAGGAGGGAGGAGGAGGAGGAGGAGGGGGGAGGAATGGAAAGCGTCCACCAGCGCAAACACCTCTGAAACAGAAACATCCATTTAGCAGCGAAAACAAGCCCCCCTCACAAGACCTCCGTGAATGGGCCACTTCAGCCGGCCGAGGAAGTTCCAACGAGGGGCAGGATGTTCCCCTCAGGACGCACTTGAGACGGGCCGAGGGCCAAAAGCCTGAATACATAGACCCCTTCTCTCCCTCTGTCACTGTCCAGCTCTGCCCTCCCACCCGGGCCGAGCGGCTTCAGTAAGCCCCCAAATACCCCCCCCCGTCACCACCCGGCCCCCCTCCATCCCTCCCACCAGCCGTTTACTGAGCTGCAGCCAGCGAGGCGGCGATGGAGGGCGTGGAACTGTACTCAGCAAACAAAGACAGAGGGGCAAAGACTTTCTCTGATTAAAGAGCAGTTAAGATGCTATGAGAGGCTAATTTGTTCACTGTGTGACAGAATCAACAGGAAGTGGGGGCTGCCTGCATTTCCTGCTGCAGTTTAAAGGAGAATGCCGCTTTGAGTTAGAGTTAGAGCTCGTTTACTGAGATCTACGTCCGTTTACTGACTGCATCCTTTATGTGATCACAGTTTTTTATATTGTAAATAGAAATTCACTTTGTCAACGTACATGTAGCTACATGCTAATGTCAGGGAAACATGTCGCTATACTCCACTGCAGTCATTCCCCTGCTGTAGTGATGAGGCAGAGACATCAAGAATGCAGATACAGGGGACCTTGAAACTCTGACCAATCAGAGCAGATTGGGCTTTTTCTGGAGGGGGCTTAAGAGTCAGGTATGAAAACCAGGCCCCCAGGACATGGGCCGAGATTTGAAGCGAGTTTATGTAGTGGTCAAACAGTGGTACTGCAATTTCTGGAGTCCATCATGTGACGTCATGGTGCCCAAAATACTTTTTTTTCCCCATAAATGTACACTGGGAAAGAGACGTCTGTAAATCAGTGTATACATTTTTTTTGAATGACTTCTTTCACTATCAGGATTTGATCCATTCGATCTGATAACATTTGGAGTTTAGAAGAGCCACATTATTCAATTATTTCATCACTTTTTAAGTTAGCAGAGCGCTAAACCGGAAGTAGTCAGCTTGGCTGCTGGAAGATAGCCACCATAAGCCTTTAGTGCACCTGCTCTATGGGCCTCACATTCTGGGAGTGGTGCCGTTCATCCGGGGCCTCCTACCAGTGGGACTTACCCGGAACACCTCTAACAGGAGACAATCTGTAACTCCATGGATCAGCAGGGCGGTGGCTCCATGTTACTTATACAGGCAAGGCCATGCCACCAGACGCTCCCCCCAAGCTCCCCCCACCTTATTTACACTTTCAATGTAACTAAGGTGCAGGGGTGCAGAAAAGATGTCAAAAAAGTGCAGGCTCAGGTCTGGGCTGAGCCCCACATGTGCTCAGATCCAAGAAACACCCCTGCTCACATCTGACCTGTGCAGGGCTTTTCGACGGGCCTACTGTCATTCTGTAACAGTGGCCGTCAGACAAAGCCAGCTGAGTATCCGTGCTGTAACTCTGTCCTGTCACCACGTTGACCACGATGTTTCTTTTTGTGTCCAAATCTTGTTTGTATTCAGTTTCAGCCACAGTCGGTTTGTGTGGAAGGAAAACAGGCCTCGATATCCTCGACTGTGCTGACACAAAGAGTTCAGACAAAACAAACCGAGACACTCGGCAAGCAAACTCGCTGTCGTGTGTATTTTGGTTCCATTTCATTAACATAAACTTCCAAACTTGCGATTTGTTGGTGGTGAATCATAAAGTGTGTTTGGGTCTGTTGTTTGTTTTTCTCAGTGACAGACAGCCAACACAGCACACGCCATTATAACATGTTTATTGAAAACCTTTTTGACAGCATAGTTTGTCAGGCACAGAGAGAGTTGTGAACTAGTTATTTTCCCCGGTGGGAGCTGTTCGCCCAGAGGGGACGATGTGGTGGAATGTTACAGACGATTTATCATGATCAGAACAGGTACATCATCGCAACAAACAAGCTATGAATTACAAATAAAAAAATCACTTAATGCCAAATGTTAGTTCCACCTGTCTATGTTAGAGACATGAATACAGAGGGAGGAAAAATAAATTATGTGGGAGTGGGGGAAAAAAATCTAAGGACAAACATGATTTTGTCTCAATACTGTTTAAAAAAAAAAAAGAAAACCTGATGTGGAATGCAAAATGAAATGACGTGTATATGAAAATCATTTCCTCTCTAAGATTCTTAAAAAACAGCTCACACAGCTACATAAACTCTACTCATGTACATCAGCAACGTAAAGCAGATTTCAAACTATAAATTAATGTGGACTAACATGGTCGGGTTAGAACTGCAGGGTAAAATAAAACCAGAGGAGCGCTGTGTGAAAAAACCTGCAAAATAACAGAAAATAAAATGTGTATTTTAGATACGTGTGGAGGGACAGGTGTGTGTGTCTCCTCCCAGCATCACCTTCAATGTAATTTTCTTTTATTTGAGCAGAAGAGAATAAATAAGTTCGTCAGAGCGGAGACGACAGGAGGTTAAAGGCCCACGTGTGGCTGTACATACAGTAAGAGTCCCTCCCTGCTGACGCCGACCTCGTCTCTCATTCAATACCAAAGAAAACTCCTAAAATCATGTGTTGTTTTTTTAACGTATGTGCTGAGAAACACACAGAGATAATATTTTTTTCTGATTTAGTTTTCTGTGATGAGAGTTATAAGGGTCATGATGAAAAAACTTCTGGAACTGAATTGAGATTATTTTAATGAAACGCCCACTGAAGCTGTTTTATAATATTGTTTAAGCAGCATCAGAATTCAAACATTAATAAATCACATTTTCCAAAGTAAAACTGTTTTCTGTGTCGTTGCTGTCGAATGAAACGTGTATCTATCTTCAATTTTTGTCAAAAACATGAACCAAATGTAACGTCTGATGGAACTCAATGGTAATGTTAGCATGCAAGGCTAATTAGGTGTTCAGGTGTTCTTTGGGTGCATTTTTTAATTTTAGCCTCCTTTGGGAAAAACGAACTTCACAGTTTAATCTTTTAAAGGGACAGATAATATGTAGTCAAAGCTATGTGGGCCAGCTGGTAGCAGACTGCTGTCAGTGACGTCTCATAGAAACAGTTGCCAGGGGAACACCAATAAGGTGCGATAAGGGGGAAGATGCATGTCAAATATTTTTTTAAGTACCTGGGGAGGGACTTATGGTTTTTATTTTGGCTTAGGGGAGGGGCATACAAAGTGAAATGGTTGTATTTTCTACTTTACTGCTGATTTTTAAGAAGTGATTTCTAAACAGCAATTAAAAAAAGTTTTTATTTTTATTTTTAAAAGCTTTAAAAAACTATGTTTTAAGGGTGATTTTTTCAAAAGACTTCTTTACAAGCAACTTTTTTAAAAAGCTTTTTAAAAAAGAAAAAAAAAAAAGAAAATTTTGTCGCCAAAATGGCTCTATTTATCACAGCTAGAAACTGAAAACAAAAAAAAAAACAAAAACAAATTTCTGACGCTCTTTGGACACATCATGTCCAATGAACGCATCCACCAGAAAAAAAAAAAAAAAATCTGATCTTAAAATAGTGATATTTCATCAGAATCACTTTACTCTACTTCTCATTTAAAATTTGTCCAAAAAATAAAGCGTTTGCATGAAAAAAAAAAATTTTCAAATTTTATCTTTCAAACAACAAAAATCTAATAACATCTAATCTCATTTATGGTGGAGGGAGGGTCATGGATTTTCCTCCAGTCACTCAGGGAGGATCAAGAAAAAAATATTTGGAGCTTCAAAGAGGTTTAAAATAAAGAAAGCCACCCTTGTCCTCTGATGAGTAAAGAACAGTCCCTAAGGACGCCTGTATGATTTCTAAGCATACATATGCACGTTTACATGTCTCCCACACTGAAAATCTGTGTGAGGAAGTACAGTTTAATTTAAAGTAAATACTTTTGAAAATCAGAATTTCATTTGGACCCTGAAGATTTTCTTACGCTGCAGGTCAGAGAGCTGAAACAGGGCTGTTTTTCTTAGCGGGCGAAAAATCGACATTTTGGAGATACATGTTTTTTATGCAACAGCAACGAAACGAATCAGTGAAGTGACAGATCGGTCGAATACTTAATGTGAAGCTTCATTAGCTCCAAAATGGAACAAAAAGCCTGAAGGGAAGTCGATACGTTCAGTTCTTGGCTTCCATTTTTCCTCCTGTGATGGATGTAAAGCTCTGTGGAACACGCAGGACGCCATCAACATCACATATGTTAAAAACAGCACATGATTTTATACAGAGAGACGGAGGCCGTCAGCGTCAAAGGAAAGAGCTCGACAGGGATGCAGAGAAAAGGCCGGGGAGGGCTTGTGATAAACATAAAATAAAGGATAAATGAAGCCAGGAGCAAAGCCTGATGGGGGGGCGTCAGTAAAATGACTACTCTACATCATCATCATCGTCATCATCTTCTGGCTCTTTAATGAAAAACAACAGTGAAAAGCAGATAGCTATGAATAAAAATACTCTCACCATAGGGAAAGCTTTTACCCAGCATGGAAGAATAAATAAAACAAACAGCGTTTCATTAGATCCGTCCGACCTTTACACACAAGTGCCTTTTCATGCCGTTCACTCCAGAGATAAAAAAAAAAAAAAAGGCTAATACTTCCATCGCCTGCTTCTAGTGAGAACTGCTTCTTTATTTATCTTTATTTTTTGCAATTATACATTCAAAATGTGATCAAAATGAATCAATCTCCTTTTGTTCGCTGAATGTTTCCAGGCACTTCATAGATTTGGGCCCAAACTTTAAACAATGACTGGGTGAAAGCTTTGACTTCACAGAGGCCTTGTTTCTGTGCACAAACCAACGACTAAACACATCATTTACATCAAAATCTCCCAGTGTAGCAAAACAATTAAATACAAATTCTCACTCCTTTAAGTACTTTAAATATTTGGGGGCGATGTGGTTAAGTACTGACAGTAAACTCAGCTCACACACTGGAAGAAGGCTGTCGCAAAGTGTTCCCACCGTTAACGTTTAGCAGCGAGTCAATGGTGTTTCTGAACCTTCAGTTCCTCTTAAACGTCCCTTTCCCGTTGTGACTTTGCTAAAAACAGACTCTGTAAACATTTCAACCCTTTCGCTTTTTTGGGGTCAGCTGGAGACGACTGCATAAAAAACAGGGGAGATATCCATTTGGTAATCCCATGATCCTTCGCTGCACACGTGACCTCCACCCGCCTACATTCCACAGTGCAGGTTTTGGTTCAGAGAATTTGCTGAAATCGACTTTAAGACTAATTTGGCACTTTTTTTTCCCTACCACAAACGGGGCGAAGGATCCACCACAGTCTTCAGAGTCTCTTTTAACAAACTGACACATATACTGTATAATTTCTGTTTCACCGTGTGACCTGTGAGTCACACAGCGCGCCTTCATTTCAGTATTAATACTATAGAGCAGCGATAAAATCTCAAGCGTCTGGGCAGCTTTTTTTTTTATTAACAGCTTTACATTTCTACCCTCAAGCTGATGTTTCTCTCTGTGAGTGTGCACACAGGTGCTGAGTGTCTTGCTCAAGGGCACTTTGACATCCGCACGCAGCTTGTTAGCATTGACCCTGTGACCTTTCTGTTACAATACAAGAGTTTGAAGCCTTCAGAGCGACCTTCAAATAAATCCTCCTAAATATACTTTAACACTGTTCATACAAATCATCTGAGTTTCCTTTTGTCTTTGGGTGCGTTTGATTCATTCTAGTTAATGAACCATAAATGTCACATTTTTGTTTCAAGGCTCAGAATCAAAGAGTGAGACCTTCTTTTTAGACTGAAGCCGCTAATGTTCAACAATCACACATGACTGTAACAGAGGAACAAAGAACAGTTAACTCACAGCGTGTCCTTATACAAAGTGCTTGTATCTAATGAAACAGCACCAGATGAATTAACGCCTGTACAGCTGCAAATTTGCGAATTCTAGGACAATTAAGGAACCACCCGCTCTGTGCCCCCTATGATTGGCTAGTACTCATTTCCTTCATTGGCTGGATTGGTTAGGGTTAGGGTAAGAATTTCAGGGTTAGCCAATCAGAGGCAGAGTAAGGCAGAGTAAAGTGGGCCTTTCCTTTGCTATCCTGGGATTTGCAAATTCGCCTACCAGTTAGGTTTCAGGAAAAGAAACTCAAAGTTCACCTAGTTTCACTCGGGACACTACCGTCTGTTTCTAGGGTGACATCCTATGTTTGCTTGATCTTCATTCTTCACTTTGGTCAGCGCATTGATCACATGATCACAGCCTGCAATTATGTGGGTTACATATGAATTCTTGTGAATTACTTTTCACAGGTATACATACAAACAGTGCATGAAAACAACCTGGGACTCAAAGCCCCAGAATGCATTGCAGCTGAATGCAGGGTAAGTTTGGGGTCGGCAACACAATGCTGACTTTTCGTTTTTGATTGCTGTTGAGAATCTTAAGCTGACACTTGTTCTCGCTCATGTTTTCACATTTTTCTGAATAACACAATTTGACTCTGAGAAAAAGAATTCTGGGATACGTAGTTCATCACTAGAACACTACAGACTGAACAGTGAAAGTGTATCAGTAGGAGGTTTTTTTCTGTAAGGTTCTCTGAAGGCTCCTGATGATTCACAGCTCATTGTTGTTGTTGATGTTGAAAACGTCTTAAAGTACCTCAGCTGTACTCAAAGCTTCTCCGTACAAATCTCCAGGCGCTGCTATTTCTTGCCCAGCAAGAGCTTATCGTTGCTTCGATATTGCAAACGTCAACTTTTCAAACCAGACTTTGAACTCGGCGGAAATGTCAGCGTCCCTTTAGCGGGAGCTTTCAGTTCCCGAATCCTCCTCTGGCGGTCGAATCACACTCGCTCTCAAAATTCATCTTCGCATCTGTCATACATTCTTATTTTTTAAAAAACTGTAAACAAAACAAAAAGATGGATCAAAAACCAGAGGAGTCTGAAAAATAACGTCGCAGTTCTGTTGTAAAATAAGTTACAAAAAAAAGGAAATAAAAATCTTTGCGTACAGTACTAAAATCCTAAACTAAACCTTTTCAACTTAAGAACCACGTTAAGTCTATAAATATCTTTACAAATATACACGTTAATTATTCAAATAAACCTTTTCTGTATCACTTTAAATGATTAAATGTTTTACACTTTCATGACAGTGTCTTCTAGATTGCAATGCTTCCATCCTAAAACAATACTTTAAAAATGTAGTTTTTTGTCTTTAAGTACATGGCTGTGGACAGCAATATGATACATATTTGCATTTATATATTTACAATAAATCATTTTCTAGATACATTAAAAAAAAAACAAAAAAAAAACGTATTGTACTAATTACTGAATGGCCCTGAAACTTCGCCTCACATCAGAGGAGGATTTTGTTCCATGATTATCACAAACGTGTTTTTTTCGGGATGCTAAAATGGGACGATGGCGTACAAATTCATGAGAAAACACATTTAAATGCTGTCGTCCTCTCTGTCGTCTCCTGTAAAGGAAAAGTTATTGAGTGTCTTCGGAAGAACGAGTCCCATCATCGAGTTGATTCTGGCTTTGCTGGTTTCTTGTCGACGGATTCTCTTTGAGATCGCAAACCCTTCCGGCGACCTCTGGGCTCCGTGCAGACGAGAGGGTAAAAATCTGAGGTCCTCGCCTACTGGACTGCCAACGAGTCACTGACCAATGCCCTTCATTCCCTCCTCTTACATCCTGTTTGTCCACGTGTTTCAGTCTCAGGAGGTTTTTTTTTTATCCCAGTAGGCACGGAATGGTTTCACCCCACAGATTGTCCGTAACAAAAGACTGGCCCGAGTACAAAAATATAATTTCATTTCTGAAAAGAGGAACACAAACATGGTTCAACGGCAAAAAATAATCCTTCAATGTTTCAAGAGTCTGTTGGGGAGGAGGAGGAGGAGGAGGAGGGGGAGAAAAACTCAGTCAAAGAGTTTAAGACGAATCGAAGCGCTGAAGCACTGTGGAAGTATTGCATGCTGAGTTTTCATTTCCATATCTTGAGGAGTCACTGAGAGGTGTTTGTTAAACTGTGAGAGGAGGTTAAAGTCCGACCTGCCCCTCCCCAGCTCAGATTTTATGTCCTTATCACCCCGTTACTGGGGAGCTGTTTGGGAAGACAGGGCTCGTCAGGCAGCGGGTCGTGGGCGAACACCGAGTCGTCTCCCGACGAGCAGGTGCTGTTGGAGTCCTGACAGGTGGGCGAGTACTGCTCGAAGGGCACCGCCAGGTCCAAGTACTCCTGTCAGAGGAAAGGTCAAAGGTTACACCAGGGTGTCACAGTCAAATCCCCTACATGGTCACATGAATAATAATAATAATTTACTTTATTATCACTCAGAGTTTTTACTTCAAGTCCAACAAAACATGTTTAAAAAGACTTTAACCCCCGAAACCAAACCACCAAAAATAAAATGTTGACATTGTATATTTCTGCAAATCAAAATATGTTAGATTTGTACGTTTCATATGTGTCTTATCAACATTTCTGAAGTGACGTAGTATATGAGCTGACTTTCATCAGCAGGTGGAGGTGCAATCTGGTCTCACTCAGAAGTTATTGAAAACCAGTGCTTGGTCAGTGACGTCCGGCGTCATTGACGAAATGCATGTAACAGGCTGAAATTGACACGGCGTCCCAGAACGTCAACAACCAACACACCCAGGGTGCCTTGGATGTCATATGTGGACGTGGAAAGTGACCAAACGTGGATATGTGACGAGGTCGCAGTAAGAATGTGTTGGGAGGGGAGGGTGCCTGCTAAGCAGCAGACCGCCATTCAACACCCTGGGTGTTTTCAGGGACGTTGTTGCTGTGTCGTGTTGCTGTTCAGCCTCCAAATGTGGGTGTTTTTAAGGGACTTGTCGCCGCATGTCCATCTGTTTTCAGCTCCAAACTACGGGTTTTTAGGGACCCATTACTGTTTGCTGTGTCACCTAAAGCGGGTTTTAGGTGGCACAGGGAAAAAAAGCCATTTTCCTAACAGTAACCAAGTAGTTTTTAACTGCATATTAACCACCGTTGTTGAAATGTTAAGTTTAAACGTATTCCTACATAATGTACAAATGTAACGCATCAGTGGTTTGCAGAAAGGTACGATGCTAACATTTGTCAAAGTAAGACAGTGAGATGAAAAACACATTCTCTTCTAATTCTGCATCTCTTTGTCGATTATCCTTGCTATATGTTCAACATATGTAAAAAAAACCCCAAACAAATCCAATAAAGGAGAAGGTGACTAACTCCAGCCATCATAAAAAAACACATCTGACTGTTGCAGTCACAAAATGAAAAGTCACAGTGGTCCAAGGTGAACCTTCCTGGTGTTTGTCGTTGTGAGTGAGCAGCAGCTGTGCAGGCAGACTTACATCAGTGGAGGTCATCGATAAAACCCGGTCGTGATCTTCTACCAGCTGTCTGAAGGTCGGCCTTTGTGACGGCACGGCGTGCCAGCACTCCCTCATGATCATGTACCTGAAACAGCCACATGGAAGCTTAAGTTTCTCTCTGTTAAAATGAAATCTAAACCTACAACACGTCCTCTCCTCAGATCTCAGACTGTTCTCTCTGATCCCTGCTGGTCTGCTTCATCTGCAGCTGGATGCTGAGGGTCTGTAATTAAGCTCAAAGCAAAGTAAAGGCTCGTCATTTTTGGTTTTTAACTTTCATTTGTTGTGTTTCCAGCTGCAAGAAGACACAGTTCACCACACCGAGGAACTCTGAGGACAACCACGTAGACGAGGAGAAAAACCCAAATGAGCTGCTGAACCTGCAGGACAATCTACGGCTGACTAAATAATCGAAAAATGTAATGGACGGTGAAACTGAAGTCTTTTAAATCCTCTGTTTGATCTTTTTTTTTTTGGCAAAGATTTGTTTTTATCAACAGATACCCAGATTACAGTGGAGCTGCAGTTCCATTTGAAAATATTTTAAAAAGAAAAAGTAAAAATACAAAGATACTCATCAAAAACAAAAGACAAGATAAAGATATTGTGATTAACTATAACTCATAAAGCCACCTACAGTTCATGGGTGCAGTTGGCAGGTTTGTCCATCCGATGTCCCTCCTTCAGCAGCTTAAAGAGTTCTTCTACAGGGATCCCTGGGTACGGCGAGCCTCCCAAGGTGAAGATCTCCCACAACAACACCCCATAGGACCACCTGAACACACACACAGTACAGATTAGAGGTCACACCGCGCTCACCGCCTGAAGCGTTTACAGACGCCTGTGTTCCTCAGATAAACCGATGAATCTGGTCAGGCAAATATTGATCTTCAATAATGTTTACTGCTCTCCATTTAAGAATCAGTTTGACATTCTTATTGTCCGGAACAGTCAGTCGATATCTGTAAAAATAAACAGCTCGCACCTCGGGCCGCAGAGGAGACGAGTGAAGACTCAAAGTCATTAGAAAGAAATGGAAGACAGGTTTTTCTTTGTTAACTGATACAGAGCTGAGCTGATTGAAGACACTTTAACTGATACGGTCGGTCCACTTCTCATCAGTTCCTACTGATGACATCAATCTGTAACCAGAATCACCGCCTCCGCCAACCAGTCTAGCGTCTCTGACAGTTTCCATGGATGCTTCACACACAGAAGATCTATACAATCAGCACAGTTTCAAGATTAGAGTCACCAATTCAGTATCTGACCAAATGTCTCCCCTTCTGTTCCTGAGATATGACGTTAAAACATGATGATGTCACAGTCAAGCTGACCGTTGACCTTTTGAATATGAAATGTCATCACTTTAGTTAATTTATAACAAACATTACTTTTGGAAGAATATATGGTGCATTTGTGGGGAACTATTTTCAGCAGCGGATTGATACACATGTGAATGTAGTGAATATTTCTGACAGCAGGATGTTGTGTGTGTTCAGAATAAAGGAACGCTGACGTGTTTTTTGATTTGAGCTCTGCGGCACAGAGGAAGACGATGTGTCAGGATTTATGCAGCATATTACCAACTTTATCCTTTACGGGCCGATTTGCACAAGCAGCACATCTAAATACTGACATTTTTGAATAAATAATAAACATTTGCAACTGAAAAACTGACTGAAGACAAATGAAAAAAGTTCACAGAATATCAGCAGCATATGAACATTTTTGTATCTCACTTTTGTTTCATCAGTTTAATAAAAACGTCACTGTATGAGCTGCTGAAAAATAAAACTATGTCTCCAGTGTGAAACTTTTAATAAAGCATCACTCTCACATTTAAATGTAAAAAACTTTTCATTTTTAAATGATCCACTTTAGATTTGAAGCTCAAAAAGTTGAAGCCTAATGAGAAAAATTTAATCATCCCTA
Source organism: Cephalopholis sonnerati (assembly GCA_019142605.1). Lineage (NCBI taxonomy): Eukaryota > Metazoa > Chordata > Actinopteri > Perciformes > Serranidae > Cephalopholis > Cephalopholis sonnerati. Next base: position 36,503,734 of record JAGQAX010000015.1, read on the forward strand.
CGTTGTTTTAATGGCTCAGTTTTATCTGAAAATGTTGAGAGAAATCTTTCGACACATCTTGAGAGCCAAACTGTTTCCAAACTGCCTGCGAGCTCAGCACACAACCTGAATATAAAAACGTATTATAGTGCATCTGCAGTTCGAGTCCAGCTGCCGCTGTCAGCTCTGCTGCACCTCTAACCCGAGCTGTCCTCTCTTTGTCTCTCCGTCTGCAGCTCCGCTCAACTGCTGCATTATTCCTAAATGGCTAAAAAATGAGGGACGGTAATCAGATAATGGCCGACTATTAAGCCACTGTACTATTGTTGGGCCGTTTGGTCCAGTGAATCAGAATCAGACCCCTCCTCCCACCGCGGGCCCTCAGCGGGGTTTAATCTAATTATCCACACTCCGGTCCAGAGGGCGAAACACAGCGAGCCCTCCGTCCAATCACACACAGAGAGACAGAGAGACATAATGGAGGCTGAGGTGAAAGAGAGACGTCAATATTCAGAGGTAAAACAGGGGAAACAGAAACAACTCAACTCCAACCAACTCATCATCGCTGCTACGTCACGGACGTGAACTAATCGGGTCTCTGGGGTCAGGACAGTTTCACCACCGCCTCAGGGGCTGTTTATATTCACTGTTAATATTTTATTTGTATTTTTTTAGACATTTTAATAATATTATTTTGAAAATTTGCAATATTTTTTCAGATATTTTTGTAATATGTTTTGGACATTTTGAAAATATTTTTTGTACGTCAATAATATTTTCTCTGACATTTTAGTAGCATTTTTCGGATATTTTTTTTCAACTTTTTTTGGACATCTCAATAACATTTGTTCGGATAATTTCATAATATGTTTCAGACATTTTGGAAATATTTTTCATACATGTCAATAACATTTTCTCTGACATTTTAACAGTATTTTTCGGATATTTCATTAACTTTTTTTTGACATGTCAATAACATTTGTTCGGACATTTACACAATATTTTTTTCTAACATTTTATCAACATTTTTTTGGACTCTTACCTATTATTTTTCAGACATTTCAGTTATATTTTTATGGACATTGTGATACTGTGAAACCACTGGAATCTTAAAAAAATAAACCTGTGATACAAATTTTAGGTCGGACTGCTCAGCATTAGTTTTAAGCCCCTTTTCCATTGCACAAAAAAACTGCTAACACCCACTAACATCTGGGTTTTTAATGCAATTTAAGTGTTTCAGCCTTCACAGCCAAGTCACATGACTCTGCAGTAGTATTTACGGGTATTTATCGCCTCTGCTGCCGATCAGCATTGATGAAAACAAAACACCGCTCCTTTCACCAGCGAGATGCAATGACCCAGCAGCACTCAAACATCAATCCACATTAGTTTGCACTGATTTTGAAAGAAAGACTGAATAAATACGAGATATATAGAAAAAAGTTACCATAGTTAAGTTGTTTATATGACTCCATGCTCCCCCTACTGTTTACCTGTTCACTGGCCTGTCTGTGACATCAACTGATCTGATCTACTGGCAATGAGAGAGGGGGGTCTGTCTCCTATTTTCAGCAGGTTTAACCGCATTTAAAAAACCTGCGCACACACCCTAATTTCAGTGGAAAAGTTGTATTAGTCTGCTGAGGAGGCAATCAATTTATGAACACTTAGTTTTTCATTGACACCTACAGCAACAAGAGCTGACAGTCGAAATCCACTTCACACCAAGCACGGATTTTTGTTCGAAAAATCTGCACAGACACGTATAAAAGATGATTGAGTGGGTTCCTCTGGTGCTGTGGAACATTTGTGCAGAGGGAAAATATTTGGATGCCAGTTTGGAGAATTAAAAGGATTTATCTGCCCTCAGTAACTCTGGCATCTGAATTCAGGTCTGACTTCACAGGTAGAAACTGTCACTTGGAATCAGGACATGCTGATGCAGATTATTTAGAGAAACATTGTTTTTCTGCATGAACACTGTGTGCAGCAACTCTCCAGCAGTCTAACAGAAATGGCTCCCTGCGTGTCGCAGCCAGCTCTGCCTTTGGAAAGCTGCGTGAGCTGTGATGCCAGTTTTGCCGTGGGAGCTGCTGCACACAGAACTTTCCTGACGTCCAGTCCTGCTCTGGCTCTCTGCTTGTTGTTTGACTGTGTGACAGATTAGTTTTAGCGTGTTTTAATTGTCCCCCTGTCTGTTTCAGCGTAACGTGTTTCAGTAAAAACCATCAGAGGTCAGAAGTCAGAGTCCCCCGGGGCGTGTGAGAATAAACTGGCTGCGGAGCGACTACTGTATAAAGGGAGGAGGAGGAGGTTTGGCGGGAGGATCGGCTCTGTAATCCAGACCTGCTGAAATAACAGAGCAGGCTGATTCTCCTCTCGGCTTGTTCCCAGTCTGGTGTAATCACACGGCGAGCCAGTGTTGACAGGGGCCCGTGTTTGGCTTGGATGGCTGTGCTGGGGACACAGCGTCTGGCTGCGACGGGTGGCGGGGGACCAGGAGCAGTTTAGGGGGGGCACAGCTACCGAAACACAGATTGACTTTATGACCTCTTCTCCTAAACTCGCCTTTCTGCTCCTGATCGGAGCGATCAGAGGGTGTAAAGGTGAGTGTGTCTACAGTGGACTTGTGTAAAACCCCTCCTGAGGGAACACCTGGTGTTAAATCCACTGACCCTTTTATCGCCGTCTGCTCTGGGGCAGATTGGATTTATAACACCTGATAAACCCTCTTATCTCCTTCTGTTCTTGGATCTACACTCACAAAACAACAGTAAGTTGTGGAGGCTCGTTGTGTTTCTGTCTCCGTGATGTCGCGTTGGGAGATTAAAGAACAAATGCAGTGAGGAATGTGGAGCCGCCGATACACAAGAAGCTCAGGATTACAGAGTGAGTGCAGATGACAGCGAGCGGTAAGGGAACGCTATGATTCCATATTCACACACAAAAACTCAGCGTTTGATGCTAACATGCTCAGTCACGATATTTCAACACCCGGATTCCACCGGAGAACGGCGGCTCCACATGAGCGGGCAGCTGGCATGTGACGGTGGGTTTGTGCAAACTTACACATCGCTCTGGTGCGTGTAGACCCGGTCGAACAGAGCCTCCGGAGCCATCCATTTCACGGGCAGACGACCCTGCAACAACAGAGAGGAACAACAGAACGGCTTCAGTCAGCAGAACCGGTCTGTACAGAGCAGACAGAGTCAGCTTCGACCCGCCATCACTTCGAGACACCTTCAACTCCAGCTGACCTGTCTCATCATAAGAGTCTCAGACACTTACAGTCAGACGGTATAAAGTGTTTACGTCTGTAACTGCTGGATTCTGAATAAACTGGACTACGAATACTTCGACCTGCTCAGAAAATCCATGTTTTTTTCTTTTCTTTCTCCTAAATGTAAAAATCTTCTGGAAGGTCGAACTCATCCAAACACTGCTCTAAAGTCTGTATTCCAACACATAACTTTTGAGAGGAGTTACAGCTGCAGAATACTGTCCCTGGTCTCACAGTCCCTGCTCTAACATAATGAGTCAATACTGTGTTTGCTGAGCGAGACTCACGTTGGTGGTCTTTTTGTAGTAGTCTATATTGTGCACGTCTCTGGCGAGACCGAAGTCGGCGATCTTCATAACGTTGTCCTCTGTCACAAGGACGTTTCTGGCTGCCAGGTCTCTGTGGATACACTGAGGGGAGAGGAACAATGGATCAAACACAACAAACTGCACACACACACACACACACACATAAACACACTCATACACCGATGGATGCACTTCAGGCTGCAACTTCCACTTTACCATCGTCTGACTTTATCACCTCCAAACTAATCCGTCAAACTTATTCCAAAACATGAACTAACCTTACAGGTATATACTGCAGGATTTTCAATGACAAACAAACAAACAAACAAACACAACATACAGACTCATACCACAGTAAACTCTCTCAATCATCCCTTTGACCCTCTCTGTGTGTGTATTCATCTGCAGATATGCTGTCCTCCGCCTGTGTGTTTCTGAGTGTGTCAACCCCACACAGTAACAGTAACAGTAACAGTGCACAGGTAAAGTAGTGTCATCATGATCCAAGAGGAAGCTATGAAAATTGTGGATTCAGCGCCACAGAAACTAGATTGCTACTGCGCAGACTCAAATGACGTCACTGGCAGCAGGATATTATATACAGTCTATGCCCTGGACCTGATATCAACTGGTATTACTACGAATAACTAGCTTGGCTACAACTGATTTTCTAAGAACATCTTGGTTTTCCAAATGTAGTCAACTCAGGTGTGACATCATTTTCAGCTCAGACTTTTGATTTCTGAGGTGAATGGAGGACAGCGCCAAGTCTTCATTCTAATTCTGTCCCATAAACCGAAATAAATGACTTCAAATAACTGAAAGGTCAAGTTGTGTCTTGATATCTCTTCATACTGAGGCTGTAAGAAAATGCTCTTAAAATGATATTTACTACACTTAAATGTCAGCGTGCTGAACTGTCTGACATGTCAGAATCAGCTTTCTAATTTCCTGATTTTCTTAGAGGGTTTAAAGAGGTGAGTTCTGGCTGAAGAATCCTTCCCTGTCTTCTTATTTCCTCAGGTTAATAATAATAATAACAATTAGTTGAAGTTGTGAGGACTTTTCCTCCCCACACACACACACACACACACACACACACACACACACACACACACACACACACACACAGAGGCTCAGCTCAGTGAAACAACATTCGCATATCGGCGTTAGCGACACAGCGTCATGGTGGCTGACCTTCTGCGAGGCGAGGTACTCCATGCCTCGGGCCACCTGGTAGGCACATGACACCAGGTCTTTGAAGGTGAGCTGCTCGTCGGGGATTTTGCAGGTGTCGAAGGAGTAGTCCATGCCCGGTGGCCGCCGTGCCCGCAGGTACTCCCTCAGGTTGCCTTTGGAGGCGTATTCCACCAGGACGTACAGAGGACCTGCGCGCAGCACAGAACACATGGTCACTTTCAGGACACAGTTTGTTACCGTGTTAATCACCTCTGCTGTACTTCAGCGCCGCCTCACCGTCCTGCGTGCACGCTCCCAGCAGGTTGATGATGTTTTTGTGTTTTCCAATCATCTTCATCATCTCCATCTCTGACACCAGGTCTGACAAATCTTTATCCGTGGCGTCATCTGAGACAAACAAAAGAGAACGAAGAACAAATGGTAGTAAACATCCAGTGAGAGAAACACACATAAACAAAGAGCTGAGTCTTAAGTGGAGAGGAGGGAGACAAAGCAAATGATTCTGTGTGTAGAGAGTCGAACACAGACACAATTCTGCTGATTTCCTTCAGGACATCTCAGAGCGCAGCACCGCCGCTGTCACTGTCAAGGTCGAGTACAACAATCACTAACCTTTCAGCATTTTCACAGCAACAGTCAGCGGCTTGTTGGGCTTCTCCTTGTCGATGCCGATGGCCTCGGCCATCACCACCTGACCGAAGCAGCCCTCGCCCAGAGGTTTACCCAGAGTCAGCCTGAAACACGAGCACAGACACAGCTCAGAGTTTAGCTGCAGGCAGTGCTGAGGGATGATTTTTTAAATTCATCTCTACAGTTCTGAAAGAGACTGATTTGATTGCCAAGTACAATAAGCGTGGAGGAAAGTGTCACTGTGACCTTGATGTATCAACGGCTCGCATATTTTCACACACAGAACGCTACAAGGACAGCAGCACAGGATCTGTCGACTCTCAAATATGTTTTCTGACAGTGTGAAAAAAAGCCACAGTGCACCGTGTTTTCTGTCTGACAGGCATCTGAACGGAAACGTGTGGAAGTGTTTTTCTTACCGCGTTCGAGGAAACTCCCATTTGGGGTCGGAGGGCAGCTCCAGCTCCGAGACGTTGGCCAGCATCGGGCCGTCGCTGGACGACAGGCGGGCGATCCGGACCAGAGGGGTGTTGGAGTTCATGGAGGAGTTGGAATCCAAGGACACCTGCTTGGGTGCAAAAACAAACTGTTATAGACTCTGAAAAGGACGAGGTGATATCTGCTTAAAGAAGGAGACAGAGGGAGGACGTCTGACGTGACCTTTGATCCAATGCTGAATGTTTTAACAAAGCACCTCATACCTACCAAAAAATACAAGACTCTGAAAAGACTTTCACATCTAAAGACAATGTGAGGTTTTAGTCACACACTTTAAGATTTTATAAAGACTGGGAATTTTTACAGACTACAACTAGATTCCTTCAGAGATAATTTCCCATCCTGCTCCTGGTGGAAAATAGGACCCCAAACTCCCTTTGAGAAATGTGACATTTTAACAATTCCTTACGTGTCTGCAAAAACACATAACTCTAGTAACACGAGATAAACGGTGTCACATGTCGGCAGTGTTCTCGTCAATTCAGCATCAATATAATCCATTAAGATAAACTGTATTTAATACAAACTTTCTATTTTGGATTTTGTCGCCTTGACTCTCTACCAGCCTCCGTTGGAGATCAGAACTGTTTCAAACATTCAGATATCTCAGTAAGATGAGCGCTGGTTGGTGGATCAGATACAAATTAAACGCAGACTCTTGTTCACTCCACAGCTTCACCAGTTTCTCCTCCTTTCCTTAATCCACCTCAGTCAAAGAGAACAGACACTTGTTTCTCGTCTTGCTACTCTGTGGAGTCCCCGCCATCTTAGCTGTCTGCGTGGTTTGCTGCTTCCTGTTTGGTGCTGTAGAGAGCGCAGCTATTGATTGTCGACAATGTTCACGTCATTGATCTTCAGTATTTCCATGAGCCAAGAATAAAAACTTCAGATAATATTAAACATTTTTAATTTTGTCGGATCATCAAGATGAGAAAAATACCTCAGACAGCTTGGACTGAGTTTTACGACCACCTACAAATCAAAAGATCGTGATCACGAGAGCGTGCAACGACTGAGGTCAGACTCTCAGGATTTTATTCCAACAATGAAATAACTTGAAAAGTCATTTGGTGTGCGTCACTCTGTTCTTACCTTGAAGACTCAGAGAGAAGAAAACTAAAAGATTTATCATTCAGTCAGAAGTGTTGAAGACCTCCACTCTTAGAGAAACTAAATTCATCTCACATTATTGGCAAATACATTTTTTACATGTTAGTTAGGTTGATTTTTAACGACTGTAAAACTGAAACACTTCCAATTGAGTTTCTGTAAATGTTGAAGCTCTGGTCTGTGCTGTCTGCTGGACAATTTACAGATGAACACAAATATTTCCCTCCTGGGATTTTTGAACTTGTCGATGTGAAAACAAGATTTAAGTTGTGTGTATCTGTGACTGAACGACTTCAGGATGGAATTCTGCAACAGACTGCAAACATCACACATCGCAGGAGCGATGCTGGAGCTCTGTGAGCAGCTCGGAGTTTCTCTGAAAAACAGCCGGACCGGTGACACCAGCAGTGACTTTAACAAACAGCCGGCTTGTGGCTGTGCGCAGGAGGAAGCAGGCGGTAACAAAGACGAATGACGGAGGGAGCAGAGGTGGGCGATCGCGTGGCGAGGCGGGACGGACGTCTCTATCCATCAGCGGGCTCCATTTCCAGACTGGCGGTCGTGCCGCCAAGCCCGCGGGCTCGACATCCTCCCACCCACCATTTATCTGAGCGCTGGGGGAGCTGATGGCTCCGACCCGGCTTCTGATGAATCTGTTTGTGTCAGAGTCGCTGGCTTGGCCCCTTCAGGTGGGGTCCTGAAACAAACATGTCCACTTAACAGACTTCCCTCCTGAACTTCTCCTTTGGAGGAAAATGAGAAAAATGCTGTGAAGCTTAAAAAAAAAACAGCCCGGACCACAATTTCAGAGGCATGAAAAGTAATATCTGATAGAACATGCCAGGGGGTTTATGGGAGATTTACTCAGAGTTATGAAAAAGAAAGGAGAGAACCTGGAGATTAGCTTTATAAAAACCAAGCAAAGATTACAGAAAAATGCAATAAGACCTCTCCCTCCACGACCTTATAAGAGCATGAAGGTAAAAGATTTAGAGGCCACAATTAGAGCATCGTTCAGACGACCAGCGTTCTTCCTGATTTAACCCAACAAGGCTGCTTTTATGTAACCAGGACTAATTATGAAAATACATCATTGTACAACCATTCAGGCTAAATCCTGCCTTTGGTTTTCAGAGTCATGAGTTTGTTCTCCAGGAACTGAATTATGACTGTCAGGACGAGTTTTCCTTTCTAAAAATGCATCTTTCTGTATTTTGAGCAGCACAACCCTTCAATTATGGAGCTGGAAATCTGGAGCTCGCACAGAGCAACCACACAGCGGCTGCAGGAGTCCAGCAGGGTGGGGCAGGACGGACACACTCATCTGCATTTTACACATTCACATCATCTTTACATCCACATAGCAATCGCAGAATGAACTCTGAACCAGGGACAGACAGAGACACACTGCTCTGTCTGGAGACGATACGAGACGGAGGGGTAATAAGAACAGAAATAGAGATCAGGAGCTCAGATCGAAGTCTTTTCAGTGAACAGAGGAGAACACGAGGGTGAGAGGATTTCAATTAGTGAGGACAGGGAAAGCCTGCAGAAAGAACTCTGACCTGCACTGAGCTTTTTTTCCTGTCTTGGATGTGTCTGATTCTCATTTCTGTTTTGACTCCGACTCGTCCTCATCGAACCACTGATGGATGTTGACTCAACTTTTCTCCCGACTGTCTGGAGACGCAGCCCCGACAAACAGTCTCACTAAAAAACAATTTCTACCATTTAAACTAGAACTCACACTATGAGTCAAATTGATTTCTTTCTCAGGCAAACACACATTTAAAGGCACAGTTCACCCCAGAATCAAAGAGATACATATTTCTCCTCGAACCTGTGGTGCTGTTTTTCACTCTAGATAGTTTAGGTGTGAGTGTTTGAGTGTTGAAGATATTGGATGTAGAGATGTCTGACTTCTCTTCAGTATAATGAACCTAGATGGAACTCCATCGTTCATGTAGTGCTAGCTCACCTAGCATCACTCTTGCTGTCATGAGAATGAGCCTCTCGTCCACGACAGGGTGTCTGCAGGTATCAGACCTTCAATTTAATGCTTTTAAAAACTTTAAGATTAATTTTAATCAAATTTAACACTGATTTTTTGGACAAATCATCTTTTTCTTATTGAAGCATTGCAGGTGGGGGTGTAATGATCCATCGATCTGGATCGATATATCTATTCAATGATCGACAATCTGATATCATCGACACAGAGTGAAAAAAATTGATCCATATCATCATCTTTAATCTGAATGTTTGTGTCACAGTTAAACAGCAGTAGTCAGACAGTGAGCAGATGATATGATCAGATGATGTTGTCTCATTTCGATCACAGGCCCCTGAATCACATCTAGTCGAAATCATATCACAGCAGACTTTGTAATATCTGCAAATATTGTATCGTATGGCGATGAAACTGGTTCAGTGGCGCTTTAAAGATTTGTAAAATCAGATATGAGTGAGACTTATTTGGACAAAAAGAAATGAAAGGATGGATAAATGAAATCAAATGTTTGTGGAAATTAAGACCTCAAAAATTCAAATTTAAGACTATGTAATGACTTTTAAGGCCTGATATTTACGAAATTGACATTTTAAGATTTTTTAAGGAGCTGCAGATGCCCTGCATAAGTAGATGCACGCTTCCTTCTGCACCATGATCCGTTTGGCAGGTGTAGTTTGGTAGAGGGAAAATAGTTCACACATAAACCTGCTCACAACAAGGTCTGTGGATTATCCTGAGTAACCAGGTCATGATTTCTGGTAAGAGACATTAATGTTGTGTTTTTACAATAGTTTCATTATATTGGAGAGAATTCAGACATCTCCACAGCTCATACCAAGTTTATTAATAATAATATATCAGAATCCTGAGCTCAAAGAATAACCAACCCTAACCTACTCAAGAAATGTTTATTTCCAGCAGACACATGTGAGAACATTATTAATCTTCTCATCTTGAGCTCAGCGAGAAAACAAATACACAAATTTCCCAAAGTGTGAAACTTTTCCTTTCATCCTTGAGATTCAGTTTATTGCCTATTTTTGGTCCTGACCAGATTTGATCCATCTCCTCCTGGTCTGTATTCTGTTTGAACTCGGTTTGGATTTCACTCAAACTCGACGGAGGTGCATCTCGAACGCGACCCTGAGAGACGATGAGGTCGATGAGAACTGTGCAGCCTGCAGCCTGCAGGCTGCGGCAGCGACGCTGCAGCTGCTCCACTTAATGTTTCTCTCCCAACAGTTGAGGGGCGAGTGTGCGTTACACAGAGTGAAATCTAAAACTCACACTGACAGTCACAGGAGAGCATAAATATCCCTGAGCTGAACCTGCTCCAAGATAAATGTGAACACATGTCAGCAGTGTGATGCCTTCCAGCGTCCGCACGACGTCATCAAAACAGCAGGGCGCACGGACGCACAATAACCTTCACTACTGATTCACACGGTGTGAGTCTCGTCCTGCGAGTGGCTCTTCTCTAAAAGTTACAGGCAGATATCAGAAATAAAAACTCTTCTGCAGGTTTCTCCTTGTGGCAGTGAGGCAGATAAATGACTCAGTTTTTTCCATGACTCTCTGACACTAACTCAGGGAGCTTCCTTTAGTTACCAACGTTACTGCTTCCTTTAGTTAATATTGTTACTGCTTCCTTCACTATTGAGGCTGTTTTTCAAAATTATTCTGCTGCAGAGAAAAAAATGTGTGATTTCTTCCCAAAATTCCTGTGTCTAGAATTCACCCTGGAAATTCAAAGTTTTCCCAGTTTACTCTGTAAAGTCTCAAAAGCCAACTATGTTGGCAGAAATGCTGATGAATTAAAAAAAAGCGCTTAACAGTTGTGGCAGCAGCACCTCAGGGATTACCAGAGTTGGGTCCTGAACTCAGTACTTTCAATGGTACCAGCTAGGGTTGCAATGGTATGAGATTTTGATGCTATGAATACAGTCTCAGAAAATATTGCTGTAAATGGTATATCCCCATTACGGGATATTTTTCAAAGCACTGGCTGTGGGAGTTTTATGTCTTTGTTGCTTGTTAATGTTTGTGTTTATGTCTGGATGATATTTCTGTATTGTGCTGTTGATGGATGACAGGGGGTTAACACACCAGAATATATGTTTGGTTTGTTGTGGGTTAATGTGACTGAATCATCCCATGAGAGATGGCTCATGTAAATGTCCAGACATTAAATAACATATTTCTTAACTCGTATATTCACTCAGCTCTATGTGTGGTAAGAAAAGAGCAGAACTGTACTTCAGTCTACTCTGTCACCCTGCAACTTGCTCAGAGATGTAATATTTGTTATTACAGAGAAAGTAAGGTGCAGAAAAAAGTACCGCTGGGTACCAGAACCGAATCCTAGGTATCAAAACTGACACCTATATCACTTCAATTGCACCCAAGCCTCATATTACAGATATAGTTTCTGTTTTCCAGCATTTTATGAGATATTTTAATGCAGTTTTGTGAGAAAAAAAAGTCAGATTGCTCCATAATTTTACCTCTATCATGTTGGACCAAAGTTATTTTGCTAAAAGCTAAACTGAACAGATGGAGAGAGAAAGAGGGAAAAGTGTTGATACGAATCTTGTATCTACTTTCTGTTACCTGTCTCTTGAGGGGGAACTTTGACAGTTTTTGCACTGGCGGCGTGGGCAGCGTCTTCTGCGTCGTCATCCTCATACGGCAAAGGACGACGATGACCACAGCAAGGATGAAGAGCACGCAGCCCGTCACGTAGATGAGGATATCAGCGTAGTAATCCTCCTTCTCTGGGCTCACTGCTTCAGGAGGAGGAGGGACGTCAGTCAAAATACTGCATATCATTAATTTATGATTTGTTTTCAAATCAAATGTCAGCAGAAATATTTCTTCTGAATAATTAAACAGGCATGTTGCTTTGCTCAGTGCCACATTACCCAAGCAGATCCTTTTCGTTGGAAGAACGTCTATAAATCAGAACAGATCAGAAAGTAATCAGCTTGTAGTTTTATCCTGCAGCAGGTAATTGCACCTGTGATATGCTTCTCCCCAGGGAGGTAATTATTGTGTTGAACACCCAACACAAAAAATGTCTCTAAATTGCCTCGTAGCCTTGAGACATTTAAACAGACGATCTGCTCTGATTAAAAAGTGTCTTTCTTTCAACGAAGGCTGGAGTGCACGTTCAGCTCGTCCAATTAAAAGGGCGATTACACAGGAGCAGCGCATTTAAAAGGTGTTAACAAGTAACAATCTGCGATAATGTACGATAATTAGGTTTGAAAATGAGCGCTAGAGGTCGTGGTACTGAGCAAAACAAAAGCAGTACAGTAACAATTACAGTTTGATGGAGGTCATGGAGGAAATGGATGACAAAGAGCCGCAGAGAGAAGAGGAATATACCTGGAAGCACCGTCAGCCAGGCAGAGTGATAAGCATAGCCGATAGAGTTTCCTGCCAGACAAGTGTACTCGCCCGCATCCTCAAAAGACACATTGGCCAAGAGGAGCACCTCTAGCTCCTTATCTGTGGTGTTAATACCAGCCGTCTGTGGAGGATGAGAGGATGAGAGGGGGAACAGATGGAGAAGGGAAGAAAGAAAGAGGAGAGAGATATCATGAGCCCAAAGCTTCTTAGAGGAAACACCAAATACACCCTTGAGGAAAGGACAGGAGTGAGGATTTGAAGGAGTCAGCGGTGCTGTTTTCTTCTGCTGACAGCAGCTCCACCACCACCACCACCTGAAAACACCCAAGCAGCACCGTCACCACGCTGAGACAGAAGCCTGCTAGTTCAAACTAAATCCACAAGTTGTCACACTGCAAAACATGTCCTTCTTATCAAGTCGTTAAAGGTTATTGTGTCCTGAAAGTGAAAAAGTCTGACATGAAAGTAAAATTATTTTAAAGGGGGCCAATTGTGCTCATTTTCATGTTGTACTTTGGGTTTTTACTAGAACATGTTTACATGGTTTAGTGTTAAAAAAAACACATTATTTTCCTCATATTCTCTGTACTGGAACACCTGTTTTCACCCTCTGTTTGCAACACTCCATTTTAGTACCTGTCTCTTTAAGGCCCCCAAAAGCCCACTATTTTGGCATCTTGCACAATTTTTTCTCCAAGCCTGTTTCACCTTCTCCTGCCCTGCTGTGCTGTGCTCACTTTCTACCATGAAAAATCACCAATCAAAGCTTCTTTACAACCGGACATGGTCCAGAGGCAATATGATCTAAAATCTGGGAAAAATTAATATCAGAAACCAGGATTACATGTTTCCCTGACGTTAGCATGTAGCTACATGTAGCAATGTATGTACACTTGCAGTAGCGTGCCTGGAGCAGATGACCATATAAACAAATCCTTCACAGGCTGAGTTTTACTTGTACATAACTTTATCTCAATATTTGAAACTCTGACCTTGTTTAATATGAACATCTGACATTATAAGGTCATATATATTTAAGAAAATTAGCAAAATAGGTCCCCAGTAATCCGTTTCAAAGCAACTTGTTTTCAGAATTTGTGTGATTCAATTACGGCAGTCTGGTTTATTTTATCCGCTTTCTAGATACTGGCACTGATGTTGAACTGTATTCAAAACAGGATAAAATATTCTCACTGCAAAGTCAGATTTTATCACTTGTTTTAAAAGACCAGAATTCTGGTGCTCAGTGACAGATAAAACTTGATAAGATGCACATTTTTGCAGCACAACATGTGAGTTTGAATCAAATCAGCGTTAAGTTTACCTGACACCAAAGCAAAGCAGATCCCTTCACCAGAAATATGGCGCCTCGCTGGTGTGCAGACAACATCAAATGTGGACAACTAGAAACTTTCATACTGTTTTGGACATTTCAAAGGCCTTTGATACAGTCAATTAAAATATCTGAGGATCAAACTTGGAGTTTAGGATGTTGTTAAAAAATATTTTTTGGCTGTACATTTGTGTCTTTTGATCTTGAAGTATTTTCTTGTAGGAGTGCCTCAAGGATCTATTCTGGGCCCACTTAAAAATAAATTCTAATGGACATGTTTTGAGTTTGTAAAGATCTTTCACCTTTTCACATGAAGATCTTAGGTTACTAATACAAGACTTATTTGAAAAGTGATTGTCATTCTTCAGTTGTTTCAGCTGAACAAACTTATATTCAGTATCAGTGATACAAAGACAGACTTTATGATACCCCACAGTTTCAGCCTGATTACTTCTAAATAACCTTGAAATCACTCAAAAAAAGAGCATCGGTGCAGTCGCGGCTTTTCCCTTTTGACTAATGGCTGATGTGATGACCAGTGGGGGAGTTTCAAACCCAGTGTCTGATGTGGCTTGGTGGGGGTTAGGGCGGGGGACTCTCGTTCCCCAGGCCTCAGTAATGAACACTGACATCCAGACCCAGTCATGAATCAGAGTCCTGCTGCATGCTTTCATATAAAAGCACATTAATACAGCTGGAGAATGCACTCCCAGGGAAATCAATACCGCTCTGAGTGTGTGTGTGCAGTACGGTTGGGTTGGTGCGGGGGTTTATACGTGTGTGTGTGTGGTTTGTGGGAGGGTGAGGCTTTCGAAGTTGTCGCAGTAATTAAAGGTGTGATATTGTGTTTGTTATCGATCGGGGAGGAAGACAAAGTGGCACTGGGTGTTAAAATGGATGATAGCTACGAGCTAACAGAGTGTGAGCATTTTAACTTAGATCCCAGCACAGGAATATATGTCTGTGTGTGTGTGTGTCATCCTGTCAGAAAGCCAGTGAGCCAATCAAAACCACAAGAAGGAGGAGCCCCGCAGAGAGGAGGAGGAGGAGAAACATCAATGGATCAGATGAAGGTGGCTGTGACCCGGAGCTCAGGATTTACCTGGTTTGTGTACCTTAAGCCAGAAAGCGTTTTCCGACTTGCCTACAAAGTTTGTGGCTCGACACCAGTACTTCCCAGCATGCCTCTCTGTCACGTTGTACAGTTTCAACTTACTGTGGGCCTCAGTGTGTTTACTGACAACACTCTGTGAAGGGAACAGTGAGACGCACAATGAGGCCTGCACAGCCATTTCCTGTAATAACACATGTACACAACATACATGCAAACACACACAAATATACTGCCAGCATTTTACACTGTGTTTGATTAAACAGATGAGAAACAACTTGGTAAACAGCGAACTTAAAAGGTGCAGATTATTTTTGAACTTGGGAGAGTGCGAGCTGTTTCCAGGTCTTTATGCTAAGCTAAGCTAATACTAGCTGTAGGCTAGTGATTAGCTGTGATTTGTGGTGTTACTAGTCTCTGTGTGTTCAGCTCTCAGTACTTTTGTACCTTCGAAAGTCCAGTTCAGACCAAAGATTTGCAATGAGATGAGCTGACACAAACAACTACTGTCAACGCTCCCTTCTGTAATGTTGTAAAAGGCTTCCAGTTCACAGGAAGTGACCATGATGAGACAGTGCATCATCTCTAGTCAACAACTCTTCCGTTCTGATTTGCAGTTTATTTACTTATTTTGTGGCTGAATATAATTTGTAGCTTCTTAAAATCTGAATGAGGATAGTGATAGTGAGATACTGGCTACAGTGATGAAACAAAACCAGCATCAGATGAACTGTATTCAAAATGACCAGCTGACATCACTATAAGCTGACTGGCTGATGAAACAGGTGACATGCTTTAAAGTCATGTTAAGTTACTGCTGATGAACACAACATGTCCTTATTTTGCCACTTTAGACTAAAAGCTTTTATGCAACAAAATAACGGGGGACTTTTATTGTGAAGAATCAACAGGAAATTTAATGTGTTTGTCACTAAATAAGTGAAAATTTGTTGGCAGCTTTTCTTCAATAAAAACAAGTCTACTGATACGGCAGGGATGAAGAGTAAAATCAGAAACAGTGTGTGTTGCGGAGCATCACTTGACAACAACTTGACAACAGCTTGACAATGGCATTAGTCCCGTAACTGAGAAACCGCTGTTTCATGTTGTAATGCCAGACCAGAATCAGTCAACTCAAACTAAGTAGAGTGGGCGGAGTCATAGGTCCAAGGCGACCAAAGTCAAGCACCTTACAAACCCTACAAACCCTGACATATGTGTACTTCCCAGTATAAAAACACAAATGCAGAACTCTTACTTGTAACTGACTGTTTTGACACAGGCCTACACGTGTTGATCATTTAAATGAAAACCTCAAAACGCACACACACACACACACAGTGAAGCAAGCTGTCTGTGAGATTCACCGTCAAACCTGTAAGGTCATAAAAACACACACACACACACACACACACACACACACACACACACACACATTGGATGTGACGGCTCTCCAGCAGAGAAACTGCAGATGAATAATTAAACGGGCAAAGCACATAAAGGAGAAAACATATCATGTTTTATGGCTGCTTAATGAACATCCAGGGCTTGGCTCCAGACGCCTCCCCCTCTCTACCCCTCCCTCCCCACGCCACAGCGACTCGCTCATCGTTAACTTTTTTTTTTCCAGGCATCAAAAGAGCGATTCAGGCATTTCTTAAAAAAAAAAAAAAAAGAAAGAAATCTTGCATGACCCCCCCACCCCCCCGCCCTCAGCTGTGTTTAACTCCTACAGTTTATATACCACACATGAGATGTCGCAGAGGCTGAATGAACTGTGGTGGGGCCACAGACGCACACACACATCTCAGTAAATACTGTTTCAATTATGTGGTAGTCGAAAATAGAGCGTGGAGCCGCGGTCTGGGCTGACAGGCTTTCTTCTCCCCCCCTCCTCTCTTTCTGTTGGCCCGTCTCTCTCCTCCTCTCCCTCCCTCCTTAATCTCTCCATCTTACTCCTTTTTCTCTCTGTCTGTCACCACCTCCTCCTCCTCCTCTTCCTCCTCCTCCTCTCCCTCTGTATCAGACGCACACCTCGTTACTGAAATCTGCTGGAACGTTCACAGATTGGCCTCGTGTTTCACTTTTCAGTCCAACAGATCTAGAAATATTTCTGTGGCACTTCCAACAACAGTATGAGATTTTCACTGTATGATTACTGTCTCAGAACATGTCGCAGAATCTATATCATGATCAGTCAGAATGATCCTTAAAGGGATGAAAACAAGGGTTATTGTTGATTGAACAAATATTGTATTCCTATATCTTGAACTTATCTTGAGATTCAAAGTGCAGTTACATTTGTTCCCAATATTGTAGATAATCAAATGCACATGGTATGATCAATTTAATATTATAGTGAACCTTGTAAGTCCTACATCCAACACGTCTGAATCCAGTTACAGTTACATTAATGTGAGAGCTACAGCACGCAAAGGGTTAAATAAACAGAGGGAGACATTAAAGGGGCGTCTCGTTCTGTCTTCTTGGTACACTGTAATAAATTATTTAATTATCACTTATTATACACAAAGAAAAGAAACATGTAAAGGCTGTTTCAGGCAGTTTGATGAATCATCAGATACTGTGATTGAGCCAATTTTTAAGGCAGTACAACATTTAATTTGTGAACTTTACAGCTGCAGGGAGGCTTGTTTTTATATTTAAGTTGGGTTAATCTTTCTGTGTTGATCTGTACCTACAGTGTAGGCTGTAGCCTGACATGCTCCTCGCCAGAAATGTAACTACATGCTGCAGTGACGCAGACCTTAGAACCACTTCCCTGAGTGGAAACAAAGACTTTATTTACTTTATTTCACAGCTAAGGAACAATAAGTTAAAGTCCTGTGTGTGATTTATTCTGTCTCCTTATGAGTACAGGAAAAGCCCACTTGCCGCCAGGCTAATTTATATAACAGGATATATAACAGTTGTTTTGACAGTAAATCTTGTGACCTGTAATGAAGCTGAATTTTATAACGTTATCTTTGTTAAATGTTGCTGTTGTTCCTGGCTTCATATGAGTAGAGGAAAACTCTGCTAGGCTCATTCATAGAATGTAAATTGTCATAGGTTTATGCTAATAAACATTAGTAAGAAAAATGTGTCTAATATAAGACAAGTGTTTTGTCTGTGAATCTTGTGAGTAATAATGGAGCCGAATTTTGTACCTCTTGTAGTTTAATGTTGTCACTATAACACCTGTTTTATGTGTTTTAGTTGAATCCATTAAACTTAACAGCACTTCACAGAAACTCTACACTCGGGTTGCAGCGACATGCCAGTTTACGGTATACTGTGTCACCAGAATTCATTTACAAAGATTGACTTTAATAAACACTGGAGTGTGTAGGTCAGCAAAGTAAATAATAAAAGCTGCAGATGGATGGGTGTCAGGTGGAGGTGTTGAAGGTGCAAAACCAAAAAGCAGTGATGCAGGGTGGACATCTGTCGCAGAAAGGGAGGGAGCAAGTGAAAGCATGAGTCAGCTTTTATAGCCTGAAGGCCCAGGTGAGCTTAATCAAGGCAACGACACTCACATGTCAGGTAACTGCCTGATGTGCATGAGCATGAACATCTTCAGACAGTGGGTGGGGCATCACAGCCATGATATAAAAGTTTATCAAACTGTGCATATTTGCTTATCCAATATATTTTTAAAAAATGACTCTCATCTTTGAGTTATTTGCTAGAAGGAAAGTTTTCACACAAACTTCCATTATCAAAATGGTTTCAAGTTTCAGTTCTAGTCATAAAACATTTGTCCAACCAACAATAATCCTTCTGTTTTCATTCCTTTAAAGATCATTCTGACTGATAATAATATAAATTTTTGAATATTGTAATACCGTGAAACCACAACATTTTCCAAGATGGTTATCGTACCGTGAAAATCTCAAACTGCTGTAACCCTTCTCAACACAGTAGCACAGTAACCTCACCGCCAACTAGTGTTTTGAAGGTGTAACTGCTCAGCAGCACAGACACATAACCGCACAGGTATAAATGCTCACAGAGCAGGCTGAAATGCAGGCCGACAGCCTGTTTCCAGTCTTTAAGCTAAACTATGCTAAGCTAAGGCTGTTGACTGTAGCTTCAATTTCCCCTGGGGATCAATAAAGTATTGCTGATTCTGATTCTGATTCCTATTTACTGTATGTTTATGAAAGCAGTATCAGTAAGGTAACAATCCTCTTATCTCAATCTTGACAAAAAAAATAAAGATATTTGCAATGTTGGACAAAATCATCAGACCTTCAGTTTCCCCTCATTTTCACTCTCATGCCAGCTGTTCATAGTTGTAAATATATTCTATTTCTGTCCAATAAATGATAAAAGAAGAAGATTATAAGGCTGGTAACAGGATCCATCAGTGAGGCACTGGGGCGCTGAGTGTTTCTCGTGTTCACAAAGGTTGTTAATTAAATCTTTAACTGTAACATAATCCATCACATCTCTGCTGCAGAGAGCTGAGAACACTCATCTACCTCCATATCATCATTATTCTCAACTGAAGTCGACCTCAGTCTGAAATCCATCACTTCAACACATATATGAAGCAGCAGTGTTCCATGTGTCACACTTCTTTTTCTTCTTTTCCTGTTCACTTTCTCTCACTTTCTGTCTCTTCTGTCGTTTAATTTCACCCCCCTCCCTCCCTCCATCTTTACCCACCGCTCCGTCACACATTCTCTCCCTCCCTGCTGACTTTGCCCTTCCTTGTGTTCCTCCACTCATTTTTTCCATGGCTTTTTTGGGTGCCTCTTCCCTCTTTCCTCTCTCCTCCTCCTCCTGCTCAAACCACGCGACGCAGCACATCTGACGGCAGCGGCGGTTAACAGAGCCCCGTCTCTCTGCCTGCGTTGCCGCCACCACGGCAGTTAACTTAGTCCAAACCAGATGTTTGTTTTATTCCCTCGCTCTCGAGAGAGGCAGAAAAAAGAAAAGGGAGAGGCCAAATAAGAAAGCAAAAGGCCCTCTTGGCTTTTTTTCGATGGGAGTCTTCCTCTCTTCACCCCAAATTTGAAAAAATAAAAATAAAAAAACAGGCCTTGCAGTGGGTTTAGGGTGTTGTCCTCCTCGCTGAGGAATGCTGTCGACTCTATTCTTGAACGCCATCGCTGCCTGGGGAGGTGATGAGACCTCCACGAGTTATTCTTTAACCCTCCAAAGACGATCTGACGCCTTCACCACTCTGTTTATTTAACCTTCATTTCACCGGGGACGGCCTGGGACGGAGAAAGGCTTTTTAAAGAGCTTCATCTGAGCTAGCACACAGACGGCAGTACGAGACTAAACCTCAGTAATTAATGCACAGGGAACACCTGCAGATGCAGGTCAGGTAGACTCACTCTTTCACAGTCTTGCATGTTACCTGATGTATAATTGAAGAGTTCATTCCAGAACAAGTGAGCAAGATCAAATCAGCAACAAGACGGATAATCAGCCCATCTGCCGGTGGAGCAGATTTGGCCTCCGAATGTCCAAACTGTGACCTTTAAGGTGGATTTATGCTTTTATCAGGGTGCTACTGTCTTATATAGTTTTGTTTGTTTTGTCTGCTGGCATTTTCTTTCCTCTGTCTGCCCTTTTTCTAATCTCACACAAAGTCAGAGCGAAGTTCAGGATGTTTGAAAATTCAATAAATAAAGTTCAGGAGCAGATGTCGACACCTCAGGGCCGCGGATGCTGATCGGATCAGCTGTTGGAGATAATCATTGAAAATTCAGCTCTATTCTGCTGTCTGGCTCGCCAAGCAATCCTGATGCAGACCTTCACGTTATCCGTTGTTATCACAAAAATAAAATAATTTAAACATGATGCAGGTTTACAAAACTCCAACTAAAGACAGATCCATCTGTTGTTGTGGTTTTACTGGTAAAATCCTAAATTAAAAAAAAAAAAATCAGTCCCTGTGGTGGAAGCTTGAGGAAAAAAAATCCACCTTTAAAGAAAACTTCACCTGCAAAATGACCATTTTTACATCAGTTACTAAACTCACCCTGTGTTAGGTTTGAGTTCATGAAGGAAACTTTATTTTTCTTTCATGACCTCTTGATTAATTGAAGGATTCATGGATTCAGCGATTACATGTGTGTATGACGCCAGTCAACACAAAATACTCAAGCTTTCAAAACAGCTTGAGTAAAACAAAGTGAAAATTCGCATTGCATTTGTTGTGAACACAGCATTGAAGTTTTAGCACAAAGTCATGTGCCTGTGAAGTACTGAGTGCACTGAGGGTGAAGAATGTTTGCCTTTTTGGATTGACCGTGGGTGCATGCAAGAAACAGTTTTATTCACAAATTTGAGGCAACACACACACAGGGAGTCATTTCTGTATGAATGCTCACTGTGTGAGTGAAGTATTTCTTTAATTATGATGTAATTTGATTTATTCATCCTTCAGGAGCTGCCAGTCATTGTTGAGGCTGGCACTGGAATTAAGAGCCTCCTTAATCACCTGTCCTCAGAGCCGACGCGGTGCAGAGGTGCCGTCTGAGACCAGAAACCTGGACTGTGATGTACAGAGATGTTATTGGGTTAATGACCGAACCTATCTGTATGCTGCAGTATGAGGGGAGGAGCAGGTGAGTCTTTTCTTGCTCATAATGAAGGTGTAGTGTTCGATAAAATGAGCTCGTCAATTTTCCGCTGCAGTGAAAAGAGCCCGTCGGCCCCTCGGACCCAGCTACTGTAAAAACTCATTAAAACAGACACTTCAGAGAGAATCATTCACAGTGAGATGATCTCAGGCTGAAATTGACTCCAGGCTGCTGAAAACCATCAGAAGATGTCGAACAGCACACCCACCTTCAGGATGTTCACGTAGGGGACGCCGTCGGGGCCGTAGCGGCTGCCGTTGACCTCGATGTGTTTCAGCCACTGGATGTGCGGTTGGGCGTCGCTGTAAACCTTACAGTGGAACTCCACGTCGCTGCCCACCACCACCGTCTGATTGGCTGGCAGGCCGGCCTGGAGGATGGGCCTGTGGGGGGAACGCTCTGAAAAAGAAAGCGTGGAGTTGTTGGAACAGGTCATGCACAGGAACGAAGCACTGCAGGAGAGTAAAAACAATCTTTGTCACATGGACAGCTCTGGTGGGTTTTTAAAGCACTGGTGTGTGTTCATGTGTTCAGTGTTTACACAGAAGCTGAGGTGAGTGAGTCCTGTTTACCGAGAACATCCAGCTGGTAGGTGTGGGAGATGGCGCCGTACTTGTTCTGCACAACACAGGTGTAGTTTCCCCGGTCTGACGGCACGGCGCTCTCCATCACCAGACTCCACTGCTGGTGTCTCAGCTGGAGGGAGGACAGAAAGGAGGAGGAGGAGGAGGAGGAGGAGGAGGAGGAGGAGGAGGAGGAGGAGGAGGAGGAGGAGAGAGCAGGCAGGATATGTTATTACAACACATCCAAGTTTGTGAGGATACTGAGCTTATTTTCAAGAAATCTGAGGGGGAGTTTGGTTCATATTTGAGGGTTTTGTTCCTGTTTGAAGGTTTTGTAGGTCTGTGAACGCAGCGCAGGCAAAACTCTTCCTGAGTTCTTCATTTCTTCAGCAGCAGTTTGTGGAGTTTGAGTTATGGGGTAGATAATTGATGAGTCAATCTGATCAGATTGAGGGATTAAAGAAGCAGCAGGTGGAATGAGGGGAATGAAAGCAAACTTAAAAAAGCAAATCGATACGTGGTGGCAGATGTTATCATGGCAGACCCCAGACAAAATAATGTGTGGGAAACCCTGCTGATGGCAGAGTGAGAGGACGGATCAGGAAACTTTCTGTCTTTGTGTGTGTGTTAGGGGTGGATCACCAGATAATCCATGAAATTCACGATACAACATTATTGTGATTTTAAATATGTTGTGATATGCTGAGTATTGTGACATGTACAGATATTTTTGACCTTTTTAATCTACAGTAGGTTGGAAAAACGATGGACAACACTCAAACAAGAGCGCCGCTATTCTCGGGAAAAACTGTTTTGTTTCTATACGAATTAACAAACAGTTGAGTTTCACTTCCTGCTGCTCTGCTGCTCCGTCTGTGTCCAGAGTCGCTTTGTGCTCTGAGAGTGTGGTGCTCTGAATAACCAAACTGTGTATCTACATATCAAGTACAAAAAAAATAATCAAAATGCTGACATCATGGCGGGCCGCCACAAAAAACTGAATGTGTGAAACCGCCTAAGGACTGTTCAGAGCCATACAAGAACAATGTGAACAATGAATTCACTGAACAGATGCAG
Organism: Cephalopholis sonnerati; assembly: GCA_019142605.1. Lineage (NCBI taxonomy): Eukaryota > Metazoa > Chordata > Actinopteri > Perciformes > Serranidae > Cephalopholis > Cephalopholis sonnerati. The sequence continues at coordinate 36,526,853 of JAGQAX010000015.1, forward strand.
ATGAAACACTGTACAATAAATCACACAGCTGAAACAGAGACGAACGCCTCGTTCACTGACAAACAAGCTCTGTGTCCAGAGACAGCCGTCCTCTCCAGCAGCAGGTCACCTCCCTCGCTCCTTCCTTTGATATCTTTGGTTTAAAACATCACAGCGCGGCCAGCCTGGTGAAACACAGCACGCTGTGTGCAGAGTGTGTTTACTGGAGGTGCAGCCCCTCTGAACAAACATTTAAAATGCTAATACAACTTTAAGTTCTTTGTATTAATTGCAGGCTGGTTGATGAAGAGCAGACGTGATGAACAGAAAACAATCTCCTGACACTTGATGGGAAACAGTTATGTTTGCCCGCAGCATGAAGTCCAACTGGGATCAAAAGGAGCAGAGAGCAGAGTGATCAGGTGTCTGCCGCAGACTCTGGGTCAGATGTTGAAATGAACTCGGTAATTGTTGAGATGCAGGATTGTTGCTGAACAATGATGGATTTAAATCAGAGTGCCACAGAGCCCCAGATGTTTGAGCAATCATTTCAACTAATTGATTATTTTCATAAGAGAGAGCTCAGCAAAGACTTTTGAAATCATTTTCTTCTCTCTGTCTGCACTCAGCACAGGCTGGGCTTTTTTTTTTTGCACCTCTGAAATTGGTTCCACTGTGCCAGTCAGGAGCAATCCATCCCCGCAGAGTCGAAGGGTAAATTTTGCGTAGTAATTCAAAGCAGGTGTGTGTGGATGGCAGCAGCAGACAGATACTAAGTTGACAGATTCAGAAGCTGCTCAGAGGCAGAGTGAGCGGAGCGGCGCAGCACGGCGAGGCGAGAACAGAGAACCTGCTACGCATCGATAGGCAGAGTCTCCACGGGCCAAGAGGGACGACCTCCGCAGCTTAAGTGGAAACATGCGGCGCAGACGCCGACGCTGTGCTCACTGCTGCGAGACAAGCGTGGAGTGAACTCCTCCGAAAGAGGTCAGAATTACTAAAGACGGGAGTGAGTGATGTCAACAAAGAGGCTTTTCAGGGTGGAACACTTAACATCACCTGCGTAGGAAAATGTGCCCGACCCGGAGAGGGCTTAGTGTTTTCACAAACGTTTAACCCCACGCGTGTAGGTAGGAGGCCAGCCATTCACAGGACGTATATATTAGTAGGTCGAGGATCTCCTCCCCTCCTCCTCCTCCTCCTCCCTCTGTCTCACAGTATACACTCCTTGACTCTCTGTCTTGGAGGCGCATGCGGAAAATAATGTAACAGTGTAAATATTATGCCTGTGTGTGCTTTCTGCAGTTGCGTGGTAACATAGACCAGCAGCCTGCTCAACGCTGGCAAATGGTTTTTGAGAGTGGCTGGCTCCACCCCGTCTACCCCTCTCAGAGCCGGGGAGTCAAACTCAAGTCAATGGCTGCTCTCATGAGCAGATGAGTGACGCCTTCTGCTGCGGTCGCCGAGCTCGGAGGAGGAGGAGGAGGGGAAAGAAAGAAAAAAGTGGGGACGCATGAAGAGGGAAGCTAAAAGGTGGTAAAATACGAGCTGAAGTCGCTGCTCAGAAGAGGCCAAGACCACCAACAGAACCAGAATGAGGCTGCGATCTCAGTTATGATTTTATTTCAGTCTCCATTTCATAAAAAGACCTCATTTCATCAGATCATAAAGCCAGCGACGGCTCTGTGCTTCTTCTGAGGTACTGGGACCTTAAATACTTCTGATGCCACCACACAGTTCAATGCTAGTTTTTTCACTTGCCTGATCAGAAATCTACTTGCCTCTCAAAAATTTGTTTTATTTATCAGAGGATATGAAATATCAGTCATGAAAATCGACCCCGTTTTAACCGCCTTGCTCTCAAACTTGTGTCAACCTGTGCGATACAGATATCCTGTTATCAGGATAACTAAGATGCTTGCTTGTGTTTCAGCTCGTACACTTTAACATAACCTGTGGCCATTTTCTCATGAGTGCCCAGTGGCTACTGTGCTTGAATTAGTTTGTGGAATTACTCCATGCTCAGTAATCCTACACTTCCTGTTTTAACTCTTAAAGCCTAACCAGAGTCAGGGGTTGCAAATTTAGCCACAGCTACAAACCTATAAGCATCTACTTTGTATTTTACATATGAAGCAATATCCTATGCATGTGTCTTTGTCAAACAAGTAAATAAATAAATGTGCTACTCTCAACAGAGGTGAGAGGATAGTGAGATGGCTCACTGCTTAGACACTTCCATTGTCGGGAAAAAACCATTTCTTCATTGGTTTTTGCCCCATCATGTGACTGAGTTGCTAAATGAGTTGACGTCAATATGTCAACAAGTAAAAATATCACAAATATAACAACAAAAATTTTTCATATCACATCAAAAATTATACCGGTATTATTGAGAACAAGATGATATGACACACCCCTCATTACAGCCCGACTTAGTTATGTCACTATGGCGGCTAATGCTAGTTAACTTAAGGTAGATATTAACTGTTATCTTACAGCAGTCACTTCTGGGAACAGGAGCCACATTCAGCAGAAGTTACAAAGACTTAAATGTGGACTTTAACTGTCAGAGAAAGGCAATTTTAAAATGCAACAAACACTCAAATTGAATCACTTGTTTTTTGGTAATTATTAAAGTTGAGTGATGTTTCCACTTCAATTCCCGTCTGTCTTTCTCTTGGCACATTTAATTATTTTGTTCCTACATGCGGCTTACTTTTATGAGCGTGTTACACTGGCTAACCCCTGTTGAACCTGCAGCATTAGTCCCCAAACGTGATAATCCCATCCATTCCAATCATGCCAGATTCCAAACAGAATTAAATTATTAAGGAGCTTACGTTCGAGTCATACGAGGCTTTAAAGGTTTTAGGGCTTTGGCTGTGGACCTACAGAAGGGCAGCAGCCATGGGAATGGACAGGCAGTTTCACACTGCAAAAAGTGTGCGTCCAACAAAGACGTTAACATACAGAGTCTTTACATGGAGGGAAAAGAGAGGGGATGTTTGGATTGGTGTTGGACTGAAATATCTTGAGACAAATAAAGTTATCAGCTTTATTCTGAGATATTTTTTCTGGCCTGACGGAGCCTGCCATGGAAAACAGTGAGGTGACCTCACCCTGTTGGCTGATTCCTCACTTATTTTAATCAAATCAAGAATTCACGACTTGGCTTCATAAAGAGAGAGACAGACATTTTTTGCAGTGTAGCAGTTGTCTGAGAAAACACAGGAAGCTCTGCTCCCTTTATAGTCCAAACCCTCCGTCTTCACCTCGCAAAATAGCCCTGTCAGAACCAGCGGGGCCAGTTACCAGAATTTATGACTGTGTCAGAGCCGAGCAGTGGCCCGGATCTGTGCTACCGTCTAATTTGACCTACAGAGAAAGCGGAAATAGATAGAAGCGGCCCCGAGGGCTCGCTATTAAAGCTGGCAGTTTGTGGCTCTGTTGCCTGAGTTTGGCTCTGCGTGCCGCTGCATCAACATCCAGGAGAGGACTGTGAAATTGGAAGTTTGAGAGTTCAGAGGAGAAAAACATGGGTGAAAATCTGTCTTTTCACATCCCTGGTGTATTTGGGTAAAGCGACAGGGGGGAAAGGTGAATGAGCGTGGACGGTCTAAATTAAAAAGAGTCCAAAAATAATCTTGCAAAGTGTAGAAATTCCTCCGTGGCCTACAGAGACTCACAACCCAAGCTGTGTTAAAATCTGGCCTGGAAAAACACGGATTTAAAGTGCTTAAAGTCTTAAAAAGTAACAGTGTGGAGCCACTTTAAGAGCCCTGCCCTGGAAACCTGTCAAAACAGGGATTGAAAAATCAGTTAAGCGCCGAGCGACCTGCACCACACCAAACACAATAATTACATTGTCAACTTTTGTCCCGCTTGTGCCGCCGCAGTTTAGCATGAACACAATAAAACCCTTTCCACCATATGTGGCGGCACACAACAGCATTGGCTGTGGCTGTCAAAGACTCAGGATGCCTCAATGGGCTGGCGACACGCCCATCTCTCCCCACCTCCATCTGATGGCTCAATAGAGAGGTGAACTTTAACCTTCAGGCCCTGCCCCTCCACAGTGGAAGAGGCTCCGAGCGCCACAGTTGTCTGGAAAGGAGCACAATGCTCTGGCACGTCGCCCTGCTGGAATTTCATTTTCCATTTTACAAATGAGCCACACATCCTATTTACCGTTTCATTTAGTTTCAACAGACGCAGCGTTTAGTTCTCTGTGTTGCATCTCAATAGACAGACACAGCGCTTATCACACTGAGCTGAATGTGTGAACGACCTGCAGCGTGCTGATGGGAAAGAATATACTGAGACTATACGTTAGGCCTGTAACACTGCGATAATCACAGTATCTGTCTGCTTTGTGCATCTTAGAGGGATTAATATGACACGTTACAGAAACTCAGACAAGTCGGTACCAACACTAGTGAAATTCATCAACTATATACCCAATTTAACACCACAAATCCTATGTACTTAAACATCAACTCCTTTACTAAAAACACTACATTAAATTAATAATAACCCTTGATGATCTGCTTCCAGTACTAGTGTCTGTGTGTTCATGAGATTTCAGGGGGGCGGAAACATTTATTAATATACAGCCTGCAGCAGCTGTTTACAACTCTCTACAAATTTGCGAACATATTTCTCCTCCACTCTTGTTGTTCAACACTTGTACATGTAAAATGTGATGGTTTGTCTTTGTTCTAGGTCTTTGTTGTTAATCTTTGTTTGTCCCGCCCCTCCTACACTGTGACTGGACAGCTCCGTAAAAAGTGACAGTGACGGGCACAGCGTTTTTAAAACAGAATGCTAAGTGCTATATCGTAGGCAACTGGACTTGCTTGCGTTGCCTCCAGTTGCCTATGATATAGCACTTAGCATTACCATGACCTGGATGACTGAGAACCTTCACCGACTTTTAAAATAGAAAGTTTTTCAACTCTTTGTGACTAGAAAAATGGCAAACGTAAGACGCTCAGTGTAGAATAATGCACTCAGAGCAGAAGATAACGCTCAACGTCACCCTGCTGGTGTTTGTAGCAGAGTGTAAATACGTGGATCTCCAAAACACACTGGCCTTGGGGAAAAAAATGCTTCTCTTTTTGATGAGTTGAGGCAGAGACGTCACTGCAGCTGCACTTGTCACCATCACACACGAGTTGCTGCCTATATCTGCTGATAGAAGTTCTTCTTCTTCCTTTGGTGTGTACCTTCTGACTAGAACACTTGCAGGAGTTAATGCAGCCCTGTCAGGTTTGGAAGAATTGCATCATCAGTACCTTCCGTGCTGAAGAAAAATGACTAACGAAACAGAATTTTGCCATCAATCATTGGTACCAAAGTATTGGTTCTCATGACATCCTTACAGAAAATATTGACATTGCTGTACTGAAGTTGTCTCTGTCTCTGTAAAAACTACATTTAGGCGGTATTCAAATTCAAGACTTCAAGGAAAAGTGTGTGGAAAGGCATCCTTGACATTAAAACTGAAAACCAGACTGATAATATTCTTTTCAGGAGCTCCTGAATGCAGCGTGACAAACACCAGCACTTTCTAAGAAACATTACTGCCGTAAAAAGAAATCCCTGAAAAGTTCATCACACAAAACGTCCTTGAAAAGTCTAAAGTCCTAACATCCACAAAGACAACACACCCGAGTGAGACACGTTCTGTAGGAAGTGAACCTGACATGTGCGTGTGTATACATCTCTTCATATCTGACAGAGACAAATGATATTTCAGGCCCGTATGGACGATGAAACCTGTTGTCAGAATGGAACAAAGCCGAACACGCAGCGTCCTCTGAAAGGCCACTCTGAGGCACTCCACTGTGAAGACAGGAGGTATTTTAGTGGGCGGGTAATGGACCTTAATGGTCCCCTCAGTCACTAACTTTCTCTCACACTCATCTCACGGCACTTAGACTAAATGACAAACTGTGCCGAGTGGAGAGGACTGCATTGTGCTGATCACGGATCAGTAAGCAAGTCAGTTACAGTCACACACACACACACACACACACACACACACACACACACACACACACACACACACACACACACACACACACACACACACACACACAGCCAGGCTTGAGAGATGGCTGACAGAATCGTCTCATCAGCCGTCCAAACCCTAAAAATCCGACACGGTGGCGATTCATTCAGCTGAAATTAACCACGGCTGTCAAATCAGAAATGATCTTGTCATGTGAATGCGGACGGCGGAGGAAGACGGCTTCACCTTGAGGACCCTGCTGCAGGAATAGAGTCTTTAGAAGGCCATTGTCAGGCTGTCAGGACTCAGGATGCCCCCTCACCCCGCACCCACCGCCCACCTACCCCCGACCCTGCACGATGAACTCATCACAGGCACATGTGAGGAGGGCTGACGAGGGCGCTGACATGGAGACACTGAATGCGCTGCAGAAACTTCTGTCTGTTGCGTGTCTGTCTGTCTGTCGGCACAGTGATGATTCAATCTTCAACCAGTCTGTCAGAGACTTAATAACAACTGTTCTTTAGGATTCCTCCTTCTGCTCTTCATAAATTTAAATAAAGTGAATATCACCAGTGTGTTGGGTTATTTAAATTAAAAAAAATTGTCTAGTGAACCATGGATGTCTCAGTAAAAAACAACTGCTTTCCAACAGCAACTGGATGCTAAAAAACACCAGTGTTTGGCAGCTAAAAGCTGCTGGAAACACAGCAATGGGTCAATAAAAAATAACAGTGGTCTGCAGTTTGGCGACTCCCATAGGTGTCAAATCAGCTCATATATTACATTACATGGATGGACACGTACAAATGTAATTATGTGTGGTTTACAGAAATGTGTTCCTATGGCGACTGGGCAGAGCATTAAGCGCAGTGACTGACGGGACAAAGACAGAAGAAACATCTGCAGAAACCTTTCAGGAATAAAGAACGGAGACAGCACAGATCGTCTCACAGTGTTTGACTGACAGGTGATCTCTGGGAAATGCAGTGCACAGACACGAACAACAATCACAGCGTGGCAGGAGGATCTGAAGGATAACCGTGTTAAAAAATTAGGTGACAATATAACGGTATTAAAGTCATCACTCAACTTAACTGGAGATAATGTGACTTGATTAACAAATGATCTTCAGGACGTTACTTTAAAAAGACATCACTGATGAGTTTTTTATTCCGTGTTTTAAATGATTGAGCACAGCGGTTTGTTCTGCTCAGGACAAATGAGCCTGATTTCTGCAGGCTGGAGGTGGAGGAGGTGGGGTTAGCGGAGGCTTTGACATGAGGATGGTTGAAGCTGTTACCCCTGACCCCTCTGAAGCCAGGCCATGTCACAGGCTTGTCTGTCACCCAGCACCCTGATTCTATAGAGGATGACCTCTCTGTTCACCTCCCTCAAGGCCAACAGCGGCCACATGGTGAGGGGCTAACTGGATTTTAAAACTGCTCCGGGACACGACAGAGGGAGGAGAAGGAGGGGCATGTGATAAGATCCTGATTAAGGCACAGAGAGGAACATCTCAATAACTGCCACCTCCACTCTTACATCTCCATTAATCGCAGACGTAATAAACGTGCTGATGCAGTAACACGTGACTTTAACATTTTCATTATGATGAAAACACACACAACATCAAGTAAAGTTTAAATGAAGTTAAAGTGTCTTTAAAGCACAAAGTTAAATGAAGCCAAGTTCACTGAAAGTAAATTAAAAGGGTCAGTTCTGCGTGGCAAGATAAGGTAAGTGGTTTCTGTGTTGTGATTTGGGTGAATCGGCCCTTTGACCTGATGAAAAAACAAAATAAAGGAGACTTACAGAAGAATTTCACTGCTAAAGAGACTGTCTGTTCATCAAACTGAGATGTCTCTGCAGCACAAAGATGGAAATACTTTTGAAGCTGGTGCTACATGACCAGAGAAAACAGAGACAAGGGACTGGCAAAAAACCTACAACAACCAGAATGCACTGCACCACACCAGACCAATAAACACTGTGAGATGCCTGTTAAAAAAAAAAATCTTTTTCATTTAAGTGACATTTTGCAGGTGAAGACCAGGGGCCCCCTCACACTTTGGCCCCCAGGGCCCGTTCAGTAGTCCATCTGTGTATAAACCCATGCTCACTGCCAGAATCAGAATCAATTTAACCACCAAGTTAACCACAAATCTAAAACGTCCTGTTTGGTCAGACACCTAAAACACATTACTGCACCATGAGTGTCTTCAGTCCTGTCAGCATGGGTGGCCGCAGTGGGAACGAACCCCACAGCAGTAGCTGCAGCCAAACTCGACCTGCTGAGCTATACAGAGCGGAAAATGTCCAGGAATTTGTGTGTGTGGCTCGGTGACAACTTGGTGTCACAGCTTACACTGACACAACACAGTACAAGGCCAACAGGACATCACATAAGGCTTACTGTGGATCCTCAGCTATACATATCAGCTGCTAATTATACACAGAACATCCCATAGGAGAGGGCGTTAAAGCTCGGCTACTGCTGCGCATACAGTACGCACTGCACACTCCACCCTGAGAGCCTGATCAGGCTGACACTGATATCTTAACACAGCCTCGGTCAACACAGAACATCTTCGTATTAACATCTTTAATGTTCCATCGCTGAGTCGTTCTCTGCACCAAATGGAGGAGAAGTCAGAGATTTGGTGAACAGACGCTCTGATGGGTCAGTTTGGGATTAATCTGCTGCTAACAGCGCTCTCAAAAACTTTATCATCAGCAAATCTTGACGCACACTAAACATGCTGAGAGTCGCTGCTGCTGTGGAGGAGCGGCTGCAGAGCGTCCTGAGGGCTGCTGACAGGTGTGTGTGAATCTGTGTGTGTGACAGAGGGAGGGAGACAACTGCTGTTGGTCTGCTGGGAGCAGATGTTGGAGATCTCTGTAAACTGTTAATAGCTGCAGGATCTCATTACATTTAACTCTTCAAATGCCAAAGCTCCACTGGGGAGAGAGGAGCGGCTCTCAGCTCCTTCTGCTTACAGCCCCACACACAAACTTTACTCTGCTCCAATCTGGCCACAGCTACACTGATACCTTTTCATTTTTCAAACAATCCACACACCATCCATACTAACCAGGGATGCTCCTAGAAACTAATTTCCCTGACGTTTAAACACAAGTTTAGAGTTGTCGACTCGTCTGAAAGAATGAAAACACTCAGAAAACAGTCAAAACTGAGCACAACTTCATCTCTAAGGTTAAACATTGTCTGCAAAATAATCATGTGTACATTATCAGAGCCATTTAAAATCATTAATCTAATTTTTCAAGAAGCAAATCGTATTTTAATTTTAATTTTGAAATGTGTAGCACTTTATCCTACAAAACATGACCACACCTCATGAAATAAAAGATTCAGATTGTCGGTGGCTGAGTTACAGAAAACACTACGGAGATGCCAAAAAGTAAGGCTAGAGATTTCTTTGCTTGGACCGACAACGAGGTGGAAATGTCCGTGAATGTAACACATGAGTATCAGGCAATAAGAGTAACAGAAAACAGATTGGGAGTCAGTGCAAAGCAAATTTTGTGACACATCAGAGCAGTACTGAGAGCATTATCCATGACAAAAGAAGTCACTGTGACCCACACAAGAGGGATAAATTCAGACAGGTGTGTAGCTCTGACTTTAATGTTTTGGTTTGACACGTTGTGGTCGATAAGACCCAATCACGAAGACAAAGTAGGTGTCTATGCATCGTTTTCAAAAGTCTCTGTTTCTGCCCGTCCAGACTGAAACACAGCCTTGGAGTTTTCAAACTCATTATGAGACAACAGGCCCCTGGACACTGATCTGCAAAGGGCCCCGCAAAGACACGCAGACTGTGTGGTGGTTTTACGTCTCTTTGTGGTCATTTTTTGACTCCTTGTAGTTGTTTTTGTTTCATTATGTAGTTGTTTGGGTCTTTTCCAGGTATTTTTTTTATCCTTTTTGGTTGTTCTGTTTAGTTTTGTAGTCATTTTGTGTCTTCTTGTGGTGGTTTTCTATCTCCTTATAGTTGTTTCGTGCCTGTTTGTGCTCATTTGGAGCCTCTTCCTAGTCTATACGTTAATTTAAGTGACATTTTGCAAGTTGAGACCAGGGAAGGACCCTAACAGTTTGGGCCCCTAGGCCTGAGTTCGTTCAGTAGTCCATGTCCATCCATGATTTTTGGAGTCCCAAAATGCCAGAGTAATGTGGAAACTAGGAGTAAACGTTGCAGTAATTATGCCTTTTCAAATGAAAATGTATTAGTGAGGATGATGAAGCTATAGAGGAGGCTGTTTTAGTGTCACAGGAAAATGAAAAAAGCCACTTTTTTCTGCTTTTTGTCTTTGTTACAGATTCAAAACAGCTAAGTATTTGACGGAGGCAGCTTCTCCTGATTCAACATTTCAACATCAAAAAGGCAGTTTTCGAAAATTTGAGTGGCACTGATGTTTCAGTCTGAGTACTTAATTAGGAAAATCTTTCTGGCTAAATTCTCTCCCCTCATCATCACTTTACTGAGGATGGACGGAGGATGGACAGAGGACAGAAGGGGAAAGACTAAGACACAGGACAGAAGGATCCTGGAAGATTTTACATCTCTGGGCATCATTTTAGAATTTCTACGTCATTAAGTTTGAGTTTATTTTGAACCAAACACACGTTTTGACTGTTTGAATTCCGATGTTCTTACCACAGTGAGTTTGTCTTTTAATCCTACAGCTCAGGGCCATTAAAGGAACACTAAAGTAAACCAAGCGCTGTTACTTTAAGCAGTGCCATTCCACATGAGAGCCCAGTGTTTAGAGTCGATCCGATGACAAAACTGAGTACAACAGCTGTTTGCTGCACTGCATTACTGTCAACATTCAGCTATCACGCGAGCATGCATGTATCTGTGTGCCACTCTGCTTTCAGCACAGCAGCTCGACCCTCCGCATTTATTTCAGTCAGCTTAGCCGTGGCTCAGAGCGGCCCGGGTCCTGCCCGGGGGCGTCCGGCCCTGCGCCGTATTTTCTGACCTTTATTTACCGTGAGAAGATTCACAGAGCGTGAGCGCTCTTTCAGCACTCTGCTTCACACTCCTCCACTTATAGACATTCACACCAGGGAGCATCGCAGCACTCCCCCTGACCCACTGATGGACACACTGCAGGATTAAGATGCCTTGCTAAAAGGCACAGTGATGGTCGCTGAAGGCGGGCGGAGCCTCACCTCCTGCTGGCAGAGTGTTTTTTTGGAGCTGGTGCGAGGAACTGAATCTTTAAATCACTGTAACCTTTAGGTGTTAACATGTTGCCTCACCTTGATGCCTCCCATCCTCTGCTCTCCCTTGAACTCTTTGCCGTTCTTCAGCCAGTGGATGGTCGGCGTTGGGTTTCCCGACGCAGCGCAGCGGAACTTGACAGTGTTGGCGGCTGGAACGGCCAGAAGCTTCTTGTCCATCCGGTCGGGTCTAGTCCAGTATGGAGCCTCTGTGGGGGGACACAGAACAGGGTTTTGGGTCAGTCGTGGAAAACAACAGGTCTCAAGTCATTTGAAAACTGAGTATCAAGTCAGTTGAGACATCCAAGTGACTCTAATTTGCAAAGACTCAAAACTTAATTGATTCATTTGTGATTTGTCTGCTTGTTTTTTTGTAAATTGTACATCTTCAACAATTTTCTTTTACTTCTAAGTCTGGACTCATGTTCTGCAGTCTTCACTTTTATCTTTGTCTTTTTATGTATGATTGTTATTTGATGGGGGAGGTAACTTCTTAAACTTTCTTGTTGTCTGTTCTGTAGCTGGGACCAAGTTCCTTAAATGAATTTGGTTCTCTGATAGCAGCAGGTTGAACCCTGAGACTTGAAGGTTTTGTTTTCAGGTCTCAGCGCCTCATATGTGTGACTTAAATGGGACTGACTCAGCCAGGATGTAACCCTCTCTGATACCAACAGATGAGTCCTTAGTTTTCCATTTTCTGGTACATTTTCTTAGATCATAGAAATTTGGGGAAAGACCCTGCAGGATTTCATAGTTACATGTTTTAGTAATTGTTTAAAGATGCCACAGACGTTACAACTTGCTCTTCTGCCCTGTCTTCAGATTGGTCCATGTTGGACGAGTTATGAACAGATGTGAGGCTGTGGTTTCACTGGAGGTCTTCCCTCACCGCTTTCATAAACAACACACAGTACCTGCACCCAGTTTTCTACAGCGTCGAGCCCGCCCTGCTGTCCCCAGAGAAACTGCTGAGTTCAAGATGCACAGTCGGTGTAAAACACGGTTTGACGGACGTTGAAAGGACACAAACGGGTGTGTGAAGCGTCACAAGGGCCAAACAAAGCTCATCATCTCCTTCCCCCCCGATAACAATGCCAGAGTTCATTTGAATCGTGCGATCCTGAGAGAGTGGAAACCTGTCAGGGCGATTTATTGAGTTGTATTGAGAAGACGGAGGACAAAGAGAGTGTAGCCAGTCAGAGAGGCCTATTGTTCCTGCTGTGTGGGTGTGGAGGGTGAGAGCACTGAGGCATGGCTCGCTCGCACTCTTTATAGGTCTGTGTGTGTGTGCGTGTGTGTGTGTGTTAGTGTGTGTGTGTTTCCAGGACAAAAGCTGGGGAGGTGGCTGACCGGTCATCAGATGTCTCTTTTACTTTCTAAATGCAGGAGGAGACAGAGGAGCTAATTACCATCTCAATGTCTGCGCTTGTGTGTGTGTTTGTGTGTGTTCATGTGTGTGTTATCAGACTCGGGTCAAGCTACAGTTAAAAAGTAAGTCTCACCCTCGAGCACCGCATGGGTGCGTTTCAGGACATCTCAGGTGAGAGGGATGACCTGACCACTCAGGCCGGTCACATACATAAATACATACATACATAAATGTACAATCATAGTTCACGCAGCAGCACAGACTATATCAGACTGTTGTCACAGCCACCACAACCTGTTCTCACTTCCAGGTCGTCACATACTAACACTTTTGGTGTGTTCAATTTGCATCAGGAAGTTAACATTTTCAAGTTTCCAGTTGGAAGTTTTAACTGAATGCCCCCTTAAGTCCAATTTCTGACTCAGAAAGTGTGAGGGACCTCACCAACCTCGAATTCAAAATTCAATAGATAGACAGATGAACACCGTATTAATCCCCAAGGGATTTTAAGGCACTCAATAGCTTAATACACATACACAAACACAGATATACACAGGGATAGAGAGTCTAAGTGTAAGAATAAAAACAGACTGCAGTGAAATGACAATCTGGTCCCTGGACGGCTGCAGAGAGCTGATACTACAGTAGATATGCTGATGATGGTGGTGTAGATTTATGTCTGCTCATTAACAGCAGTGAAAGCTGCAGTAATTAAGTGTTTATTAGCGCCTCTGTCTCATTTGTCTCATTAAAGCAGTCGCACACACGGTCCTGTCCAGCCTCTATCTGTTGCGGTAATGTTTGTATGCTCAAAAGACAGCATAATATCATTTGCTGATACTGCTAACAACTGTATTATTGCTAACATCTTGGTTTTCTGACTTTATCTTTACAAAGATCATTTTTGGGCGTTTTGCATGTATTAGACGGGACAGTCTAAGCGTGAAAGGGGGGGAGGCAGAGGGGATGACATGCAGTGAAAGGGCCGCAGGCTGGAACCAAATCCATGGACACTGCAGCAAGGACAGCGCTTTCATATACAGGACACCTGCTCTGTAATAGTAACAGTAATTCACTGGATTTATACAGCGCTTCTCGATACTCAAAGACGCTTTACAGAGAACAACAACAAAACAAAACAAAAATCAAAAATGAAATAATCCATATAAAAGGAAACAACGCAGAGAAGGAGAAGAATAGGAATCATTTTTAGAGGTTGTAGGCAGTTTTGAAGAGGTGTGTTGGTGTGAGACATGTAAGACACCAGCCGCCCTGGAAACAGCAGGTCAGACTTTAAAGAAAATGAGAAATCCGAAGCAGCAGATCAGAGTTTTAATAATTGTGATTTTGAATTGGAAGGTTAGACTTTTGAAGAATTGGAAATTGGAATCGGCCAAGAAAATAGCAGTTGATGCGTGTTTAGAATATAAAACCTGTCTGCGATTGGCTCTGATTGCGCGTGTGTGTGTGTGTGTGTGTATGTGTGTGTGATAAAGCTTTGGGTGTTCTGATATATTTCTGACACACATTTCTTTGGCTCCTGCCATCAAACTTTGGCTGCGGCTTCACAGAGTAATTCGAACCAGAGCGGAGAGAGATTCAGCGATGAAAGACGGATCTTCTTAGAAAGCAAACAAACAGAGAGTTACTTCGCTGGGTGTGTGTGTGTGTGTGTATGTGTGTTTACAGACTCTAATGGAGCAGCTGAACACTGCTCCCTGCTTCACTTAGAGACTCCCCAGCTCGCTCCACGTGCAATCACACACACACACACACACACACACACACACACACACACACACACACCGCCTCCACCTTAAAAGGGAAATATCTGTTAGATTTCATTACTCGTGTGTCTCTACGTCTCCTCGCTCTTGGCGTATTTGGAGCGACACACTGCGCAGCATGGGACAACTCTCCCAGGAGTCTCAACACATTGTTTTCTTGGCATCGTCATCAGCCACACACACACACACACTCGCTCGGTCAAACAGAGACACACACTGGGTTTTTAAACAGTCTCTCTTTCTCCTGATGTGTGGTCTTCCTCCTCCTCCTCCTCCTTCTCCTCCTGAGAACACCTTCCTTCAGCCACATTGATGTTTTTACCCAGAAATAGACGCCTGTGTGGATTCAGCACGTCTCCATGGTTTTGTCCCAAAAACACACTGCGCTCCGTTTATTCGCTGACCTTAAGCTGCTAAGTGCTAACCGCTGTGTTTCTGCATGACACCACCTGTCAATCAAACGGAGTGGGCGGACCTGAAATATGGTCTTCGTATTTTCTGGCAAATTAAGTTTCTGTAAGTGGTGCCAGTTTTTTTTCTGTAAGTTCAGAGCTTGTGCAGTCAAACCCCCCTACTCGTCTTCTTCTTACTCCACACCAGAGCCAACATCACTTCCTGTGCAGCAGAGGAAATGACCTCCCTCAGATTCTAGCAGGCACAGCTAAGGCTAATGATTTTAGTTTGACTATTTTACAACAAAAAACTACACAAACAGAGCAGGTGTTAACGGATTTCCACCTTTTTTGGTCTTTTACCCAGTATGGTATAAATGAACAATGAGCCTATGAAAGGTCAAAGATGGCCGACCAGACTGGAACAAAGCGTACAGCATACAGTGATGAGTGAGGACAAATCTCAGTGCACTATGATACGCAGTATCTCACATGTGCAGATGCGTTCATGTACAACAGATCACAGTAATCCAGAACCAGTAAGAACACAGCAGCAACTGAACTTTCTCTGGCCTCAAAAGAAAAACAGGTTTCTGAAATAAAACTTCAGCCTAAACTTTTTAAGAAGATTATCAACCTCAGATTTAAAAGAAACAGAGACGTCAAACCAAATTCTGAGATATCTGTAACAAGTGACGACCTCTAAATTCTTTCCCACACCTTTCAAACCCATTGGCGGGTTTTAGGGTTCACAGCATATTTAAAATTAATACAAAATAAAAACCACAAGTTCCTCCCGGCCCTTAAATATATTTTAAGCACCTCCCCCTTTTGCAACCCCATCTCATAAGTACTGAACAGTCCTTTGACTGCTTACTGACAGAGGCACTCTGCAACAGAGGAGAGTAAAAAGACAGCAGCCTGTTTCAGTTTAGAGACAGCAGCCAGTGGATATTTGGACTGAGGCGTGTTTCTGGTTTCACTGTGGAATCTCCTGCTCTGAACGCTGCAGACACACACAGGAATCCCATCCCGTGTTTAATTGGCTGGCTGGAATTTCCTCAGCAGAGGGGAGGAGGTGGTGGAGGAGGAGGTGGTGGTGGGGGAGTACCAGAGGAGCAGATACCCCTCAGACCCCCACAGGGACAAGGTCTGGAGATAACCCTGCCCTGCATGGATATGCAATCAGCGTAGTGGAAAGTGGTTTAGCATAACATCTTGTGTGAGCTCAGCAGTTCCAGAGTCACGTCCACCTGTCAGCTGCAGAGGTTAACCGAGGAGGGGAATCTCTGCACCCGCCTAAAAATACTCCACTGTACTCCTGTTTGTTTGGTTTACACCTTCACACACACACTGACACACACTAACACACACACGTTCACTGGATATGTTAACTGGGGAAAAGTCTTCTATTACCAGGCGTCAATATTCAGTCCTACAGTAGGCTGCTCTCACTAATGTGAGCCTACAAAAAGTAACGCACCCAAATTCGTACGTATCCCATATCCCATATGTTGAAAGGCTACGATCATGTGACCAATGCGCTGATGTCAGTAAACAAGGAAGTAGTCCTCGGTACTTGTAAGGAGGCAGATTGAGGTGGAAGATGGGTGGGACCTTCCGTTGGAGTCACGTGTTTGGATCTGTGTGAATCATTTTAAGCTACGTGCTTGTATTAAAATGGGACAATTTCACGCAGTCTAAGGGGTAAGGATACGTAAGTGATGTCAAAACAGGAAGTGATGGGTGCGGGGCTGGACCTATGTTGCTGTGGATGCTCAAGGTTGACTCCATGTGCTGTCGAGTCGAGGCTATCATAGTCCAGGTTATCTAGTCTCGGCTAAATACAAACTGTTCTATGCAGAGATGTTGGTATTACAGCTGCCAGTGCTGTGATCATTCATCTGAAGCATCAACCAAACTGAGTGAGATTCTCTTTCTGTTTGAACATATTATGGGATAACATAAAATGATTTGACAGCAAATACAAACTGTTTGATTTTCCTAATTTCGCTTTCCAAAGTTCAACAAGACGCCACGAGTTTTCAGAGTTTTCTATCACTGCTGACGAGGAGACATTTTCAGTCACTTTGTCTGATAGTAACTCAAAATTGTGAGTACATTCAAAGTTTGTACAAAAACAAAGAAGCGATTATGTTTTGGTGGACTGTTTCTAATGATTTCTTTTCTTTCCTGACTGAACTTTTTATTTAGATTTTCTATATGTTCTAATGACCCACTGCACTCACTCAAAGGTATGAAAATCTGGCACATTTATCCCATAAATGTCACCGTGTGTATTTTGCTGCAGATCCAGATGCTGATTAAAATTTTAAATACTTTCTATTATTAGAGTAACAGCTCCAGAGGAGCGTGCAGCCGTGCAGGGATCATGCTGGAGGCCCTGAGAGTGCTTTTGTTAACAAACTACTCTGATTATATTTTCTTTGTATTTGCATGAAGCGTTGCAGTTACAAGTGTTTTACACACATGAAAACACACCCACACACACCCCTGCAGCTCTCTGCTCGCTCCTGACTCCTGGCTCTGTGTTGCGGGTTGAAGGAGCGTGACTGTGTGGCTCTCTATCGGCCCAACTTCACTGCAACAGCAATTAGCTGGAGCAGGACACACTGCGGTGCTGATCGCCACGGCACAAGGCCCTTCAGCGCTCAGACACCGATCTGGGGAAAAGGAGGAGGGGGGGGAAGGGGGTCTAATTGTGTAATTGTATAATTTGCCCTCGCTGACGCCTGCGAGCACACAGGCAGATTTCATTACAGATTACACTGGAGCTCTTTGAAGGCACGCTGCCCCGGAGGGCCTGCAGGGACTCAAGGCAAACAGAGCCGGAGGAATGGCGGCCGCGGAGCAGCGTAGCGTGGCCCGGCGTCCGGCTCTCTGCTCTCCTGCCAGGGTAAACAAGGAGGCTGCATAGCTCAGGAGCACAGCACAGCACAGATTAGGCTCTGTTAACATTCCTCCCCCCCGACACACACACTGCCCTTTCACTTCACACAGGCTCCGAGTGTGTATGCCACTTTCCACGCTGCAGCGCACAAGATACTCACTTTAATAACTCGTATATACATCGTGTGAGGGCAGACGACAGCTCCATCTCTACACATTTATTTGCTCCTCTCTCAGGGCCACATGATATCTCAGCCCTCTGGAGGGGCTTGTGGTGACTGTTCATATCAGATTTTCTAAAAAAAAAAATTGCTGTGCATGTTGTGCAATATTTTTAGTCAATTTTTTTGCATAATTCTTTTGTAACTAACTTTGTAAATAAACTTAACTGTGTAATAAGTCTGGTTTTTCTCTGTTTTGCTTGTAGCCTTGTTTTCTGTCTTCTTCATACAGTGTATATGATGTAACAGATGGTTCACATGTCACTGTCAGTTACTGAAAAATGCCCACACAGCTTCGTTACCGTGCCACACCTGTGCACATGAAGGGGGCAGAGCACTATGTAAGGTCAGTGTTGTTGAAAATGGTGTTAAATACTTTTCACAAAAGTCGAGAGGGATGACAACACTAGCATAACAAATTAATTTTGAAGCTTAGGAAGAGTAGCGTGCTGAAACTTCCTTTCAAGACTCAGGTGATACTTTCCAATGTACCTTGAGCTCTTACTCTGGAGCAAAAGTACATTGCACAGCACACTGACGAGTAAAAGAAAGATCGCTCCTCTTGAAGCAATCTCAGTCGACTGAGGGGTCTTTGATGACTTTAAGGGGTCGCCCTTGTTTTACAGAGGACTGCTATGACTGGTGAAACTCACAGGAAACCAATATGATTGGTCAAATTTGCTGAAAAAGCTGGACAAAATTTTGAGGTCGTGCAGAATTCACAGGCTGAATTTGTGTTTTAGGGATCACAGCATCATGGAGGAGCTGTTGAAACTTCGTCCATGATGACTGAATGTGACCGAGGATCTGTTTTATATTAAACCAAATATTTTAACAGTTTATCAAGCATATTGTAATGTGTGTTCTATATTTATATTAATGTGGCTGTACCTAAAGCTGATTTCATGGAGACATCAACTGAAACTGACATGAAATGAATTTGTGAAACCCGTTAATGATTGACTGAATCTCACAGATTGATCAACAACATGTATCTGATGGCCTGCTGATCCGAGATGTATCTGTTAACAGGAACGATACGAAGACAACAGACACGTCTGCCGTCTTTCTCCTCGAATAAAAACACAGATCCAGTGTCAATCTCACAAATTGCTCAATAATAACATTTGTGCGCAGGAATGACTGTGGCTGCTGGGCAGGCGTCTATCTTCTCCGCCTTTTCCCAGAAGGCCGTGGGAGACAGCTGAGCAAGTTCTGGTGGAGAATGAGCTCATGACTGCAGCAGCTTGTCTGTGTGTCTTTCTGTCTGTTTGTCTCTGCTCTGAGAACAGTCAGCTGTGGCCAGCAGCATCGTTTCAGCTGGCAGCTCCAGCGCCGGCTCAGAGTGACTCAAACCCTCAAAGAGCCGTCTTTTCTCTCACTCTGCAATTTTCTCTGTCTCGCTGTCAGTCAGCGAACGTTTTCTGCCCCCTCTCCCTCATTAATAGCCCAACTCTTTCACCATCTCCACGTCTCCATTATGGCCCTCTCTGCATGTGGACGTGGATGTTCTTCCGCTCACCGACAGGGACTCTCCGTCTGGCTGCGTGGCTCGTCACATGGCTCCTTCCTGCTACAGCCGGCTAATTAGCGGTGGCTTAGCGGACATTAAGCAGCGATAGGGGTTTAACGTTTCTGGGCTAATCCCTCTCCTTTTGGCCAGGAAATCGGAGCCTCGTATGTCATGAGGTGGACTTACATCCAGAGATTAAGTCTGGCAGTCTGAGGCTATTTACCGGCATTCAGGATGTCTGCAGTAAGCCGCCGCCACTGCTGCCACTTCGGCCCATTTAGAAAACACTTGAGGCTTTCACCGCCAAGCGAAGCTGCGCATTCAAACACATTCAGGTTTTACTTTGCAGGTGTTAAGCTTATCCGCAGCAACTCTGAGTACAAAGACATCAACAGGAAGCTTTCTGCAGCGTTACTCTACAGCTGCTTTCTTCTCTAATCTCTCTGGATAAGAGCTAAACGCCTTCAAGAAGACGGCTCTATGAATATAAAGCTAGATTACATTTTTAATTCTCCAACATCTGAAGTGAGCAAAACGCAGGGATTAAATGTTGAAAGTGAACCAAGACAAAGAATATTAACAGACTTTTCTGTGTTCATTACATTTCTGAGAGCTTTCCCGCAACTTTAAAAACAAAAACAGCTTCTATGACTGTCGGAGTCATAAAATGAGAGGATTAGGATCATTTAGGAGGCCATTAGCTGATGTATAACTCTTATTTTTCTAAGCAGCAGCTTCACTAAATGTTGTTACCTGTTTCTGACAGTCAGTCTCTCACAGCTCCCTCTGCAAGCTGCCATCAGCAACAACTGCCTCATTAAAACACTGATTTCCTTCCTGTCAGTGAGGAAATCCTCCGCTTAAAAAAATCACAGAGAGACGGGAAAGCAGCAGCTCAACAGAAACCTCAAAAACCTTTTATGTTTTTTTTTTAAAAGTACAACTCTTGGCATCGTGTTTTTATTAAAAAATACTATTTTTAAATGTATTTTTTGAGCATTTTTGCTTTTATTTTGACAGGAAATGAGGGGAGAGGGACAGAATAGGTCTGTTCTATCAGGGGGCCAGTTTATTAGGTACACCTCACTAAAAGTAATGCCTCTAAAGTCACAGTATCCACTGTGTGATTTTGGTCCATCCCAGACGAAAGATGACCAGCGCTAAAGAAACATGGTGATATGTTTGGTGGTGGCTTAAAACGCGAACTCTCGTTGCAGAACTGGCCAAGTTGGTCTCGTCACATATCTACGTTTGGTCATGGACTTTCCACGTCCAGATATGACGTCCAAGGAACTCTGGGTGTGTTGGTTGTTGATGTTCTGGGATGCCGTGTCAACTTCAGTCTGTTACATGCATTGTCCTTTTTTCAAAATACACTACGCCAGTACAACACCGCCAACTTTTTTTCTTCGACAACAGACACACATGGTTTGGTTTAGGAAAAAAGAACAGGGTTTGGCTTTACAGTCTCACAGGAAGTGAACACCAGCCTCCTGGGTGAAAGTCAGCGGTTGTTGGACCCATCCACCACCCCTTCTGTCTGCCCTACTCAGACCTCTGCCCCCTTAACTTTCATTGTTGTCCCACTGCATTTCCCCTTCACTCTACCAGGTGCAGTCACTGACCAAGCGCTGGTATTCAACGACTTTGGAATGGGCCTGGTAAAAACATCTGTCCTTCATGAAGGTGATAACGTTCACTTGTCACATTTTAGTCACACATCTCTCTGTTTCGCCCTCCAGTCACCTCGTCACAAGTCCCTCTGTCCGTGTTCTCATTGTAGTTGGATGACATTAGATTGGGTGAAACTTTAATGATGACCATGTGGCAGTTTTTCAGGGATGCAGCGTGAGTCACTGTCACTGTCGCAGCGCTTTACTTTGAGGCGAGTGTGACGACACTTGATTTGGTTCGAAGCTTTGTAGCCACGTTTACAAAGAGGCTTTGATTTCAGTCGGGCGTCCGCCTGTCGCTCCGTCACCGAAACAGTTCCACATTTCGCCTCTGGCACCAATTTTGTCGGGCAGTGAAGGTGGACTGGGATTCAGTTCAACATGTGATGGACTGTTTGACACCGCTGGCATGTTTTTGGCTGGTGTTCAGTAACGGCTGCAGTCCACTGGTGGCTAATCTGATCCTGTTGTGGTCCGTCAAAGCATGCAAACAGTTAAAGGATTCAGTGGAGAGTTTAACACAACTTAAATTCATTTCTTTCTTTCTCAGATGGTGCATCAGGCTCTATTGTCTTCCTCACTTCACTTCTCTCCCGTCACCTCCTCCTCTCCCACCGTATTTCCATCATTTCACTTCTCTTACTTTTCTCGTCTGTCTCTGACTGTCTGCGCCTCACCTTCCGCTGTCTCCCTCCGTACGCTACAACAAAGGCAGCTCAGTGCTGCGTCTGGCTGGTGGAGAGCCCGCCGAGGGGTGGAGACACTTTCTGTCTCTCTGGAGTCATGCTAGCTGACAGAACAGGGCGTGTAAAGCCATCCCTCATCGTTCTTTGTTCACCTGCACCTGAACTCGGCACGTCTCCGAATGCCAAAACAGCTCACATCACGGCGGCGCGCAGAGAGGGGTGCTACCAGCCGGGGAGCAGCGCCGGCGTTTGATCTGTGCGATAGTGGCGTTTAGCTTGGTGCTCTGGGGAGACGCTTTAATGCGAGCACAGCCAGACAGTGAGCGGTTATGAGAGCCATATAATTCCAATTACAGATATAAAACTCAGATAAATCTAATCAGCTGCATAAATCCAGCGAGAGTCATGTAAGTGCCAATAAAAGCTCCTTTCTAAGCAATTCAGCTGGGCTCCTACAGACACAAGCCTTTATTACAGTGACAAGTCAAACTCCAAAATGCAGATTAACTGTTGACAACAAAGATAATGTAAAGTTGTTACACAAGAGGCAACAACAGCAAGACACACTTTGCTCTTTTCACCTATTCAATAAGGTTTGCTGGTAATTCAGAGTTTGGGACACAGAATCCCTCCAGTAACTGGAAGATATAGACTTCAGAGGGTGTGTAATCTTTAGAAGAACCACGTAGACGTGCAAACATGTACTGATGTATCTGTGTGCGCTTTATATGGATGTGTAGACACGTACAGGCACAGTATTTGTGTACAAGCAGTACATTTATTAGTTTCTCATTTTCTCATCTCATGTTTTTTTGCCTTCTCTCGTCACTCTATGCATGATATGACTTAGACATCACAGGTCATCCCTCTCCTCCTGCACAACTACAGAGCACTTTAAAAAGATGTACAGACAGTATTTTTAGAAGGTATGCAGACTCAGAGCGGTGATGCTGTTGTGTTGGTTTATTTATTTATCTGGGTGTTGTAAATAAGTTTGGGATAGTTGTTGACAATTTCATTTTTTAAATGAGACCTGAATAGTGAGAAGGGGGGAGGATTATATTGGTGTACACTTCCTGCTGCTCTATTTCCAGCATGTCTGTTGATGTTTTGTTTTGTATTTAGTATTTGTTTTGCTTGAAATCAAGTCATTTATTTATTCATTCATTCATTCATTCATCCTGAGCCAGCTGGGGAGGGGGGCATTAGACAATAGGTTAAATTTCTACTTCTGAAGTTTCAAATCACAAATGTGTAAAACATACAGTTTGATTCATTATTAATACTAAAAAAAATAAAAATAAAAAAATGATCACAAAAAAAAAGTCATGTTTTGTTTAAATTTAATACCTGCCAGCCTATGTTTAAGTTATTTATTTCAATTAAGTTACAATCAGGTAAATGTTTTGCCACTTCTTAGCAGCACTTCTACCACTTGTATTCGATTTTATCCCTGGTGGTGTCATTGTTTATGCTGTTTGTACTCAAGTCTATTTGTAAGTATCAGTCTCCAATGAAAGCAAATTATTATCGCCACACAGGAAGCAGCAAACCAGATGGACAGTAAACATGGATGGGGCTGTGGGAAGACGTAAAAACGTGAACAAGTCTCAAATCTCTTGAAATCTGAAACTGGAGGAGTGAACAAATCTTAATTTTTGAAACACTTCTCCTCTCATTCCGACAGTCTCCTCCCACTAAAATATCTTGAGGCAACAAAATCCAGTGTATGAAGTTTTTATGCCGGTACAGTTTATATTTATGGATTAAATTGATGCCAAATTAACAAGAATACTGTCGACATGTGACACCTTTTATCTTGTGTGTCTACAGTTTTGTGTTTTTGCAGACACGTAAGGTATTGTCAATATTTCATCTTTCTAGTGTCATTTTTTTCACCAGGAGCAAGTTGGGAAATCATCTCTAAAGGAATCTAGTTGTAGGTTTGTGAAAAGTGACCCTGCAAGATCCTCAGTCTTTGGAAACTCTAATGAGTGTAAGATTATGTGGGTGTCACACAGTCCTTGTGAAGTCTCCCTCATTAGTCCAAAAGTCATACTCTCGCAATGAGAGGGAAAAGTTGTAGAAAAAGTAACAATAAAACATGTAAATAAAGCTGTATCTTTTTAAATGAAGCTGTATCTTCTCGTCTCCCCTCTCTGTGACCTCTCTCGCAGCCACCAGCTCCTCTCTGAGTTCATGCAGCAGGCTGTGCAGCAGGTGCTGCTCATTAAGCTTAACGACGCAGCTCGTGGCACCTTAATGGAACTCAGGTTGTATTTTTCACCAGAGAATTCCTCAACACATTAACGCTCCGAGTTAAGAACACTGTTGCTAGGTGACAAATGAAACTGGAGGCTGCTTTGTTCTCTTTTTAAAAAATGGTGAGCGATTGTGTTTTTTTTTAACATTTCATTAAGACGTTCAGGGAAAAACACGAGCAGGCGACAAAAAAACTGAAACTAAAATAAGTGTACATAAAAAAAAACAAAAAAAATTTATTAATGAAGTTGACGGATGAAACAAAAGCCCACATTCAGGGTTTAATTTAAGCATCCGCAGAGCATTCTGGTAATTTGGTAATAAAGATCATTGCTGAATATGAAAACTGGTTTTTGTTCCTTCCTGTTTCTACTTGTGTTCATTATTTCTACTTTGAGTCAAGGTTCTGTTGCTTCTCAGGTTTTTTGCTCTATGAGACACTTTTATACAAACTTGTATTCAGAGCTACACTAAATTAGTGATTAGCTGTCAACTATTGAATTAATCACCAATTAAACTGACACTTTTCAGGAAAAAAAGTCAAAACTCTGATTGCAGCTTCTTAAATGTGAATATTTTTTGTCTTTTTATGATAATAACCTGAATATTTTTGTTTTGTGGACATTTGAGGACATTATCTTTTACATTGATGGACATTTTTAAGAATTTTCTGACAAACATATAATCAATTAATCGAGGAAATAACTGGCAGATTAATCAACAAAGAAAATAATGATCTGTTGCAGCCCAGGTTGTATCTTTACTTTCATTAAATGAGACTGATTAAATAAAAAAAGGTGGTTAAAAAATAATAATGAAGAATTCACCATTTCCATTACCTGCATCTTCTGGATCTTCGTCATAATCTTCATCATCACCAGATGACAGAGAATCTTAAAAGAAAAGACAGACAATGCAATTAATGGTTAGATGAAAGAAATGGTGAACAAATCTCACAGGTGCAGATGATTTCAGGTGGACAGGGGTCACGTCCCCCTCAGTATTTAACACGTGTATTTGTCTCCTCCAATAAAAGCATTAAAGTAACAGAAGACTTTTATTTTGAAGACATTTCGACCATTAACTGATGCAAGAAATTAAGTGTTTAACACCCAGAACTTTTGGTGAGAGGACCCCAAACGCTCCTTTTTCAAACTAAACCTACACTCTTGACAAATCTTATTTTGCATCTGTGCTAATTCATCTGGACGACGTCTTCATTCTTTGACTCGTTGAACTCCGTTAACCATCAGATAACACACCGAGTCCATCTGGTAAAGCTCCACGACTGATTCTACGCACGACAAGAGGAACAAATACAGCAGGAATTCTGTGTATGTTAAATGCCCGGTGGAGATTAAATGGTGTGTGTTCACCAACAAGTCTGACTGGACAAACACACACTTTTACATGTGCATGAACACATATTAAAACTGCTCATTGAGAAAGTCATGAATGAGCGTTCAGTTCTCTGCAACCCAAACATTTCCACACACGTTAGAGTCATTAGTGCTGCTGTGTGTGTTCACGTGTGCACACACAGAACACACATGCAAAAACAACCCACAGACGCTAACTCTTGCTAACAGTTAGCGTGTCGGATGACGTCTAATTATTGTGCAGACTGGATGGTTTAGGTTCGCTGTATCACACATTTTCACGGCTGTGTTGTAATTATTTTCAATCTGACCTCCAAGTTTTCTGGTTCAGCTCCGCAGGTCTGCGTAATGAGAGCCAGCTGTTCCCTCGACAACCGCCGTGAGCTCAAACTGCTCCTGAAAGTCCTGACCAGACGGATTTAGTTTCTATGATCTGACACCTCTGTGCACCGCTCTGCTCCGCTCATCTGTTGTCTGGCTCACATTACAGTCCTGACGAGCTCTGTCATTGTAACACTAAAATAAAAACTATTGTGTTTGTCAAACAAAGCTTCAATCAGAACACTGTGAGTGAGTGAGTGATCACAGAAAACAGAGATCAGAGAAAAGCTGAACCTGAATCAGCAAATATTACAATTTCTCCCCTGGTAACAACAGACAGTATTTACTTGAAGTATCAGGGGGTCGACATGTAGCTGAAAGCTCCACTGAAGTTAAGACCTTGTGCTAAGATATTTTTCTGGGTCAAAATGAACCTTCAAGCTCAATAAATTCAACCTTTATCTTTTGTTTAAGCTAGATATCAGAATTCCCACACATTTTCAGGAACAACATTTCAGAACTTGTCCATGACTTTTCAAGAACCTATATTAAATTTTCATAAACATTCACAACATATAACACAATAAACTGCAGTACACGTTACTCCAAATGCTAATTATTACAGACAGTCAGCAGTAGTGTTCATTTCATTGACAAAAACTATGACTTCTTTCCCACAACATAAACAAGGCAATGACAAGCTAAAAATAGATCCTAATAATAAAAACTAAGATAAAATCTATGTTTCATTTTCATTGACGAGACGTGATGTGATGAACTGGCGGACTATCGGACATTGAAAGCCGCGAAAGGCCGTGCTTGTAATAATCTTCAAATGCAGCATGAGCGACAGGCTGGTAAACTCCAGTAAATAGTCTGCACCAGGAAGTTTCACTTTAATTAAGTTATATTTCTGCTTATTAACAGTGAAATGGAAGGTAGAGTTTGCAATAAGCTGGGGACAAATCCTAGTTGGAAACTGCCATCAACTTTCAGAGCAGCTGAAATGAAAACAAAATGCTCACTGGTGCTCTGAATGATACCCTCAGCTGACCGTGTCAGTTGTTCCATCTCAGAAGTACAGTTAAAAGTTGTACTGGGGCAAAAGTCTGGAAACTTTGTGATTCATGACCCTACATGTTAAATCACACTGTTGCAACATTATTTTTTTTTTCAAACATTTCAGATTCAAACTCACAAACTGCTGTCATACAAGGAGGGGGAACCTCAGCTTGAAACTGTGGATTCTCAAATTATGCTACAACTGTGGATGAGGAAGTTCAGACAATTCATTAAGTTTTTTTTACGGAGAGTTTAACACAATTTTTTGGACATTTTATCATATTTTTTTGGACATTTAAATAACATTTTTTGTATATTTTAATAATATTTTTCATACATTTCAATATAATTTTTGGGACATTCTTATAGTATTTTTCAGACATTTTATCTTTATTATTTTGGACATTTTATCAACAACCATCGAAGGTCTTTTTCTATGCGTTTTTTTTGTCTGCACACAAATGCTGTCAGAGTTGACTGAAAACGGATCTTTTTTAAAACTCCATCCAGGGTGACAATGTTCAGGAACTCTGTTTTCAGTGTTGGCATATACAGACCAAATCACCATATATATCTTTAATAACTGGGTAGAAAATCCTCATGTCATGTGCGCAAAATCAAATGGCATTGAGCCAGTGCTGCCTCAACTGGTTCATATATTAGCTGTTATATCAAAGCCACCAGACTCTATTGACAAAATCATTTTACTCAGCAGAACGTTGAGTTTCTGATCTACTTCATTTGGAAAGGATTATACTATTTGATTTAACTCCACCCACGCATATATAACATATTTCATTATTTTTGGTCTACAGCTGATTTTCTGAAGGAGAGATTGATGCTGCACCTCCAAAACTTTCAAAACAAAACATCATCATCTTCATCCATCTGGTGTTGCAGATAACTTTCTTCAACCTCTCACATTTCAGCCTCCTCATTCCAACATGTGTGCCGTGTGTGTTTGTACAGTATGAGCCGGCCGCTCTCTGCGCTGGCTGGACGCTGTCCAGGTGCTAAATCTGATATGGCTTCTACATATCTGACACCTTACTCAAATATTTGAGCAAAAACACAATAGTCTGTGTGTGTGTCTCAGACGGAGCTGAGACACTGTGTTTAAAGTGGAGGGAAGAGAACCGGATACTGCCGCCACACACACACAAATCTGACTTCTTATGTAATTTAAACATGAACTGAGTGTTAAAATCAAACAAAATGTCTGACAACACACTGCAGTGAATTCTCTTCTTGTGTGGTTTTTCTCCTGAGCTCACAGCAGATGCAGTTATCTCGTTTTTCTTGTTTAAATTAAATAAAAAATTAGATTTTGAAGCCAAACATGAGCTGGACAGACGGACGTTTTCTTCCTGTTAAATGAGTGATGTCGGCAGTGTGTGTCTGCACGTGTCGTCCTGCAGTCAGGAGATGATGTGTGGATCCAGGAGGAGAGGCTGTCCACCTCTGATCAGTCCTGGAAAAGGCCATTTTCTCCCAGGCTTGCAGCCAAACACATGCATCTGTGTGTGTGTAAGTGTGTGTGTGTGTGTGAGGAGGTGGGGGGTGAGTTGAGAGGCAGCGAACTCTCTCATTTCTTGCCACCCCATCTGTTTTCAATGATGAAATGTTTGGAGCTAATTGCTTTCTAATTAGTTGTCAATAACAGGCTCAGCTGGTGTCCATGAGTTTTACGGGAAAAAGCCGCCAGACTTTTAAGCTACTGCTCGCTCCCCTCTGACCCCCCCACTCCTCCCACCCTCACCTCCTCCCCCCCGCATTCCTATTAGAGCTCTGTCTGCATCACACACTTGTTTAAGACGTTACTCACCCCCTCGTACGATAATGAATTTCACCTTTGACTGTGCATCAGGAGGGGAATCTGTGTGAGACTTGGCTGGGTGTTAGCCGGTGAAAGTCTGTGCCGGTGTCATGCTGGAAATGTGTGTGTGTGTGTGTGTGTGTGTGTGTGCAGCTTGGCAGCAGCTAACGCGGGAGCTGAAACGGAGCGGGGAGGAGAACATAATAGAACTTTCCTCCCGAGCAAAGTTTTCAGTGTTTTTCTATGAGGAGCTGTCATGTCCAGACATCACTGCTGGAACTGTTCTGTGTCTCTTGATAGGAAATACTTTGATTCTCAGCTGTCTGTCAGACGGGCAGAAAAACCGAGGCAGGTCGGTTTTCTGAGAGCTCCAAATGGTGCAGCCAAAGTGTCTGTTTCCATTGGAGCTCTGCAGAGTGACTCAGGTGTCTTAAAGAATCAGCATGTCCTTAACATTTTATCTTATTTAAAGGGAAAAGTCACTGAAATTGTAACTGACATTGTGGTGGCACTGTATGGTAATCAGCACAGTGCATGGGCAATAGTGCTGCCAAAACTGCCAGAGGGGAAGAAAAGATCTTTTAGGCTGGGCTGAAGCAAAGTATAGACCAGCCCTATAAATGTATAAGAAAGCCAGTGAGGTCATTATTAGCTCCCTACAGGAGTCACTGTTTGTGAACGCAGCTCTCTGCAGTTCGATAAAGTTGAAAAGATATTTGCAGATTCAAACTTCCTGGATCAATAACCCGCAAGCAAACTGTTGTTAAATCACAATAGTATTCAATAACTTAACTTTTCTAAAGTTCAAAAAGAAAAATCAGGGTTTCCAGGAGGTTACACTACACTACATTGCATAAAATATTTTCAGACTCCCTCACCTGTCACCCGGATGGTGTAGTTGCTGAGCAGCGTGTTGCTGTGGGCGAGCCGGCACGAGTAGACGCCCGAGTCCTCGTACGACACGTTGATGATGCGCAACATCCTCTGGCCCAGCCGCGTGCGGTTGCTAGGCACCAGCCCGGCGCCGTCTTTGAACCAGACGACAGGCTCCGAGTGGTCCTCCAGGTCACATGACATTTCCAGGGTGTCCCCCATGCCCAGAACATAGTCCTCCAGGAAGGCTGTCTCGCTGGACACAGAGTCTGCACGCAAACAGAGAGGACACATTTGGTTAGGAGACATGTTTACGACATATTTCAAGACACATCTGACTTCGTATGAATCTGTGTTTCGTGTGCAACCCCATTTATTTAGATTTATCACACTTTAAATTCATTTCTTTGCGGTTTGGACTTTTGAAGGTGATTAATTTTTATAGGCTAACTGATTTAAAAAAATTAATCGAACAGCAGCTCATCAACACTGAAATGCAATTAGCCTGCTAACCTGCTAACATCAGGACACAATGTCAGCAATATGAAGGTAAAACGGGCCTGCCTGTAAAACCTGACTCCATTTTCTCTCTTCAGGTACACACTTTAAAATACTAATAATTAAGGCTTTAAAGTTTTGTACAAACACCTTCTTTTCCACAGAGTAATTAAGAGGCTGACTCAGTCACTGAGTTTTCACAGAATAAGAAAAGACACCCCCCCCCCCCCCCCCCCCCCCCTCCACCTCTCTCTGAAACAAAGAGGCAGTGATGCAGAATTAACCGTCGACCCGCTGGCGAGCTATCAGCTAATCTGCCTCTGGAAGTCAGGAAAGTGCAACTTTTTATTCCAGCGTGAGGAAGGAGACAGATCTGGGCTGTGTGGGAATGAGCCTCCCCCCTCCTCCTCCTCCTCCTCCTCCTCCTCCTCCTCCTCCTCCGCTCCAACCTCCCCCGTCAAACACCAGCTCATTGACTCCAGGAGCTCCGTGTGCCAGCTCGGTCTGAGCCAGGGAAAAATCAACATGTTTACTGGCTCTGCTAAGGATGCCGGCCGCCACTGAGGATGGAGGAGACATGGAGGACACGTCTGGATAAATAAACAGTGGGCCCCCTTGTGTCCCCTCATGTCCCTCCATCAGAGGTGTCTCCAAATCCAGACCTCAATTATACATCATCTCCATCAGGGACAGACAGAAAACGAAGCTCATGCACACTCTGCTCGCTCTGGCAGCCGTTCAAGCAGACGCCATGTTGTACACAAACACACTTAGAAGCACAAAAACACACACATACTTCCACATATACAGGCTGCTGAGGCAACAAAGTACACAACACAAACGCACACCCACTGTCCGTCCATGAGATAGACTGAACGAGGTGCGTTAAGAGCGTGATTTATGATGGCAAACACGCCCACTGTTGACCCGCCGAAAGGGCAGCGGCCTTCCACGGGCTCGCTGACAGGCAGCGGACGTGAACACAGCGCTCTAACAGACAGCCTCCAACTGGAGTCGAGAGGCAAGGTTGGAATCAGGAGTGGCCCAGACGAGACAATCTTCACGGGGAATACATAATAGGTGCTCTGAATTATAGATGTGCTCTTTCAATGTGAGACAGACTGCTGCTGCGGACGGACCCGAAGCCACGGAGACGAACGCACCCTCACAGACAGACAAACAGACGTGATGATTCTGTATAATATCCAACAGGTAACGCTGCCACAGAAACACGTCTGTATGACGACATTTCATCAGCCTACTGACACACTTTTCTTCCATGAACTGCAGGTGTTAGAGGGACAGTTTGGATCTTCGGACGTGAGGTTATATGAGGTATTTATCCACAGTCAGTGTGTTATCCACGGTAGATGTCAGTCACCAAGTTTGGAGAAGCTGAGAGGAGTCCAACACTGAGGCTAAATGTGCTGCAGTGGATGGAATTAGCAACAAAACAGATTAGCCACCTAAAAAATATATGTATCAGTATAAGTGTCAGCACTATTAAGAATAATTTTACCCCTTTCCCTCCCCATTAAACAGTGATTTCAGATGAGGACTGAAGCTGTTTTATTGCTGAGCACAGGAGCTGCTGGTCTACCAGCCTGTTCTTACTTCAAACTCGTCAAATACCGCCACTTTGTCAAGCGACTTCAGCGTCAGACAACAACGTCAAAAGCCACTGGTATGATACGCGGACAGGTGGTGTCGATTAATAATGCAGTCGGACGACACCTGTCACAGCGGCATAATACGCTGCAGGACATAATCAGTTTGAAACGTTGCCAGTAATGACATGATATAAGACAACAAACACTCACTTTCTGAATAAATGTAAAGCCAAACCATGATGTTTTTTCTAGACCTGGCCACATGCATTTGTTGCACAAGGAAATAAACTTTAAAACAAGGTGTTACACCGATGTTATAAGTTTATTTTGAAAAAACTTGTCTGCATTTAACGAGCAGAAACTTTACATTTCCTGTGAAATCAGAAGTTTATTTATGAAAGACACAATGTACATAACATGTGTAAATTGACAATGTGTCCTGATACATCAACAACAGACGCACTCAGGATCCCTAGTGTGTCATAGATGTGAGCGGCACTGACGAGAACGCATTAGTGAACCACCGCCTTGATTGGGTCTTTTTTTCCATGTTATTGTGCAAATTTGGTGTTTAAAAAAGTCAAATTATTTTCACCAAAATCACACAACACAAAAAGTAGACCAGCAGCTCCTGTGTTCAATGAGGTAAAATTACTGTTTTAAACTGATACAGATTTTTTTTAGGTGGTCAAAATTTTGTTGCCGCCCTCTGTCCGCGGCAGAATATTGCTGAGCCTCTGTGTCAGTACTCCAGCCTGCTTCTCCAAGCTGAGGTCATGCCGACTGACATCTACTGTCTCCAACACACTGACTCTACACTCTGGATAAGTACCTCATACAACCCCACTTGAGAAAATGCGACCTATCCCTTTAATAAAGTGAAGTGAATGGATGAGTTGTGAATTGTTTTCTCTGTCTTATTACAGCCATTATAAAATCCTGGAGATGTAAAGTCAATAATGTGCTTAACATGGCTGTGCAGCTCTCGGCGTGGCCTCTGGCTTTGACAACAATATTTACAGCACGTCTTTGAAAAGCAGAAAGGCCCATTCAGGAGAAGAAAAACACGAAGGCGTCGGTGCACAGAGCATAAATCCAATCCCAGCATGAATGGCTCGCTACCTTGGTGTATTACTTATGACCTCTGTGAAAGAAGAGGAGAAAATAGGTCTTAGAATATCTTCAGCTCTTAAACATGGTGAATTGGGCTTTATGGGGTAGATATAATAATCTCCAGAGGCTCATAGCTCACTCCGGCTTTATGGAGCCCAAACGCTCGAGCACAGCCTCCTCTGGCAGCTCTGAATGAGCAGCAGCAGCACAGAGGCCCGACTGCAGCCGCGTCTTTGTATGAGACACAGATTTCCTGCTTTTAAAGAGTTCGTTCACAAAAAATGTCAAAGTTTTCTGCGCTGAGGGTTTTAATCTGTTATTATTACGTCCTTAAAGCACACTGAGGACGAGACATTACAGCTCATTTCATTAGGATTAGTTAACAGCAAAGCAGAATGCGTGCGTGTGTGTGTGTGATCGTGTTGTGAAAGGAACACTTCTGCTTTGATCCTGGGAAAATAGATAGGAGGAAGGTTTGTGCACTGCTCGGATGTTTACACTGCCAGGGGCCAAACAAAATGCAATTTACCCAAAGAACAAAACAAAACAAAGATATGTCCCCGCATACATTACAAGAGGAAAAAAAAAAAAAAAAAAAATCCATTTCTCAGGTGTCACACAAAAGAGCAAAGCCGTCTTTTTTCGGTCGCCGTCAATGACAAAATATCTGCTGCTGCTTCAGATCCTGCACTTTGAAATGCAGATTTAAATGTGGGCGAGAAAAGCTGCTTTGAATAAAAGTGGATTTGGTTTGAAAGGTTTCACTTTGTGCCACTGAACAACCT
Organism: Cephalopholis sonnerati; assembly: GCA_019142605.1. NCBI lineage: Eukaryota > Metazoa > Chordata > Actinopteri > Perciformes > Serranidae > Cephalopholis > Cephalopholis sonnerati. The sequence goes on from JAGQAX010000015.1 coordinate 36,560,372, forward strand.
TTCAGGAGGGACGGAGCAGACGCTGAGCTTTAGTAGAGACCGTCGCTGCCTCGCTGTCCCTTTCAAGCCAACGTCCTGTACTGTGCGGCCACAGGTTTGATCACGCTGACAAGAGACGGCTCTTTGAAATGAGCTCATATAATAAGTGTGTCACAGAGAAATACGCAAAGAGAGGAATTCCTAATTAGTGAGTGAGCACTTTAAATTCCTGAAGAGAAAATTCCAGCTGCCGTGTGTCCAGTTGTGTTGTTTTACTGAGCGGCTCTGAGGTGGCAGCGGAGTGAATGTGAAGCAGGACGTTACATCAGTCATCTTCCTCTGCATGAGAGCAAAGGTTAGAAAACTCAGAGTGCATGCTGGATTCAGACTGGGCCAGTTTGTCTCTTGCGGTTCAGGATCTGACAGGGAGGCTTAATGAACCTGAGTCCTGGAGAGACGGGCCGCGTTTGACCACAGGAAATGTTCCAGAAACCCTTAAAGGAGCTCAGAGGTTTTACCTGCATTCTGACAGCAGGAAGTACAGTCATAAAGATCCAAATTTCTTTTCATATTTACGACACTAAAACCACAGTTTAAGCTCCAAAACTACTCAAACAACAGCTCTGCATATTTCAGACCAGTCGTCAGGAGAAGATGGTGGAATTGCAAACCACAAACACATTACATTTGTACTTTTCATGTTTCTAAAGTGACGTAGTGACAGGCTGCTCTCACTAATGTTTTCCTGTGAAAACCAATGCACCCAAATTCGTACATATCCCATGTATTTTGAAAGGCTGCGGTCATGTGACCAATGTGCTAACAGCAGTAAACAAGGAAGCAGTCCTGAGTGCTTGTAAGGAGGCAGGACCCTCTATGAGTCATGTGTTGGGATTGATGTGAACTTTGAGTCATTTTAAGATGCTTCCTCACCATGTTTCTGTTCCTAAACCTAACCTAACTTTGTGTCAATTATGTTAAGGATGTAACGCCATTCATAGGGCGCAAATTTGTAGGATATCATACAAACTGTTCTATGCTGTTGTGTAGTGATGGAGGGGATGGTGGCCAGGCTGTTGCCCATTGCAGACAACACAACCGGTTGTGTCTTAGCAGGCCGTCGTAGTTTCCAGCGTCTATTAAGCCCCACACATGTTGTTTTTTCAATTGGGGATAGTGCGGCAAAGACAAAAAAACTCGTGGCATTACTGAGACATTGCAGCATTTTCAGATGGGACCCCAAAAAAATGATCTTTCCCTAACAATACCTAACCTCAGTGTTGTTAAAACGCTAAGTTTTAACTTACAAAACGTACAAATGTAACACATCTGTCATTTGCAGAAACGATCAATGCCAGCATTTTTCTGTTTTATATGTCATATGTTTCCTTTCCAAACATCTCAAAGTCTTTGCAATGAATTACAAAGAACACGGCACTGATGGTACCACAGTAATCAGCTAACATTTTCTACCTGTTGCTTATCTTAACAACAGACCCATCACCTGCCAGGGATGTCATATTTAATGGAAACTCTCTGAAACAGCATTTAGACTGAAATAAACGTGGAGACGTGGAAAGTGGATGCCAAATTTGAAAAAAGTCCGTCAAGGCTTTCTTGAGATATTGCATTCACGAGAATAAGACAGACAACTCAAAAACTAACGCCTCTGGCCATGGCACAACTATCAAACAAACAAGCAAACAAACAAAAAGGAAATTAGAATCCATTGAAGGTTTATTGATGTGTCTGTGATCAGAGAAGAATCTGGACATCATGATGTCAGATGTTACACACTGTCAGTCCAGCTGTTAAACAAATAGAGACTGTATATGATGAGGATACATAGGAGGAGGACTGAGCGACTGCACTGACGTCACACAGACACATTCCTGTACAGATTTTTGTTGTGTGTGATTAAAAGCCCTCATTCAAAGGCTTTGTCTTTTCAGATCTTTGGTGTTTACGTTCTTTGTTCTCTGTGAACCTCTGGATGGCGAGGCGCTTTGATATCAAAGCGCTCCATGAATAAATCAGAGCTGAAGTGACTCTGACACAGCAGATAAATGAAAGCTCGGCTGCAGCGCTCTGGTGCCGTCCAGCCTCGTATCATCCAGACATTCCCGCTGCTTTCTCGTCCGGTGCGGCATGTGTGAGCTATCGGCTGCCTGGTGTGCGTGTGTGTGTGTGTGTTTGTGTGTATTTGAAGGGGGTGGGAGCACTCTCGCCGGAACCTGGGGCCAGCTGGAAGCAATGTGTGATATGTACTCTGAGTGTGTGTGTAAATGTGATATGTACATGAATGTATCTGCCATTGTAAACCAGGAACTGTGTGTGTGTGTGTGTGTGTGTGTGTGTGTGTGTGTGTGTGTGTGTCTGTGTACGGTCACTCCATAAATCAAGAGGCCCCTGCCCTCCTGGCCCTCCTGGCCCTTGGTCCCCTCTCGGCTCAGTATCATAACAAATAGCCCTTCAGAATAATATAAAGTCTCTTTGAGATAGCGCGGCGCGGCTGTACGTTAACGCGCCGCGTACAGACTCCATCTTTTCTGTCCGTCTGAAGAGGTTTATTTATCCTCTACAAACTTGTCCAGGGGCCGGCGGGCAGGCTGCGGCCCTGGGGATGAAAAGAGCTCTTTATGTGGGAAGCCTTTCCACGCCTGCCTCTCTAACACACACACACACACACACACACACAGTGACGGACTGAGTGAAAGATCCTGGAGGAACAGGAAGGAGTGTAGACCAGACGAAGGAGCTGTCGCCATGGCTGCTGTCATATCAGGTCACAGGAGGGAACACGCATGACGTTACGCTTAGTAGACACACTTCATTCCAGTAAATCCATCTTATATATATCTAAAAGGGGCAATAAAAAAAGTTTTTACTGCGTCACAACAACAGCTGACTATCTGTACATATAGAAGCTTTATTTAACTCTGCGGTCTCACTTACATAAAGAGGTCTTAATGTCAATGTGACCTCTTATGTATTACTATAAATAAAATAAAATAAATAAACAAGAAGTCACATTGACAACCTCTTTACGCAAGTGAGACCGAGTTTATTTTTAACTTAATATAACCTTTGTTTACTTTAGGTGCATATTAAAGATTAACAGGGCTGTGACATTAATATCAGTGACTCAAACTTGTTTTCCTTTTATTTTTGGAGCACTACTATGATGCTCTGTGCTTAATTAAAGAGATAAATAGAGTGTTGGAGATATCAGCTGTAGAGATGTTTGCTTTCTCTCCAGTATAATAGAACTAGATGTAACTTGGCTTGTGGAGCTCAAAGTGCCAGAAAAAAATCAATTTAAAAAATTCAACATCAATGTCTCTTTCCAGAAATCATGACTTAATCCACAGACCTTGTTGTGACCTTGGAACTAATAACTAACTCATGTAGGAACCAAACTACATTGACAAACCGTATCACTGCACAGAAGGAAATGAGTAGATGCACGCTTTCATCTGTACAGTGTTACTGTTGTGTCGTTTGGTAGACAGAAAATAGTAAGTAAAATTGATTGATATGGTGCTTTTCAGTTCACAGGTCACAAAGTGCTTTACAAAGGGAACATACAACATACAAGAAGATAATGTGACCTCCTGAGGCACGCCGTTAAAGTTCATGCAGCACATACTAGAAAAATCACACAATGACAAAGTAAAGAACAACACCATGTTATGATCTGTAAGGAAGACTGAGAAATTTGAAGTGGATCTTATAAAGTACAGGGAGCCAGTAAAGAGATTTTAGTGTACAGAGTGTCTTTTTGTTTGGGTTAGTAATCTCGCAGCAGCTTTCTGGACACTTGCAGACAATCAAGAGCCGGAGAAAGGTACATTAAAGTGTAAATGTGAGATGAGATAAAGGAGTGTTTACTCATCTTTAGTTCAGCAGTAGAAACAACAGCATCTTGAGAAGCCGAGTTCCATCTAGTTCAGTTCAGTTTCAGTTTATTTAAGAAGGGACGGTGCAAATTAATTAATACATGTGGTACAAAAATGCCAGAATTAGCCAAGAGACTATTTTTCATCTGTGGTTCCTCAGCCAAGATTTCTTAAGTGCTGTATCGTACGCACCTGGACTTGCTTGAGTTCAAGAAACTTAAAGAAACTCGAGCGAGTCTCGTTGCCTACAATATAGCATTTAAGATTACCAAGACCTGGATGACTAAGAATCTTCACCTCGGCCAAGATGTTACACAAGGCTACCAAAAATACAACAAAGCACAAAACAAGGCCACAAGTTTAACAGACCTCTTTGAACACATCAAGAAGAGAAAGGAAAAAAGCAGAAACAATAGCAGGATGTGCAATTTAAAGAAAGGGAAACATACAAATTTTTACAAGCACTAGAGGCAGCAGTGATATATATACATACAGAACAACAAAGCAAAAGAAGCAGGATGTAGAATTAGCAGCAGCAGAAAAAAGCTCCATTATATTGGAGAGAAGCAGACATCTCTACGGCTGATATCTCCAACTCTCAGCAGCTCACACCAAAACTATCTAGACTGATAAATGTCACTACAGGGAAGAAAAGAAATACACATTTTTGATTTTGGGGTTAACTATCCCTTTAAGTTGGAGTTTTATTGAGAAATTATTTGAAGTAATTAGATTTTGGAACATGTGAAGCGACAGGACTATTTACAGTGATTTTTTAAAATTATTTTCTAATGAACTCTTACACTTCTTTGAATGAGTATATGTATGAATATATGACGCGATGCAGACCGGCATTTAGATGAACATTTTCTTTCTTTTTCTTTATATCTGTGAGTGCAGAATTTGTGATCCCTCACTTTCTGCTTTGTTAACACATCTCTTCACTCTGAGGTCGCTGTCTGAGCGTGTGACACCTCGCTCGAGTGTACATCAGGTAAAAATGCAAAACTCCGCATTAGAGTTGAAATGAGACGACTGTGAATCCAGACGTGATCCTTAAAATGCTTAAAAGATTGTTTAGTGTGTGCGCGGTGTTTCCTGATGCGTGTCCCTCTTTAAAATTCGGAGGGTATTTTCTGAACGTCACATCTGTCAGTAAACAACTAAATCGTGGCATCAGTGTGCTGGCAGTTTGATGAATTCATTTTCTGCTCTGGAGGAGATAAATGCAGAGTTTTTCATCTCCGCTGTGCTGAAACACTAAACCTGTGAGTCTTCAATAATACCACTGATCCTCAGAAAAAAAAAGCTTTGCCAATTTAGTGGCCTTTAAACCTCCTCCTGACTCTCCGACTGATTTTAAGTGCTGCCTCAGAAGAACATCTTGTTGTTTGTCCAGGCTGCTTTGCATAAAGAAACATCCCGCAGGTTCAAACCGGTGGGTAGAGGCACCATAAACAGTCCCACATTACAAGAGTCTCTTTCTGTCGGAGCTTAACAGGTACTTTTATTGAGTCTGCTAGAAAAGCAGCAGCACATACCTTTTTAAACCAGATCTGCGTTTAAACCACTTCTGAAAGTGATGGATTCCAGATGGGCCACAGAGACATTCATCTTTATCAAGCTCACTTTTCTCCCCCCTCCTCCTCCTCCTCCTCCTCCTCCTCCTCACTACGCTGAGCTAATAATACAACAAGGCCATGTTTCCAACATGTGCAGAGCGCGCTGCTCCCAAACCAGCGGCAAACATTTTAGCGACAAATGGCCTTTTTTATTGCAGGTAATTAGTTGTTTGCTTCTGCAGCTGAAAAAGAATGGACTCTCCTTTTCTCCTTGAACAGGGGGAGCAAATGCTTTCCACATTTCTGTGATCACTTATGGCCAATTGGTGTGCATGTGCATGACGCTGGGATGTGTGTGATGTGTGTGTACACATGTGGGTGCGTTTCATCTGTCTGTTTTTCACATTAAAAAGAGCTTAAACTAGAGGATGCAATCTCTGCATGTTGAAAAGCTGACGCTACACTGCAGTGCTGGCTTTAAATGTTGAATATTAACATTGAGATAAGATATCTGGTCTTATTTAACATTGAGTTAGCTGCATCAGTTGGTGGAGCTTCATTCGCTTTCGGGCTCACTGTGCCAAATGTGTAGGTCCGATTGCTTCCATAGTAACATTGATTAAAAGAGCACAAGTTTTACTCCATTGTGACTAAAAATAAAGTATGTAGAGTGAAAATTGTGGGCGTGACAGCGCATTCAAGAGACGTGTTAAAGAGGCTCTCTGCACTCTGACAGTTGAGTCCCCCACTCTAGCCCTGAACATTCTGTCCAATACAAACTGATGTAAAAACTGGTGGAGGGCATTTTTACCATGCTCCAAACAAGTCTGACTATTTCACAAAGTTTGAATGGGATTTTAAAGCTGAATACAAGCCAGAATATACCGAAGATGGGGGACATTTTAAAGTCTGAATGGAGTTTCTACATGAATGTGTGAATGAGGAAACTGGCTTTGAAAACTTTTTGTCAAACTTGAACATTCCTCCAGACATTTACACAGGGAAAATTTCCCAGAAACAGGTAATACTTCGGAAAGTTGTGTCCTAATTGAGCTGAATATTTCTATGTGTGAAGTTTCGATGTGGAGGGAGATGAAGAGGTCATTTGCTCCTCAGTCTGTCGGCTCTTTAAATCAGAGTTTGGCTTCTGGGTTTAAAACTGAATGTAATAATGAGTCATTTGTTGCACTACATCCATTTTTCATCCTGTCTGGTGATTTGAACTGTTGTCATTTTTTGCATGTTGTTGTTTGGTTAAATGTTGTTTTGTATTTTTGTATTTATGTGAGACAGTTGACGTCCTGGAATGAAAGACAAACTTCATAATTTCCTCTGACAGCGAAGCAAAATTAAATTAAACTTTACTATTTGCATGAGCCAAAATTGAAAACTTCCGATAATATTAAGCATGTGTGGGCTGAGCTTTGATGACCACCTGACACCAAACAATCCCGATCATGGAAGCAGGCACAACTGAGGTAAAACATGATTTTGTTCCGACACTGGAAACTTGTCTGTGACAGTGAAATAATTTGAAAAGTTGTTTAGTTAGGAATAGAGATGATGGCCAAAACTAAAAAAAAAAGAGACCATCAATACTTTAAAGAAATTTCCCGAAGAGCAGTGACAGACAGACGGATGGACAGCCTGGTTCAGACCGTGATGTCCTCCACAGCAGCCCGTCTGCTCGCTGTGTCCCGCCAACAGATTCTTTTACTTCTGCTTCCTATGCTGAAAAACCGGAGCGGCTGCCAACCGTTTGGCACACTCACCACCCCCTCAGACAAGCCAGCATCACATGACCTTCAAACAGGATCTGTGGAGCCCCCCCTCCCGACTATCAGCCCCCCTCTTCCATAAAGAGCACATTTCTCTTCCTCCATTTCACAGCTATGCCCATTGTAAATCCTGCTCGTCCTGGAAAAGCTCCCTCTTCTTCTTTACCCCCTCCGTTTTTTTTTTCTTTTTTGAAATGTGCAGTGAAAACCCCTAATCTCTGTTTAATATGGTTTGGCCGGATGTAAATACCTTTGGACAATGCCCTTAATCTGGGCCAGCCTGACAACCTCACACCGTTGCGGAGAGGCCTGCCAGGAGAAGATGGAGAGAAAAGAGGGATGGCTCGGCGGAGATCAAGGAGGAAAGGAGAAAAGGGGGAGAAGAGGGAGGGTTTCCCCAGCTTGTTGCCTCCATTCTTCACCGAGCTGAGCCGTGCTTTATCAAAAGAGCCCCTAAAATCAAGTTAAAGATAGACGTTGCCTCTAAACATCCCGCCCCGGCCTGTGCCAGCCTCTCCCTCCCTCCCTCCCTCCCTCCCTGCCTCCTCTTCCTCCTCCTCCCCCCCAGCGCCTGGCCCTCCGCTCGGCTGCGCTAACGAGCATCGGAAGCTACTGTACATCCAGAGCATCTTGGCAGCACCCAATCGTCTTTGCTCCTTTCATAGCCCTCATCATCACCCCCACCTGCCCTCCATCCCTCCAGCCTCAGAATAGGGCCTGGGTTTGGTCCATGGTAATTGTCATTCCAAAGACGAACTGGCCTAGTTTCAATTCAACACACAAGTGTAAGAAGCTCGGCCCACAAAAGCCAGGATGTCTGCGAAGTGTGTGTGGGGCTACGATACAACATAATCACACTTCCTTTAACAACACGCAGGAACCAATCCGATTACAAGGCGGCTTTTTGGACCTCATAATGTGGACGTCAAAGCAGCAACTTGTCTTTAGACTTAATTTTCCCTCAACAAAGAGATTAGTGGTGATATTTTAAGAGTCAGCTGTGCAGTATATTGATTTAAGGTCACCACATGATTTCACACAGGGAACGCTGATGCTCGGTCAGCACTCCTGTATCCTGAGAGGGCTGCTGAATCACAGCAGAGCAAGACAAAAAGCAGAAAATGGGGCAAGAGAGAAAAAAATAAAAGTTAGTGCTGATGTGGAGAATTAGCTCCTGAACCTTAGGAAAAAAGGAGTCTATTGAAAACGTCCAAAAAATACTTGAAAAATCAAGTTACCGTCATAAAACACTCTTCAACCAGAGACATTAGAGGGTAAGTCTGTTTTATCAAGCTGGACCATGTTCTCTTGTCTTCTGTGTCTAAGTGACTTTTGGGAACAACAATTATTGAAGTCAGTACTGAGAGAGAGAGTGCTGCAGACGGCAAAATAAAACTCACAAATTAACCCCCTTAATCACCAAGTTAGATGTGAAAATATTTGGACTTTATACGCGCTATCTTTAAATGGAGTCTGGTGGGTTTGGTGATGGTGATTTTTGGGCTGCATTTCTGTAGGGATCCTTTCTTAATGTTGTCAGACACTCAGAATAACAATCTGAGCCTGCCAGTGACAAAAACAAACACCTTCATTTTGTGTTCACACCAGGTGGGATTAAAGAATTCACGTGAGTGAATTACATGTAAGGTCAATGTAAAGACACGATTGTGGATGCGATGGACAAATGACGCAAATCAAGCAAGTAGCGTGATTTCACATCATATGCTTATTCACAAGAGTTAAAAAATCTGAACTTCAGCAACATATTCGCGCTATGATAGCCAATCAGTACTGAGATCTTCCAGGGACGTATGACGCTGAGAACGTACCAGTGGAAGTTCATTTATTAAATGAGCAATTTAGCGTGTATATGATCAACACAAAGTGTCAACACAAAATACTGTAGTGTTCAAACTTCCGCCAATAATGTGATGGAAGATTTGCATGGCGTTTGGTGTGAACATGCTGGCAGTGGTTACCCTGTAGCCTGTTTCAATGCTGGATCAGTTTCATAAAATGTTGTCACTCAGACACGAAAACATGGGGAAACTGGGTCCAGGCTGAAAAACAAAGAATCTACCCTCTGAAGGAATAACTAGTATACTGAAAAAAAAATCTTTCATTTAATGGAATATTTTGTCGTACAGTTGAATTCTAGTTGCACAGACTCCGTTAAACATCTGAAGGTTGAATATTTTTAGAGGAGACCTCCATAATTTAAATTCCAAGTGTTATGAATCCATTAAAGGTGAAGAGAGTGTCAGATTTCGAGGGATCTGGTGGCGTTAGATTACAACCAGCTCAAACTTCTCTTAGTTTGGATTCCTTTAGTGTTCATTGTTCAGGAGCTGAATCATCCACAGAGGTTTCTTCCTCTCAGAAACAAACTCTGAAGATGCTTCATGTCACAAATCAGTGTCACTCAAATGATGCTTCCAACTACAGTGGCCAGCACGAAAACACAAAACCAAGTATTTCACAGTTCAAAGTCTGAATGTGTGTTATCCAAAAATCTACAGACAAGAAACAGCTGATAGAAACACACCACATCTGCACACACAGACTGGCACAGCACGACGAGAACTGACACGGTAAACTTTGACCTCCACTGACCCCGACCCCCGACCCTCTGATCCTCCCCAGCTGGGGTGAGCTGCCCCCACAAATGTCTGATGGTCAGTGGGATAATGATAGTGTGTGTGTGTGTCTGTGTGTGTGTGTGAGAGGTGACAAAGACATCAGTGTCATGGAGTGTGATCAATGTAAAGGCACACTTGTTTTTTGGACATGAACACACACACACACCTACACACATACAGGCCTCCTCTGAGTGGAGGTGTCACCGTGGCAACGCTGCAAACCTACACAGCAGCATTGTGCATTCAGCCTATGTGAAGAAGAAGCCCACAGTGATGGTGTTTACACCCTCTCACTGACTTTGTGCTTCAGAGACGTTCATGATGGCGACGAGGAGATGGGACAGAGAGTTTCCTCAAACTTCTACATGTTGTCTTTACTGTGAATAAAAACCAGCAGTACCAGGAACATGAAGCAGGAAGTCTGAAGTCCAGTTCTTCAGGTGTGCCTGTGTCCTGTGTTAAACCATAGAGCTGTAGTTCACATTACAGTAATACTTCACCTACAGAATGGTCATTTGTATACCATTACCAACAGATAACGTGGGACGGAGGCAAGGTGCAAGGCTCCCGTCCCAAAGGTCGGGGGTTCGAGTCCGCCCGCAACCGCCGTTTGGGGCGGCAGTAGCTCAGTCCATAGGGACTTGGCTTGGGAACCGGAGGGTCGCCGGTTCAAGTCCCAGCCCGGACCAAAAAAAAAAATAAGGAGTGTGGACTGGTAGCTGGAGAGGTGCCAGTTCACCTCCTGGGCACTGCCGAGGCTGCCCTTGAGCAAGGCACCGAACCCCCCCAGCCGCTCGGGGCGCCTGTCCATGGGCAGCCCCCTCACTCTGACATCTCTCCATTTAATGCATGTATAGGTCCCGTTTGTGCATGTGTGTGTGTATTTCGGACCTGTGTGTATATGTAAAAAACAACAACAGAGTGTAAACATTGAATTTCCCCTTGAGGGATTAATAAAGTATATAAAATTAAAAAAAAAATAAAAAATTAGCCTTTATATACAGAGATGGCACTATAGAGCTGCTACAAGTCCCTCTAAAGTCCCTGACAGCAGCATCATGTCGCTCCAGTGTGTGATTTACGACATGCTGACATCACAGAAACTAAAGAGGCGTGACATGTAACACAACAGCGCTGGCCTCTAGTGTGACATATAACATACATGTCAGCAGCTCTTTATATACAATAACAATGACATCACATGTCAATAATGATCATTTAGCGTCCTCGTTATATGGCTGCTGATCTTGTCCTCTGCTTGGAGAGTAAGGAGCTCCTGTACCTCACTGTTTTCACTATTTGTGAACATTTTCTGTTCTTCTTCTTTGAGTTAGCTGCTGACTGCTACTTCTAAAATCTCCCACAGTGGGTCGCACACATAACACGTCATCAAAACGTCACACCCGTCCTGCCCATGGTCCCGTCCTCCTGGCTGTCCTGTTTATACAGACACTGTTTTGGTGCCATTGCTACCTTCCATGGCGGCTTAAAGGCGATACAACTCTGTCCCCCCATTCCACAATTGTACCTGATATACAGCACAGGGAGGCAGCATATTCCTGCCTTGAACTGGCAGTTTAAAAGGGGGCTAATTACTCACCCCATGTTACGTTGAATTTGTAAAGAAAACTTCGAAAATTCTTGATGTGATGTTAGTGAACACATCTTAATGTTGCTTTGCTGTTGTTAAATGTGGACCCCTATGACTTCAATTCAACAGGCGCATTCTCCGTTTTTGTATTCTTCACTCACCGTGAAGGTATGAGAGATAAAAAAAAAAGTTTTCTTCACTAATTTAGCATAACTCGGGCTGAGTAGCTCATACACAAATGATCATTCAGAGCATGAAGTATTCCTTTTAACGACCCCGAGGTCATGTCCTTGGTATTTTTATTTTTATGAGGTTGTAGAGAAAGTTAACAATTAAAACTTACACATAAAAGGTACTTTGAAAGGCTTAATTCTGCTACAGACTACTTTTAAATTCAGTTTCAGTTCAAGAGTTCAATATTTTCCCACCAGAATTATAAAATGAATCGATCCTGACCGTGTCAGAGGCTCTGGATCCATATTTAAACCTTCATGGGGGAAAAAAAAAATATTGAACATATGCTTTAAAAAGTAAATGAATGAATTCCAGATAATAAGGACATTTTACAGACGATGTTTGGGTTTTGGTGTCTGGTCTAAATGTTCAGATGGCTGTGTTAACGTGATTTAGACTCAGGTTAGACCCGTGTTAGAAAGCAGTCACACAGCAGGAGTTTACGAGGGCCAGGTTTTCTAAAATCCATCCAAAGTTTAGACTTTGCGGGATGAATCTGTGAAACAGCTTGATCCAATGAGGGTCTGAAGGTGTGTGTGTGTGTGTGGGTGGGGTCCCTGGGTTGAAATCAGCGGGACATAAAAGCGTTTACGGCCCTGTTTATGATGCTGTTAATGAGTGCGGTGGGACGGCGTGGGTCCGTCTCTCTCAGCCTGGTTGTTACCTCTCTACGTCGCTCTCAGCTGCTTCTGATCCCCAGGAGCACACATACACACTTCCTGCACTGCTTCCTGTCCCGAAACTACTGAACAACCAACCACCTAGCTCTGCTTCGACCTTCCTCCTCCTCCTCTTTGTAATCTTTCATGAACTATCAAACTGGCTGATGAGTAAAACCAGGAACGTGTTGAAACAAAACATTGATCTCGCCTGTGTTTCTATGTGAACATGGTGAAACTCTTTAACGCAGGACTGGTGTGTTAAGCGTGTTTGCTTGTAAGAGAAGGACGAGAGCAGGAAAGCCTGTAATCCCATCATCCCTCCCTCCTGCCTCCCTCCAGGACCTGCCTTCACGTCCAGCACAAACAGGCCACAGAGAGGAGCCTCTGTTTGGGAGAAAGAACAACTGGAGCACAGTTGTCCCGGGACATCTATACCAGACATCTATACCAACACAGCCTCAACACTGGACAACAGTCCTCTGGAACCAGGCTCAATAACAACTCCCCCCACACACACACACACCAAAAAAACATCTGCTTTTTAGTCTTTCTTTCATACTCCACAAACATGTATGAAATCATCACTTTGCAATGCTAATGTAATTCAACAGAGAGTGTTAGCATTGCTAACTAGTTAGCCTTGCCCTGCAGGTACCCGACAGCCCAGTGTATCTATGGTAACCACTTCAGTAACCAGGGTGACTGCGCCTGTATGTGCTCCTCTGTGGCCTACAGTCCTGCTCTGCCATTCATTACAGAGTCAATGGAGCCTCCTACAATGCGACAGTGTAGAGCCTCACACATGAAAATGTTCAAATGCTTGCCTATTCAACCGCCGCCAACGTGCCACTGAGCAAAGCGCCTGCACTTGACTTCGTCCAGAGAAGCAGCTCATTGGCTGACGGTTTAAGGCTGCAGTCAAATGGCCAACAGGAAGACGAGTAGCTCTGTGTGGCACTGATGAAAGTTGATTCCTAAGGGCTAGATCGCACAGGAAGGGTTTGCAAAACGCTGTGACAAACAAACCACCCCATCCCCTCCTTATCCTAACCTTCATGTGTAATCAATCTACTGTTTATTTTATTGTATTTATCTGACAGTAATCAGTCTGTAGTTCCTGACATGTCGAGGCAAAGGGTACTGTCTGTAGCTCTGGTTGAGGGTGAGAGGCTGTCAGCAGATAAACAGAGATCTGTGTGGGTACATGAGACCCTAAAAAAGGCGGTGGATCACGGGGAGTACCACCAGTTGGTCCAAGAGCTTCTCCTCCATGATGGACTCCATTGTTTACCAACTGTAAACTTGTTGTCAAGACTACCACAGAAGACCCGCCTCTCAAGGCATCTGATTGGACACTGGGGAAAGAAGCACTGATGAGGTGGGACCCTTTTCAGCCCTGAATTGAAGTTTTTTTCAACTCGAGAGGTTAAAAAACGCCAGGCACCTGAAAGCACAGTGGGGTCTCAATGAAACTGTTTTATTGCTTATATTTATTTCTTATGCTCTGTTGTGTAGATTTGTCGGCATCATGTGCCTTTAACAGTTTGGAGTATTTTATATTCATGTTTTGATTCATGTTTTTATGTCTTTCTGTTTCAGTGGCTATCTGAACACCTGGTCCAGAGACAACAGAAGAAAATTAGCCTTTAGCTAACACTGGCACATTTACAGCAATGTTAATTAATATGCACTGTGCCTGTAAAAGGAATAAATAAATCAATATAAAAATGACTGATTGAAATCAGTTGAAAGATGTTAAAGTTATAGTTCTTTCTATCCAGAAAAACTGCCGCTCCTCCACTAACTTGTATGAGAAAACAAGTCAGTCTTGCCAGGTTCAATATGGCAGCAATGTTGACGTACAATCCAGCGCAGCGCTTCTAGGAAAAGTTTTGCCAAATCTCAACTGGTGGCCACATTTCTACCGTTGCACAGCATATACTGTCATATTGCACTCCCCTAATGGTTGCAATAAATCCTCATAACAAATGAGACCTGCAAAACATTCAGCCAGCCAAAACTAACAAGTCCTGCTGTTGAGTTTTTCTTTCCAGTGTTGCAACTTCTCTACGTCTGCAATCAAGGTCAATACAGGTCAAAGATGACATCATGATCCTTTCAGAACCCGCTACAACCAAGTTATACTTTCAAAGACCAGACACACACGGCTGCTCTGGACAAACACAAACTCAAACTCGGCTGTTACGCACTTAAAAACAATCCAGTGTTTTCCGATTCTGACTTTGTGGTGAAACTCAGCAGATAAACCGTCATAAGCCGCGCCAGCGATGAGGAGAAAGTTGTCACACGAGGAAAAAATGCACTCAATTACCAGATACACCGCACTCAAAAATAACATTTCATGGGAATTTTGAAACAATTTCTGACCTGGGTTATTTTAAAAAACCAAAAGTGGAGTCAGCTCGACTGTCACTGCTCCGCCGTTAGCCAGCACTACACCAAAGTCTCTCTTTCTCTTCTTTCCTTCCATTACGCTCTGCAGACGGGACCAGGGTTTATTATTTTAGCTCTCCTGGCAAAATAACAGGAGGAGGAGGGGAGACGTGGGAGGGATGGAAGCCCAGTTTGGTTTCAATATTAGATGTGTCAGCTGCCCTGGATGTGGGGGGGCTTTAAACAGAAGCGCATGTGAGGGTGCGAGTGGAGACCCCAGACCTTTATGAACGAAGAGGAGGAGGAGAAGGAGGAGGAGAGAGAGGATGACAGATCAACCAGCTGAGAAAGAAAGAAAGAAAGAAAGAAACAAAGAAAGAAAGGCAGCAGAGGAGGAAGAGGAGGAGGAGAAGGATAACTCACAGTTATTACTCTCACACTGTAACCCTGGTGTATACTGTACCTAATTATGTCGAGCCAATAAAAGCTTATTTGAATTAGTTGTGGCAGACACAAAGACGAAGAAGAGGGATGAGGAGGAGGAGGATGAAGAGACAGAGCGAGCAGATGTGTGAGTGTGACCACAAGGAAGGAGGGAGAGAAAAAAAGGGAAGAGGAAAAGAGAGAAGGAGGAAGACAGAGGGAGGAGGAAGATGAAAGAGACACACACACTCATAGTGACAAGCAAGGAGGTGAGCACATACCAACACACACACACACACACACACACGCACACACACACACTGTGTTTCCATTCACAGAAATGTAAATGGGGTGCAGCAGAGCCAGACAGGACAGCTCTGCTTCTGGTTAGTGGTCAGAGAGACGGAGTGGAGGGGGGTGTTAGTGGGAGGTGTCCATGCGTTTATATATATTTATTCATGTTCAGCATGTGACTCTGAAACACCTCAACAGAAACGTCACAACATACTGATAAATCCAGACATATAGCATGCTGACATTAGTTTGAAGAGAAACAAAGACAGACGTATAGCGTGGGTCTGGACTGCATGTGCAGGAACTGGTAATTAGAAAGAACGTGCTAGTATTAACAGCACAATGCATACAAAGAATGTCGCTCAGGTATTCAGACAGAGGCTTTGTCCACACAGACACAAAGTTATTCCCTCCTCCTTCTGTTTCTGAGATATGACGCTAAAACATGATGACGTCACATTGACTTTGACCTTTGGGAAACCAAAATCCAATCAGTTTATCTTCAAATTTGAAGATATTCCCTCACAGTGTTCTTGAGATATTGCATTCACAAAAATGATGCGTTGCTTCAGGGACACAATGAAATACGATCCATAAGGTCCAGTTTGATTCCATCAGTTTCAAAGCTTATCAAAATCCTGAAAACTGCACAGAAGTTTGAGACAGAATTTTACGGTGATCATTAGATAATATCACGATACTTAAGTCACGATACAGTGTTACTGCAATTTTAAATATGTTGCAACATGCTGGAAAACGTTGTCAACATCAGTCTTATCTAATAAAATAAAGTTTTCAGTCTGTTCATCTCACTTCAGCCATTTTCTTTTGCAGCAAAATGTATCTAGTGGACTAAAAAAGCAATTAATTACATTATTCTAGTAGGCTAACTTCAGTTTTTTTTATCCACGCCTAGCAATCAGACCCTAACCCACTTAAACAGTTAAATAAGGTTCTTTTTTTTTGCTGGAGCTCCTCTGTGTTGACGCCTTCCCCGTGTCAAGTCTATGTGGTCTCATTTAAATCAATTAGCCGTGTTTTTTCATGCAGCTGTGATGACTGTCTGAGGCCAACATAACAAGGAGGAACAGAAGTGAAACAAGACAACTGTCGAGCAAATACAAGTAAAGAAACATCAGTATCAGGATAAGACGTCAAACATACAAAGAAACAAGCAGAAGACTGTGTGTGTGTGTGTGAGTGTGTTTGTGTGGCTGAAGAGCCATTTGGGGTGTAGAGGGGGAGTCGAGGGGCTGAGTGATGGGTGGGACAGATCGAGCCTCTGTGTGTGTGTGTGTGTGTTGGACTCCTTACAGCTCGGCACACAACCTGCCATCTGTTTGCCTCTGCCAGCAACAAAACACAGTCTTCCAATGAAGCTGGCACAAAGCAGGGACACACACACACACACATGCAGACATGTTTACACATGCATGAGGACAGTGTGTGTACTGGCTCCTTCCTGCAGATTCCATCCATCAAAACAATTCAATCAGAATTATGCAATTCCACCCACAGTGGTCATAAATCCAGGTGTCAGAGCGAGAATGCGTAACGTCCAATAAAACACCATCAAGCAGCCTCTTCACATCACTAAAATATTTTGTCAGATTTAACTGCAGCTCCCTCCTCCCCGCGCGCCCTCCAAAAGCAGTCCTCCTGATACAACACAACGAGCCTCTTTGTTCCCTCCATGTCTGCCTTATCTGTTGACTATCTCAACAATTTCCTTAAGGGGAGCTTTGTAATTAAAAACCCACCGTATGTCAACGCCGCTGTCAGACGGCGGACTGAGAACCAGCCTGAACCGCAGCCAGAGGACATGTACAGGTGTGTGTGTGTGTACGTGCTGCACAGACATCATTAGGCTGAAACGGGCAGTACAGGCTGCCTTCAAAGAGCTCCGAAAACTCATGGAGATTTAAAAAAACAAAAAAAAAACAGATAAAATGATCAGATATGTGGGAAGATTTAAAGCTTAAAATGTGTTTGTGTCACATGATGTCTATCTGAGTCAAAGTAAAAAGAGACATAAAGAATAATGATAAAAAATCCCACTGTGGAAAAGGCGGCAGGGGTTAGACATGAGCAGAACACACAGACAGGTCTGTATTTTCATCCATAATTCATGGAGTAACATGCAGAGCGGCTTTCAAAGGGCATTAATGAGGTGTATTAATACATACATAGCTGTGGCCTGCGGACAAGGTTCGTACGAAGGCCCCTGGCTGACAATGACCTACTGATCTACAGCTGTCTGCTAATTCTTTCCATACTCTGTGAGTGCTCGCCAAGGTGGACGTTTAACCCAAACCTGAGACAGCCTTTTGACTTGTGGGAGGATTTTACATCCTGTGACTACAGACGAATGAAGAGCAGTGACACTGAATATCTAAAACAGCTTACACTCATATTCAGTCAATAAAAACAGCCCTAACTCTACCTGTGCGGTGGTACCAGCACCAACATGGTTCTCAGTGCCTGATTTTAAAATTACTACATTTCATATTTTGATGCTAACAACAGATTAGATGACAGCTTGTTTGTGGAGGAGGTCAACAGGGTGACAAACCCCTTGATTCTACAGTGAACTAATTCCCAGAATAAATGTTTGCACTGTACATTTCTGCAAACTACCGATGTGTAGCATTTGTACATTATTATGTAGCGGTGACGTTGAAACTTCACACACTTCACTAACGCTGTGGTTAGTGTTTCGTTATGTTCAGGCACAAGAACCACTTGGCTGTGGTTCGGAAGAATCATGTTTGGATTTAAAATACCCAGTTTTGGAGGCAAAATCGCAGCTGGAAAAGCGGCGATGTCTCTGTAAAAGAACAACCTCTTTTTCATGGTGCTGTCCCTGCTGGACAGACAGCGACAGGTCGTCGCCAACGTTGTGTGGCTAAAAGTTGCAGGAAAACCGAACTGTTGTTTGGACTTTTTGGCATATCGTGCAGCTTTATTTGATTCACTCTGAGATTTTTATTTTAATTAAGAAGAAAAAACAAGTTATATTCATGTTTTCAGCACGTGACAGGGTTTAATATTTAGTCCTACATGAGGCTGCTCTCATAAATTTTTCGTATGTCTTCCCACAAAAACAACGCGCCCAAATTTGTTCATATCCCATGTATTTTGAAAGGGTGCAGTCACGTGACCAATGAGCTGTAAACAAGGAAGCAGTCCTGAGCAATTTCTCAGGAGGCAGGTTGGGGTGGTGGATGGGACTTTCCTCTGGAGTCACGTGTTCAGATCTGTGTGAACTTTGAGTGAACTTCGATTCATTTTAAGGTACGTCCTCATGTTTCTTTTCCTAAACCTAACCTCAGTAGCTTTACATCCTCAGCGTACAGTTACATAATTAACTTAAAGTCATTCACGGGGCGCAAATTCACAGGATATCATATGAACACATGAACCATGAGAATACTTTGCTTATAGTCATGTTGAGTTTTAGACAGAAAAGACTACTGAGGTTCAACACCTAGCCCTGGTTCTGAAATATGAGGCACATTTTGTCTCACAATTTAGTCTCATTTAAAGCGACCATTTTCACTTCAGTCTGTGATCTGATATGAAAACCTTTAATAACATTTTGCTAAGCAACAGGCTTTTTCCACTTGTGCTCAACTGTGTGTTATCCTTGGAAAAAAACTGCGTCTAGACAGTAAAACTAATGATAATCTGCCCCATACATAATGTGCTCAGAGAGATGACACAACAACAACATTAATGAAAATCATTTACACAAACTTGTTTTTAAAGGTGATTAGTGTGTAGGTGTTTAAGACAGGTTAATATCTTAAGTTATTTTTATGGTGTTTTGATGTAAATCCTGATCGAGTTCCAGGAGTCCAGGAGAAACATCCTTCTCTGATCTCTTGGTAAATAGCACTAAGATTTGTGTTCACTGTTTAAATCCCATCCAACAAAGTGTCTTAAGTGTCTACTGGATTAAGTGCCTGATGGACCGAGGATAGAACAGCCATTGTTCAACGAATCGTCATTCTCCAAAGCTTATTTGGCCCGCACGCTTCCCACGCTTGCCAAAAGATTTCTTGATAATGTTGCCAGGGAAATGAACATTCATGCAGAGTCTCAGAAAGTGTAGCTGCAGAGGAAGAGAAACCGCTCGCAGTAACTTTATGCTTAAGCTGTGATGAACGGGCGCATAAAGCCCACACATGGAGCACTTCTCATTTACATAATAGGATGATTAAAGGGTGGCGATGTTGAGTGCCCCTCAGAAGATTACACCACCATCATACTTGAGAAAATAACCTTTCTATAAAAGCACACAGGAGAGGAAGAGCTGCTGCTGCGTCTCTTCAGGAGGAAAACACACTGAACTTCAGCAGAATAGAGGCTGAACCTGTCAGCAGGTATGTGACCGACATGACTCCTCTAGGCTTCTCATATAAATGTTTGGAAAGAGCATCTGTGATTCCAGTGATCTGCACTGTTGTGTTATCTTTCGCTTTTAAAAAGGGAAGAAGAGAAAGTCGTCACCCACGGAACAGACCTGTTGCTGTCTGCTCACATCCCTCTGAACCAGCTGAAACAGTCTGACACTGCTCAGGTGACAGTTCCTGTTTTCTCAAAGAAATAATTTTACCCAAAAATAAAATAAGTGACTGCACAATCCCTCCGTTTATTGCATTACCACATTTAGAGAGTTCAGTGTGTTCTATCTGAGCACTCATCTGGTAATAAAACACTGATATTTAATTTAATTTGGCTGTTTAAGGAATATCTGATCAGTCGCAGGTACTTTCTGTGCGATGGAAGAATGTTGAGTTGGAACAGACGGGCATAGTTCTTCACTAGAACAGACCTTTTTGGAGAAATGTCCTGAAATGAGTCTTGAGTTTGGGGCTAGGCCTGATCCCTGTGCAGGAAACTCAGGAGTTTAACTGACATGGTTGTTCTGTTGATCTTTAGTTGGCAGTGGGGGCGGCTGGGACACTCAGGGCGGACTGGACAGACACTGACTAGAAGTCCACTTGGACAGATCACAGGGTCGCTGGCGCAGACTAGAGAGGCATCTGGCTGAGCAGAGGTGCACTTGGAAGCCTGACATCGCCAGACCAAACAGCCAACGGGGGTTAGTCTGGAAGCTCTACGTTCATTTTTGATTTTCAAGGAGTGTTATCAGCGGCCTTGGATCAGAATGCTTCTGGACACAGTCAGACAGACCTACAGCCAATCAGAGCAGTGAAACGTGACGCAGCTCTGAGCGACGGACAAGTGTAAACAGAGTACAGCGTGCAGAGACGAGCTGCGATGGTGTTGCATCTGTCTGTGTCTGTGAATCAGCGTTGCCATTTTTGACACCAGAATTTGAACATCACAGAATTTGTGATTTTTTAAAATCTAATTTTAGGAGTTATAAGTGCGCCCTTTAAGACTTTAGGACTGATGGAACTCGGGCCGACAACAAACGATGCAACAGATTCAGACACATCCTGGTTAAATATGGGTTTAATAAATGTGAGTTTAATAAAGCAGGACATTCAGATGAATCCTCCATCGGTAGGAACAAGACCACTCTCTGTTCACTGACAAACTGTACGGAGTTTCACTGAGAAATCTCTGCACTGAAACTGCTGCTGAACACACACTGCAGGCAGGACTACAGTACACACACACACACACTGCCTTCAGGACAACACCGCCACTATCAAAGACTCACAGAGCACAGGAGAGCTTTTCAAAGACAAGAGTGTGTTGAGGAGAGGAGAGAGGGAAGAAAAATGAAATTCATCAGAGAAAAAGAAACGGCACAGAGAGGGGAGTGATGCTGTGTGTCACTATGTGAGTGTGTGTGTGTGTGTGTGTGTGTGTGTGTGTGTGTGAGTGTGAATTGTAGAGCCTGAGCGTAAATCTGTGGATGGCGTGGTTTTAACAAGTCTCCTAATGACCTAAACAACCCCTGCTGACATTTACAGTCCTCGCCAGGGGGGAGGCAGGGGGGTCAGTGACCTCACACACACACATAGACACACTCACGTAGAGACACACACCTACACACACACACACACATATGCTGTCGTTTTCTGTCTCTAAAAATGAGACGCATATTTGCTTCTTTCTCTGGTTGAAGGACGTAATGACCACACACACCCACAACGTCTCTTTCTCCCTCTCTCTCACACACACACACACAGATACACACGCACATGAACATATACACACAGACTCTCCGCTATCCTTTAATTTTTATCGTTCTCTCTTTTCATCTTCTTTTACTGCCTCCTTTCATAATCCGCCTCTGCTCATACAGACATAACATTCACTTAACTGCAGACTCCACGTAGGACTGTTCGGTCACACACACACACCCACACACACACGCACACACACACACATACACAATGCAATGGCTGAAAAGAGAATGTGTTGATTTTATATGTCTGCCGTTTCACAGAAAATGTCGCAGCAGAGGAGCCACATATTTCATGAGAGCTGCACGGGGGCACCGGCAGGGAGTGTGTGTGGTCATTAAATACAGAGGAGAGAAGAATAACACACACACACACACACACACACACACACACACACACACACACACACACACACACACACACACACACACACAGACTCTGTTCTTTGTCATCAGTCTCTCACATCAGTCAACTCGGCCTCTAAAACCTTTTTTTTTCTCCCCAACATTTGGAAATGCCACCAGAGAAATAAACAACGCAGCTCGGAGACAACATTAAAGTGACTTAATGGAAACATGGTGCAAAAAGGGGAAGGCATGGACATTATTTAAGCACTGGGGAGGGCTTGATGTTTTTATTTTGGATGAGGGGAGGAGCATACACATGTTAGTGGTTGTATTCAGTATTTATTTCACTGCCAATTTCCTAAAAATGCATACAATACATTTTTTTAACTTGTCAAAATCACATCATGTATCACAGCTAGAAAATGTAAAAACTGAAATTATCTTTCCAACAGTCCTTAAACACATCATGTTGACAAATGCATCAGACAAAAAACAAGACATGAATATGAGTTTGAAATAGTGATATTCATCAAAAAATAAGTCTTTTTTTCCAGGATTTCATCTTCAGCTTTTAACTTTTAAACATCGAAGGGTAAGTTTTAAAAATCTAATAACTCATTTATAGTGGAGGGAGGGTCATGGAATATATGCAGCTGCAGGGAGGGTCCCCCCCTGATAAAGTACAGTCCCTAACATCTCAAACACACACAAATGACAGTGTCTTATCTCACACATGCATAAATACAGACCAGAGGACCAGAGGTGCATTGTGTTCAGCATCCTGGGAGATAAAGCCTCTTTATAAACATACTTTTTAAAGCATATGTTAAGTCATTACTTCAACAGCCTATCTGACATACCGTGTTGTATTCTGATCAATAAAACCTGTTTTTCTTCAATGGACAACTGTTTTCTCTTCTCAAAAACAAACTACGGTGGCCCACAGGGGTCACATTCAGACATTAATCGCTGACAGCTCAGTGAAAACAAGCAATCAGTTTCAAAAATATTCATAAGGCTGTTCAAACTGTGTCAGAATTACTTTTGATTTTTATTTACATGCTGTTAACTTTGAAGGGCATTTCTGTCCTCAGCACCTGCTAATTTCTGACCCTGAAACAGATACACACATTAATCCGGCCCCCACACAGCCACACACACATGGTCTAACACACACACACACAAACACGGAGCATTACACACAGAAAACACAACCCTAAGTGACAACTTTGCCCGGCACTGTGGCGGCTGAGGGGAAATTGTGCCATCTGCCAGTAAACGACAGTCATTTTATCCCCACTGCTCGTCCATCTGTGGACGTGGAGAACTCTGCTGGAGGCCAAGGGGCCGCGGGGGAGACAGGGGAGACGAGGCGCAAGCCGGAGATGCCTACCAGGCACAGAGGCCACTGTATGTGGGCTCCACAGGCGTAGCTACTGCCTGACTCTATAGGCAAACGCTGGAGCTACTGGAGGATACAAGAATATACTGGGAACGTTAAGCGCTTATAAAGAGACGCAACCATCAGGGGTGAGCCTCTCCGTGTCTGAGCACGAGATTCAATATGTTTTAAAGATCTTTCAGACTGATCAGGTTGTTAAAAAATCAGTCCACAGATTATCAGAGGCAGCAGAGTATCTGATAAACACAAGAGAAGTTGATAAATGATGGCAGCTGGCGATAAAAACTTGAGAGGGATGGGAAGAATAAAACTTGTTGAGAATACTCCTTCACACTGTCTAAGTTGCAAAAGCAATGGTTTTAATGCTGCAACGTTTCGGTGACTAGACCTTCATTAGGCCACTTTGCTGTTTTCATCTTGTAGGTTCAGGTTTTCCAGACTGTTTGTATGTGTGGTGATGAAGAAAACTCTATCACATGCCCTCACACACATACACAGAGAAGAGGACGACAATGACTGAAAAGGCCAATAAATCCATCTAACACCCTCTTCAGATGAGACTTTCAGCATCACGATGAGCCAAAAAACCTTCTACCTCACCCGGAAACGTCTCTGATAGAAACACGGCTGCACATGTTGCTTATTACCACCTGACCGTCATCCACTTCACATCCAATTAATCATCACAGCCAAACATGACAAACATCAGCAACTTGAAACAATATCCTCTTCAGAGATATTTGGCCCTGTCTACGTATCATGCAGGTACACGGAGATCACAGCCTGAACACCCGCCACCCTGAGGGGTTAAAAAAAAAAAAAAGAAACACTCTCTGCTTTTTGGATGATGCCAGGCCTGATCGGCTGTGATGGCTCCCAGCAGGGAAGGCAATCAGGCGGACAGAATCACAACACCTCTATTGTAACACTCGAGTTTTACATGAGGGAGGGAGTTCACACACAGATAGAGGGCTGTCGGATCAGCCTGACGCAGGGCTGCTTTTAAACTTTTTGGGGCCAGTCCGTGTCAAACTCAAGTCAAAATCTAATTCTTTAAAGTCTCTGAATGCTCAAGACTACATGATGTTTGAACATTCCTTCCAAAGCTCTGATAATCAAGCTTTTTTTGCATAGTTGAGACCAAATCCTTCCACTGCAGAGGCATAAAACTGAAACACAAATTTGTTCCAGGCATTTCCAGGTCAAAACATGAGATAAGAACAGTTTTGTTTGCAAGTCTCACGTCTCCAGGTAGAGGAGTGTAGCAGCAGTGAAGTCCAAGTCAAGTCCAATATCTTTATTTTGTGACTCAAGTCTCGCATCTACATCTCTGGTCTCACTTCAGTTATTCGAAAGACAACCCAGTTTAAAAGTGTGTCAAAGACTCACTACACACACATGCACATGTTAGAAAATTGTATGTTTGTGTGTACACACACTCTCAGTCTCACACACACACACACAGAATATCTGGGCTTGCATAAGACAGCTGGGTCCTTTCCAGAGAGCGCCCGGCTCCTTGTCTTTCTTAATGCACTGTAGCGTGTAAAGTGTGTCAAAGACTCATTTTAAATAACTCTCACATAAAAAGAAAAAGGGAGGGGGAAGAGAAAAAACAACACTTGGCTAACGCCTCAGAAAAAGATTACTCTGCTGTGTTAGTTTTTTTGCGCAATATGGAGAGATTAAAGCAAACACAGTCAACGTTTACTTTGGACTGATCTTTGGGTATTTCTCCGCCTCGAGAACAAAGAGGGAAAATCGCGCTAAGCTCAGCGAACCAAGAAGAGTCCAATTAAATCCTCCTCGTAAAAATAAGACTCCGCCACATTCGTATAAACAATAAATGTGCCTTTTGAAATGCCCCTATTTGAAGTGATGAACACACAGAACGTGGTTCTAAGCAGATGTCATATAAGCATGGAAAATGAAGCATGGAACAATTGAGGATGGATGCGAATGTGTATGAGCAGCTAAACAGTCTTGTTTTTGGACGAGGCTTCTTTTCATCCTGCTTTATGACAGAGCGTAAAACAAACTTGAGAGGGGAATGTTTCCGAGCTGTGTTTTTGTTGTTGTGCTACAAGAAAAGTGTCGCTTTAAGTTTTCTTTCCCCACCTCTCGTGAGAGCAGAGACGCTCATTCTGTCTCACTAACAATCCAAAATCTGAAAAACTTCAGTTCACAGTGATATAAAACAGAGCAGAGCAGCAAATCCTCACATTTCAGTTCACACAGATTTAAATGAGCAAGAATAAAATAAAATCTCATGATCAGCATTCACACGCAGATATTTTCCAAGACTGCTCAGATGCTTCAACCCTTTTCAAATTCATTTCTGATGTGACTGACTTTCTGAATTTTTATTTCAGACCTCTAGATGCACAATTTGCAAAAATATATACAACTTTTTCAGTTGGAATCAGATTTGTTCACAAAACTTTTTCAAATATTCACATGAACCAGCTACAGCAGTAGCAGCATGATCTGAATTGCCAGTAGCAGTAATCATGCAGGTCTTGTGTCAAAGTCTGTTCCTCTGTCTCACAGTGTTTCTCTCCTGTTAAAATGCTGAGCTACCCCCTCTGTGGTTTAGTGAAGGGAAAGGTTTGGTTCAGATTCGGGATGGGGGAAACTCATCTTTATGTGGGAACACTGGCATGTCAGGTGCCGTAAGTGAATGCACTCTTTTAACATGCTGATGCACCATACCGCACGTCAGAGGCTAGAACCGGTCAATATCTGGCCTTTGTGTTTGATAAATGACAAATGAGAAAATCAATTAATCGGCTAATGTTTCCACAATGAAAACATGTGCTCAGTGACAAGTTGTGCAGCTGTGTGATCCTTCATGTTTCCTCATGTGTTAAATTCTGAAGGAAGAAAAGCCAAGTCCCTCTGACACAGCTGAGTACTACTCTTTACAAAATCAGTGACACCTTGATTATATTTTAATGCACAAAGCCCTGAAAGTCAAGAAACTGCTTCAAAATGAAGGGGTTTTTGTTGATGTGAAGTGGAATAAGACATTTATCAGTGTTGTGTCAGCAGCATGTACGTGCATGTTAAGATTTAAATTGTATCCTACCTGTGGGCTGAGCAGTGGGCAGCCTGGCCGGAGCGACGCAGAGAGGCAGGAGGAAGAAAAGCCAGAGTGAGCACCACAGAGCCGTCATTCCTCTGGACGACGAGGTGAGACGCAGAGCAGGGAGGCCCGACTCAGACTCAGACAACATCCTCCGTTTGCATGCTGTCCAGCAGAACGGCGGCCTCCAACGCCGCAAGAAACTATCCAACAACTCCCCGCCGCTGACCTGAGAGACAACAGACATGAAAAGAAATCAATCACAGCTGAAGTCTGGATGCTTGTTAGAGATTCTGGCCCAGATTTGACTGAGGTGGAACATTTAATCAACTCGAAAATTTTGAAATATAAAAAAATAGAGTTCAAATTGAACACAGTACAAAGAAGCCCCTTCGGCTCTGCACACATGCTACCATATTCTGACCTGACATTCCTCACAGATTTCCAGGATTACAGTGGAAATCCCTCTTCGCAGTTTTTCTCACAAACTTTCTCAGAGCACCTGATGGTTAAGATGGGTGGATATGAGCAGCTAAGGAACCTCTTCTCCGTACCCCCAGCCTACAATACAAGTTCATTAACCAATCAATTAACTTTGCTGCGTCAGGATTAGAGGAGGAGGAAGAAAAATCACATTATTTCAGACCTTTCAGCCTGTCATTCCTTTCACAGGACTCTTTTCTGCTTGAGAAACTCCTCTGCATGGTTTAGCAAGCGATTGACACGGATTCACTAATCTTCCTGCAGGATGAGGAATGCCGGAGTCTACAGTATCAGTTGCCCAACGTGCCCGGCGGCTCGTAGGAGGAGGAGGATGAGGAGGAGGGAGCGTGACGGCTACGGCGAGCGACGGCGGAGTGCTCTGCTCTCTGTTTGCTTAAGCAGGGAGAAGCTGGAATGCACTGAGGTTGGAGGAGAAAGCTCTGAGAGAGGTGCCCAGAAAAGCAAAGCACAAAACCCCCCACATGCACACACACACACACACACACACACACGTTTAACACTTTTGGGGACATTACATTAACTTACATTTATTTCCTGACGACTAAAGCCTACCCCTTACCTTAACCAAAATCTGCTTTTTCCCAATCTGACACATGGCTTTTGTCCCGATTGCACAAGCTGTCCTCAGTTAACTAGTCTTTTATCTGTGTCCCTGAAAGTAGCCTAAGTTAAGAACACACGACAACTGTTAGCTTAAACTTTGGGGGCTCTGTCCAGCTTCAGAATAGCCTTGGCTGTGAGACGTCCACCCCGACAAAAACAGACGCACAGGTTTGGCGAACACACACGCAAACATTTGAGCGTGGGCTTTGCTCCTGCACACAGAGGTGTATTGTACACACACACAGTCCAGAGAAAGGTTGTGTTGTCTTAAGTCTTAGCAGTACTGTTTTTCTTTCTCTCCGAGGACCTGTGACCCACTCCTAGCTCAGCACAAACCGAAGCCCTGCGAGGCTCGGCGAGGCTCTGTTTGCACATTATCACTCCTCGACACAGAAAACACCGACTGGGGGAAACTTGACAAGACACACATGAGCAGATAAAGCAGCACAGACACACTGAGTCTAATCCAAACAGTGCACCTCTCATGCTTCAACATACAGCGCTGCGGCCTTTTATGTTCTCTATAGGCACTTGGGTGAGCTCTTCTCGTCCTCTCTCGGCCCATCCTCACCTTCTTACAACACGAGACGCCTACATGCTGCTGCGGTTTGTTTATACAGCTCGATAAGGCCTTCGCTCTGCAGGCGTGGAGGTAGCTGATTGCAGGCCTCTCCGATTTGAAACTTTTGTTTTCTCTGGCACACACACATTAAAAAAGAAAAAAATCTCCAGCGTTTTACAACCACTTCAGTCTGAGAGCTGACAAATTCTTCAGAGTTGGTTCATGTCAGCGTGCAGATCTGTTTAGACAAGTAGCGTGACGGCCTCTCGAGCCATGCGAGAAGAAACTGGAAAACAATACGAGCTTTTACTCTGACTAATTCGGTGACAGGTAAAAGTTGAGACTACCTCGTCGTGTACAAAGTGAATCCTTGCATTTGCCGAGCAGCCAAGTGTTGCAACATGATTGATAGCATGAAACTGGAACAAATTAAATCCTGTGTAAGCACAGGAGGTAATAAAAGCCCTTCCTTGACAAAACAGTAACCTTATATCCTCTATTTTCTGAAATATTGAGTGATGAAACTCAGCTAAGAACTTTTTACACCAAAGTGGACACTGAGCGTTGGAAATGAACTCTTCACAGACTCCACAGCCAACTGAAAACACTTTGATTTCACTTAACAACCTCCAGAAGCAGAGAAGAAGAAGAGGAGGAGGCGGCAAGGATCCCAAAGACCCAGCGAGGAGTTCAAAGCCTGCAAAGTGTTTTCATGCTAATATTTTCTTAAAGCATGAAAGGGAAACACAACCGGTGCGGTGAATAATACATGAACATTAATCATGCAGAACTATCCTCACATTGTAATAGCTCCAAGGCAGAAAAATGCTTTAACCGGGTTCAAATCCTCGTCATCCCCTCTCCCCTCTGTGAGGATCAATGCGGGGCCGTCACATGCTAGTCACACCTCTCCGCAGTGTCAGTAATCTTTAATAATTAAGCCGGAGAATCAACAGCCGGGGCCGGATCGACTTTGTCATTTTGGGAAAAGGGGATTAAAGGTTTTTTGGGAGAGCACAAGTGCAAACAGCAGCCGGGCGGAGGGTGGAGGGTGGAGGGCAGATGGGTGGTGGAGAGAAAGATAGACAGACACACAAGTGGGTAATCTTCCATATCAGTGCCTCTTCTTCTTCTACTCCTGTTTAAGAAAAGTCTCCCATTCACTCCTGTCACCTCGTCCGCTCACTGCTCCTCCGTGGCGTTATCACATCGCCGCCCTCTTTTCAAAAACACACTCCAACACAGCCTCAGGTGAGAGGAGAGGAGATATCGATCAGCTCTGCATCTTAAAGCTGTCAGAGCTTCACTGTGACTCCAGGTGTAAAGCGCTGCTGCAGGCGGTGGAATCAGCCCCGCGTAAAACCTCCTGTCATGTGTCCTACACTGCACGACTGTACGTGTCCACATGTTTGTCCTCTGCATGACATGAAGGACACAGGACACTTTAGTCTCTCTGGGAAAATGAGAACCAACAGGATGGAAACCAACAGGAAACAGGATGATTTAAACACTAAGACAGAGGACTCCTGTTTGAGACTAAACTGTGGACACTACATTATATGGAAGGTTATAACCCTTATTGAGGTTGAGATCAACTGCTTTCACAGTTAAAGATTTATTATAGTGAATTTATGCGGGAAAGGGAATCCCATAAAGTCTTAAAACGCCACTGGAAACTTCCCTTTGAATGTTATGGTCACAGTGTGAGTTCCTGCAGAATACAGGACTGTTAAAGTATAAAAATGTTTTGAATCAAGCTGAGTTAAGTTCATAACTGAGAATCAGAGACATATTCTAAGCGACAGGAGCCTTACAGAGATTTAATAAGTAGTAAATCTGCTAATAAAGGCCAGATCAGGTCACATTTGGTTTTCATTATTGGAACATTACAGTGAATTAATGTCTGAGCAGGAAAACGATCAGCTTTTCTTCTCAAATTAAACAAGTTGGGGCCAATTAATGCTCTGCTCTCCTCTTTATAAAGGAGCAGAGGAGCTCCACGCACTGGGATGGTCTCAGGCCAATTTGGGTAATGAAAAGAGGCAATCAGAGTCTCATTTGGAGCCGAAATGTGTGTGAGGCTGGCCTCTGATTGAAAACGCTGCAAACCGCCGTGCGTTATTTCTCGGGTCAATAGATACAATTAATTTGCAGCATTAGCCAAACTATTATCATCCGCACGCTTGTTTTAAGGCTGCTAAATTTAATAGGCTGACGCACTACAAGTCCCAAATCTCATTTTCAGGCCCCCCTCTCTCCTCCAAGGATGCTATAATCCGGTAATTTTCTCCGGTGATGGTTCGACATGGTGGGAGTCAGAGCTGAGCTGAGTGGCCAAAAATCACCATCTGAATCCGATTGAAGCGCGTGTGTTTGAAGAGGGGGGTGAGTGATGTGCTGCTGAGGAGAGAGAACCGCACAGTTCGTTCATTCAAAGGGAGGAGAGAAAAAAAATGTGCTGCTTTCTGGAGAAACTTCAGAGCTGATCAGAGGCATTAGGGAGCGCGGCTGTGTGAAAGAGGCTGATGTGTAATTCATATTTCTGCTCCCAACCAGTGAAGACGTCACTGATGCAGCGAGGAGAAAAGGCGTGTTCATCCTAACGAGCTCAGGACGGCGATCAGAGTCAATATCTCGGTGTGACAGGCAGATTCTGCAGAGAGGCGTTTCACTGATGATAAATGGAACCCCAACTTGAATTAAACGCATCTAATGGGCATCCTCAGCCCGTCCTCATGGACACATCAACGTGCGTAATTCCATCCATCTGCTCTCACACTTTTCAGTGTCGGAATTTCTGAAATCCAAAGTGTCAATATTTAAAAAATGAGAATGAGGGGCGTTCAGACTTTTGATGTAAAGTAAATTCTTTCAGCAAGTTGCTTTCCATTAAAAATAAGAGAACAGTTTGAGCGGATTCCAAGGAGATGGTGTCATTTTCTAGCCTCGCAGCGTGCGTAATTTCATCAACCTGCGCCACACACAGTGCAGCCAGCATTAATGAGCTAAGAAACAGAAACCTGTGCGCTCTCTCCAAACCGAGCTGACAGAAATACGCACAGGAAGCGTCCTGACACCGGCCGAGACGCGCCGATTGCG
This sequence comes from Cephalopholis sonnerati, assembly GCA_019142605.1. NCBI lineage: Eukaryota > Metazoa > Chordata > Actinopteri > Perciformes > Serranidae > Cephalopholis > Cephalopholis sonnerati. The sequence continues at coordinate 36,591,596 of JAGQAX010000015.1, forward strand.
CACAGACCATAGAGCCGTTCCCTCTGCGGCACCTGTGCGATTGCATGGCCGTGGGTTTGGTCCTGCTGCTCCACGCTTCACACACACATACACACACATACTGAACACACTCCTCGGCACAACACGGCCACTTAACGCTGAGAGACAACCTGTCTGACGCACATCTACAAGGAAGTGGAGCTATTTCTCTCCTGTCTCAGTCACAGGCTGCACAAAGTGGATCCTAAATAATAAAATAATAATAATAAAATCATAAATAATAGTATATATATGATAATAATAACAGGCTGCTTACCCAAAGTATTCCGTTTTCAACAGCAAATCTCAGGATTTCAGATTCCACCCAGCATTAAGAAGAAGAAAAATCAGCCTTTAATTCTCCTGGAAACTTTATAAAAACCCACAAAACTACTTTAAATCCGTCCTCGCGCCTCGTGGAGCAGCTCAGCCACAGTGGAGAAAAAAGAAAAGTCAGAAATCCTCCTCACGGCTGACAGCAGAGTCCTCAGCTCGGGCACCGCCGCTGCCGAAAGCCAACTTCTCCACTAAATCCTGTTTTCCAGCGCGCGCTGCTGTCCAAAGTGTCCAAACCTCCAGAACGCGTTCATCCTGTCGTGCAACGGGGACGGTGCGGAGCGGGACGCGGACCGGACGCAGTGAACGCGGCTCCTCGCTCGGCTCCAGCGCGGATGCCAGTCGGTGTGTTTCGTTGCCTCGGATCAACCAACTCGGACTGGTGCCTCTCCTCCGCTGGCTGCCTGTGAAGTACGAGCTGCGGTGCTGCCGTCAAGAGGCAGCGGCTGGGAGGCGGGAGGAGTTCCTGTGTGCACCTTCAAAATAAAAGCTTGGCTGATGAACCAGTGACGCAATGCCTCTCTGAAAAGGCATTTGAATCTGCAGGCAACGAAGTATATTTCTCCACAAGATTTCATGTTACGGTGCAACTTAAAGGATGTTTAGTGAGTTGTAAAGATAATTTTTCATCATTTGAAGCAGTCCAGCTGTTTTTAAATAAACAATAATTAAGAAAAATTCATAATAAGTGACAACAAAACACAAACTCTTAAAACCACGTGTTAAATTTTATATATAATTTAGCATAATTGCCTTCTTTCCCTCAGAAGTCCATCATCATTTATTGTTTTTGTTACTTGAATCGAGATATTTTATGAAGTAACAACATTTTAAAACAGTTTTCTCAGCACTGAGGTGTTTTAAATTGAGCCAAAATAATTAAAAACTGTATACCAAATATTCAACTTAATAACAACTTTAATATTAAATAAAAATAGCCTATGTATCGTGCAAGTACAACCAATCTAGGTGGATGATAATGAAGTCATCACAGATCGCACTCTGTGCCACGCAGCTGTAAAGAACAGGCTTTTATTTTGAAGGCTGCTGTGTGTTGGAGTGTGTGTTTCGGTGACTTGACGCTGCTCTCCTCTCCGGTCTCTCTCCGCGGTCGGTCCGGGATGCCTCCTGGCTGCCTCTGCCTCCACCAGGCTGCGCGCCGCCGGGACAAACAGCAGCAGCAGGAGGAGGGAGATCACATTTCGGCGCGTCGCTCCTCCGGGGCCGCTGGAGGCAGCAGTGACGCTCCGCTCCAAGCGCCTCCCAGCTCCAAAGTTGGTCCACAAAAAACCTGAATCAGGCAGAATCCAAAAGTGCTGTTTGATATCTGAGTGCTCTCCAGGCAGTGGGGGCCAATGTGCGGTTTGGGACCCACAAAGGGACCTGGAGGGGTTTCAGGTGGTCTATGGGAAAAATACTCAGCTGTTGCGTCACAGTGTGGAGGTGGATACAGTCAATGTCTACTAAATACCTACTGTGACCAGATCTTTATAGTTTTCACCAGGGGCCACCAGGGGATACAATCCTGAAGAATCAGGGGGCCCAAGCTGCACAGGGGCCCTGCAACACCTCAGGAGTTAAAAGAATTTACACATATTTTTGTACGTGTGTGTATTTGAACTGCTCCTCTATGCAGCACCTGGTTATCTTTCTAGATTCTTTAAGAACAATTTAAATAAGTGATGGATATTGTCATACACTTTTTTGTTTTGTTTTGTTTTGTACCACAGATGTGAGACAAAAGTGTGTTAAATTTCAGATGATGTTGTGTTCGGGGTCTGGGGGAAGACAACTTTGGACATCTCTTACTGTGAAGTAATCTCAGCAAACATCAGGGCATTGAATGACCGTTGTTTGATGGTTCGATCAAGACGATGGTTAAAAAATAGATAGATAACTTTATTGTCCACCTCAGCGGAACTTTGTCCTCGGCTGAAAGTAGTTCCTAAATGAAAGTTGTTCCGACTTCTGTGACATTAACTGGCCATCCTTCTTGAGCATTAATCTCCACAGGACTCAGCCCTCTGTCTCCTAGGTTAAAGTCATTTGCCTTATCCATTCATCCATCACAGACTTCCTACCTGTGTGGACTCTGTCGCTCTGTATGGCAATGTTACGTGATTTTCTCATAAAAACTTTTGGCTTTTATAAACACCACAGTTTCAGACGATGAGTCGGGAACATATTTTACATGTAGTTATACATAAATGGCATAAACGTCTTTTTTTATATTAAAAAAATGGGTGTCAGGTAATAATACTCGTCTTTGTATGTGGAGTGGACGTCACAGCCACTAACAAACAAATTAATTGTCAATGAAATGGAAATTGTTTAAAAAAACAAAAACAAACAAAGATACATGCCTTTGTATTTTTCACAGCGATCATGTGATCCTGGTTTCCTGGTTTGTCCCAGAGCGTCAAGAAAGCAAGGTCACCATCTGGCCGTCTGCATCATAACCACGCGGGCTGTTCTCACATATATTTTGTATGTTTTCCTATGAAAAGTAACGCACCCAAATTCGACATATCCCACATGTTTTGAAAGGCTGCGATCATGTGATCAATGTACTGACAGCACTAGACAAAGAAGCAGTCCTGAGCACTCGTAAGGAGGCAGGTTGGGTCACAAAAAATGGACTTTCCCCTGGAGTCACGTGTTCAGATCCGTGTGAACTTTGAGTCATTTTAAGGTTTGTCCTCACCATGTTCCTTTTCCTAAACCTAACCTAAATAACTGTACATTAATTACGTAACTGTACATAGGACATAATGTCATTCGTGGGCTGCAAATTCGTAGGACGTCATACAAACTGTTCTATGAGAATACGTTGAATCACGAGGCAGTTTTTAGCGTCCGATCAGGACTGTTTTTGGCCGGAGACACTGTTTGACAAATGTTTGTTTGGATTTTTGTTTGGTGATAGTTTCTGTGCCCAACAAAGAACTGAGAAAAAGTAGAAACTCTAAAGAGTAAAGTGAACTCTGCTTTCAACACTTGTGAATAAAATATTAAGCTGATGGAGCCAGTAGTTAGAAAAGTTTAGACAATCTCTCAATGCTACAATTTTGTGATTCTGGTATGATTAACCTTATTTAAGGTCTTGTAGTGATTTACAAACAGCCAGAAGCTGCACACTGTCTCCTCATGTGTTTTATTGTTATCTCCTTTCACCCACTGGACTAATTGTTGCATGTTAAACACAGTTAAAGTGTAAATGATGTCATCCTTCCAGGCAGAATGGCCTCCCCGTCATTAGAAGATTGTAACCAGCTCAAACCAATGTTTGACCAGTCAGCCCTAAAGTGTGCTGAGTGAACAGTAAATTACCATTAACCACCCATTTAATGTGGCTGTGGGCTAATTACTGCCGTCAGGACAGAGGTGATGGCTGCCCTAAATGACACGACAATTACTGTCATCTCTTCAGCTGTGTTTTCAGAAGGGAGCTTTATGACGCCATAAAGCAGAGCGACCCTCTGCTAAGTGACTGTGGAGGGTGGATGGAGTGTGCCGCCGGCCGTCTGTGTTTGTCCAGCCGAGGTGAGCTCTTCACTCTCATCTGTGACGATCCACGACAACGCCTCATAAATAACACAACAGGAGGAGCATCGTCATCATCATCATCATCATCATCATCACACTGACAGATTTATAGCATTATGAATTTCATATCTTTGGATTTTGGACTGTTGGTCAGACAAAACAAATCTGTCACGTTAGGCTTGGGGTACATTTCTTCATTATTTTTAGACCTTTAATCGACTAAACCACCAAACAAGAGTTCTTATATGTTCATGTTTACAAGTTGTGACCAATCAGCTGAAGAATGATGTTCATGTGAATAATTAAAAGAGGCCTTATGGCATAAACTATTCAGTATTTCACATGCAAAAAACAATGTGGAAAGTGTTAAAAATACAATTTTGTGTAGCAGAATTTCATCATCCAGCCTTTTGGATTATAAACCACTGGACTAATATTTGATCAATTAATCATCAATCAAGTCAAGATGTCGATTTCCAGTTTCAACAACTGACCATCTCACTGTGTGACTGCTGTTACCATATATATCTACTAACCAACCAATAGAAATGCAGCATGAAGTGACCAAAACAAACAGAACGATTGCAGCTCACCATGGAGGCAAAATAAGGCGCTAAAAGAAATGTGTGGGATTCCAGCAAAAAGAAAAACCTTGTGGAGTTGTGGCAGCAGAAGCCTGTATGATGTGTCCTCCAGCTCTTACCATGATTGCATTAAAAAGGACGAACACGCACACCACAGGATATAGTGCCCACTAAACCTTGGGTTATTGTAGCATATTTTAAACAGAATTTTTTATCGACATATTTTTTGGACATTTTTAAACATTTTTTTTGGACATTTCAATAATGTTTTTTGGACAATTTAATATTTTTTTCCCTGACATTTTATCAATATGTTTTCCATATTTTTTGGACATTTTATTAACATTTTTTGGACTTTTTTTTGCATATTTTTGGACAATTTAATACTATTTTTGGACATTTTATCAACATTTTGTCAGACATATTTAATCATTTTTTCCAGATGATTTAATAATATTTTTCAGACATTTTATGAACATTCTTTGGACATTTTATTAATGATAATACGGTTATTAATGTTATTAATGTGAGCCTCTATGTTGTGCTGCTTCACAGTTGGAGAAGTAATAACCCATGCAGCATCTTCGTGCACTCAGCATGTGAAGCTGTTGCATCGTACAACTTATGAAACTGAAAAAATCAATCAATTTTCTAACCTTTAAAATGTTTAAAAAATATATATTTTAACCTGTTTTTATCCGGGTAAGTCCCACTGAGATCAACAAACTCTTTTTCAAGCGGACCTGATATTTCAACACAAAACCACAGCGTTATTAAAATGTAAAGTATTCATTTCATAATAACGTACAACTGTATCCATGCTTCCCAGAAATGTACAATGCCAACAGTTATTCTAGAGCTTGGGTTGGTGTTTGCATGAAGTGTTCACCTGCTTTATTAGGACACATCTAAATCATTACTGGTGCTCCACTCATAAATGCTGTCCAGAGTGCTCAGAAAGTGCTGAGTCATTCTCTGTGTGGTTTTACATCTTGCTAAACTTACGGTGACTCCCATCAAACGTATCCCACCACATCCAGGTGATGATGCTTCAGAGCTCTGGGAAAGTCAAACGAAGAAACAACACACCACTCTCATTAAAGTAAGTGAAGAAGAAGAGGAGGGCAGAGTGATGATGAAGGCCCGGCTCAGTGACCCTTTGGACTACAGCGCTCTGTGAGAACGGTCGGTGGGAGGGAGGAGAGCTCGGGAACAAAAGCCAGCCGGTCAGGACGAGAGGTCATACAGATGGTGAGAATGCTCAGTCAGACAGCTCGAGTACTGATGGGCAAACTGACCAGATGACCTCTCCTCACACACACACACACACACACACACACACACACACACACACGCGCACACACACACACACACACACACACACACACACACACACACACACACACACACGCGCACACACACACACACACACACACACACACACACACACACACACACACACACACACACGCTCCTCAGCTCTCCACAACTGCTGGTGTTAGTAGGAAAAACAAAACTCCTCCCTGCAGCCCCCACAACACCCTGACTGCTAATGAACACACACACACACACACACACACACACACACACACACACACACACACACACACACACACACACACAACACCCACCCACCCACACACACCCACCCACACACACACACGCACACACACACACACACACACACATTCCTCCCCCCCAGCCCTCAGGGGGGATCAGATCAGCAGGAGATGAAAGGTGAGGCCTTTTCATTTAGGTTGGAGTTAAAAATTAAACAAGAAGAAGAAGACAGACTCAGAGTCTAATCTGGTCACTAATCTGTGATGATCCAAAGACAGAAACATCCAGAACCATCTGAACACCTCCTCAGTTTGTTATCAGGCTGCATATTTTCACTGATAACACCAGGAGCTGGGAGCATCGACTGTTTTCTCTGCGGGGCTCGGTGTGTGTTGCACATCGTCTGTGTGGGCAACAAGCGATTGACTTGCAGAGGCTTTGTGTGGACGAGGTGGACAAAGGCTGCAGGACTAATCATTAACAGGAGGGACTGCGGACGGACAAAGACACAACACAAAGGGAGGGAGTTGATCACCGAGGACACTTCACACTCGACTAGATGCTGCTCTCTGCTCTTTGCTGCTGACCCACATACAACAACTGTCACACTTCGTCTCTGTCACACACACTCATACTGGATACAGTGGTTCCCATCACAGGGTCAGGACCTCTCTCGTAGGTCATAAGTTGAACCAGAGGGGTCATGTGATCAGGAAAGAGAAAAAAAGCTCATTTTTTTCACTGACTTCACTATAATCTTTGTTTTTTAATGAAATACTGGAAAGTATTTCATTAAGTACTGGTTTTAATGGCACCATCCCTGATGGAGAAACAGCTGCATCTCGGTAAAAACAACTTCTTTTCATGACTCTATGCCGACAGGAAATGCAGTGATTTCAGGGTTAAAACCAGCTTCTTTTCATGACATTATCCTCCCAAGAAACGCAGCCATGTCTGGGTAAAAAACTACTGCTTTCATGACACTATCCCTGCTGGAAAAACCGCCATGAGTTGCTACAAAACACCCACGTTTGGTCTCAAATGATGGTCTGTAGCTTTGCAAATATCTGGCCCTGGTGACTCTGTGCACTGTCCCCTCCACCTCCTGATGACAAAGTCAGCTCATGTAAAATGAACCTTGACTTGATCAGTGCCTTTCTAGTCATCTTACCACTCAAAGCATTTTGCACACTACAAGTCACATTCACACACCAGTGGCTGAGGCTATCATACAAGGTGCCACCTGCTACTCGATTTCAAACACACTCACACACCGATGAACAGCCATCGGGAGCAATTTGGGGCTCAGTATCTTGCTCAAGGATACTTTGACATGCAGACTGGAGGAGCAGGGGATCAAACTGCTGATCTTCCAATTAGTGGAAGACCCGCTCTACCTCTGAGCCTCCCTGTCACTTTAAAAATGATGACACGGTATGTATGAAACGTGCAAATGTAACATATTTATAGTCTGTAGAAAAGTGGAACGCCAACATTTGCCTCTGGCGACTGAGCTGCTTCAGAAATTTGTAAATTGACATACTAACCACTTTCTTTATAAGTTGTTGTTGACTTTTCAATAATTGTATTTTGATCTCTTTTGATTGCATTTTTTTAAAACGAAGCAAGAATGTTTGCAGAATGTAGCTGCTCATAACTCACAGACATGAAGCCAGTGGGGGGGGCGCATATAGAGACACTTTTAGTTTTTGGAGCTGTATGTTCAAACATGAAAGTACAAGTACCTGGACAAGTTCTTCTGCTGAAAGCATCCACTCCTGTCTCATGATTGATTGACAGTGGAACCATGACACATCAATTTTTGATCAGATTCTACACATGACATTCATTTGGGTTGTAGGGCTAGGTATAATTTCTCGATACCTTTAAGGTACTGACAGAAATAACCCAGTACTATGTGGTATTGTATTACTATTTTTAAGTAGTATTGAAACTTCTCCGGTCAAACAATACCTGCACTCTGTGACTGTGGCTCAGGTTGTACAGCTGAGCCCCAAATTGCTCTTGGTGGCTGTTCCATCAGTGTATGAGTGACTTAAAAAAGTTGCAGGTGGCACCACCTGTGGTAGCCTTGGCCACCAGTTTGTGAACGTTCTTGTGAACTGGTGAATGTGACTCATAGTGTAAAATACATTTTGAGTCGTTGGAGGACTAGAAAGGTGCCAAACAAGAGCAAGTGTATTCACCATCCATTTGCAGTAGATCATTTTTGCACACAGATCTAGAAAAAAAAGACTCTTTGACGCCACAAAATGAGTGATGGTAGCGTTTAACCAAACCAATGCTTTGATTCATGTGATGGGTATCAAGTGAAGTACTCTGTTGGTATCATTAGCACTTTAAGGGTACTGGTATCATCATTTTTTAATGGTACCCAGCCTTAAGGGTGTGAAACCAAAAATATAATGATTTCACAGTTATGAACTCGTCAGCCTTCCATTCCTTCCAGGGGAAGAACTGTGAAGACGCTTTCCAAAACAGCCCAAATTAACAGGTCAGCCTCCACTGATGTTGAATGTTATGAAAAGCTTTGTGAGTGAATCCACTGTTTCAGTGATTCTTGTTTCTCCCAGTGTCAGATATTTCAGCCTGACAGCAGCATATGTTTCAACATCACAGAGTGCTCTACTTGTTTGTAGTGGGGGATTTTTCTCCAGTGGATTTAAGAACGTAGGCATCTGCACATGCACTCATTCACAAACAACATTTGATGTGTACAACGCCAACCTCAGAGAGCAGGGAGATGCAGCCGATGAGAGAGTGCGTGCAGCGTGACTCCCATGTAACCACAAATTTTGATGAGCACCCACACCTTGAAACGAAATGAGATCAGCAGGTTTGAAGGCCAATGTGAGGTGAACGGAGCGCTCTGCTGTGGCTCTGCAGGGTTCCTGCACACTGTTTGTGTTGTTTCTCCGTCTCTGCTGGGTGTAATGGCCTCAGTAATGGCAGCCTTTTGGAGGAGAGGGTAGAGAAGAGAGCCAGTTGGCCCGTTTGGCACAGTCGCTCCCATTACACTTGTGTTGAAGACCGCCGAGCTGCGAGTCATTTTCGCGCTGTGGCTTGATGTTTTCCTCGCTGTGAGAGAGGAGCGCTTGTTGGTGAGGGCGCAAAACAGTTTGACAGCTTGACTCGGAGCTCCTGGGTGTTTGCTCAGAGAAATACATCTAAAGACTGAGTGAGAGTAAATCACTCAGGCACAACTGGATCACTGTGCTCAAAACTCTCAGAGTAAGACTGAGGTCTTGTGAGGGGACAGTTGTCTCTTGTGGCACGAGGAAACTGTAAGTGATTAATTTGAGAAATTATTTTGAATCACATGGGACTAATTTCACTTGGAGACTGGACTGGGGAGCGGGAACCAGCTCTGAATGGGGATTCATTAAGAAACTCATTTTTGATTTTACCCATTGCCTCCTCCAAGAAAAGTTTGGACCTACTGGCCCTCCATCCACATCACCAGTTCTGCATTTGTCAAGAGCAACTCAGGCACCAGGATATATGCTGGCAATGTATGTTTCTGTAAACCACAGATTTGTCACATTTGTACATTATTATGGAGCAAATACACTTAAATTTAATGCTTCAACCACACTGTTAATGTGTAGTTAGCTGTAGGTATAAAAGCCACTCAGTTTTTGTCAGGAAAAGATTAAATTTGGGCTTAAAATACCTGGTTTTGGTGTCAAAATCACAGCTGTAAATGAAGCCCTGTTAAAAACAACAGCTTTTTGTGGCACTAACCTGGCAAAGGATGCCAATACCTCAGGAACAAACAATTACTTTTTGTGGAAGCTACCTTGGCTGGAAACATGGCAACATCTCAATAAAAGTCAATCTCTTTTGTGGCACTTCCTCTGCTAGAAATGCAGTGATGTCTCACTTTGTTGCACTTCCCCGGCTGGGAATGCAGCCCATCGTTAAAAAAAAAAAAAACCAACTGGTATTCATGCACTCTCGTGGCTAGAAAAACAGCAGCATTTCAATAAAAAAAATGACCGCTTTTTGTGCCACAAACCTGGCTAGAAGCATGCCGATGTCTCTGGAACGTACAACTACTTTTAGTGGCACTATTCCAGCTGGAAATGCAGTGATGGTGCAATAACAAACAACCACTTTTCAAGGCACTCTCCTGGAAATGTGGCAACATCGCAATTAAAAAAAAAAGCTTTTTGTAGCACTATCCCCGCTAGAAACGCAGCAATGTCTTGCTAAAACACAAGCAATTTTCATTGTGCTATTCCCACTGGAAAATGGAGCAATGTCTTGTTAAAAACAACCGGTTTTCACAGAAACTCTTCCGGCTGGAAATGCACCAATGACTCAGTAAAATACACCCACTTTTCATGCCACTATCGTAGCTGAAAACGTAGCAATGACTTGCTAAAACACAACTGTTCTGCTGTTTGCTGCTCTTGAACAGTGGTCTGTAGTGGTCTGCTGCTACGTGTCACACCATTCACCATCCCTCCATCTCCAAGATGACAAAGTCAGCTCATACACTCCGTCACTTCAGAAACGTTGATATGATATGTAGGAAAAGTAGAACTGTAACGTAACTGTGGTTTGCAGAAATGCATAATGCCAACATTTTTTCTGATGACTGGAGAGAGTTTGATGAGTTACTTTCAGTGGAGGTTTCCCCAGATAAAGGCTGCTGTATATTTTAATGTAGAATTCATTGAAAGATGCTCACAGTTTAAAATCAGGAAGTAGAAAGTGTTTCATGGGTATGCAGAGTTTGTCCTTATTAATTCAGAATTAAACGTCCAGATTTCTGAAGGGAGTTTTGTGACTTTTTCCCTGTATGACAAAGAGCTTATGTGAGCTGCTGTAGCAGAGCTGTGAATGTTCTCTTCCTTACTTTGCACCATCTGAATTTGAGGATTTGAATCTTCCTGATGCAGTAAAAACCCCACTGATGCCATCCTCCAAGTAAATTAAAAGAAGTTCGTTAAAGATTATTTGCAGCTATTCAGATCTAGTTTGGCACAAAAGCCCTGAGATGCTAAATCTTGTCGGTGTTGTCCCAGCACACAGAGGCTGGTTGTTCTGTGTCCGGGCCTTGGCACACTCCATCCGTCTCCATTTCCAGCTCGGGCTTTACCTCCCTTCTGCTCTGATTATGAGCTGAGGTGTAAAACTGAGAGTCAACAGAGCAAACAAAACAAGCCCTCAGCTGTGTTTGCATTTGCACTCACCCAAAAAAACACCAAGAGTCAAAAAGCAGCTCTCTTACTCTCCACCGACCTGCCGTCCCTTCCCAGAGAAGTCAGAGAAAATCTGCTGTTTACAGGGGATAAACAACAGAAGCACTCCGCCACACATATCCATTTATATTCAAACTAAACTCACACACAGACTCAAACACAAGGCAGCGCTGCCTGTGAGGCCGGAGAGTGAACTAAACGTCTGGCTTTGAGATGGAGCATGAGTTTCAGTCTGTGTTTGCACGGCAGCAAAACAAGAAAGATTTGTAAAAATGAGGAGAAAAAAAAGCAGAATCAGATAAAAGAGGCAACATTTCGGGTAGGTTTCTCTTCCCATGGAGCTTTTTTTCTGCTTAATTCCAACACAGGCTTAAACACTTCAGTCTGATCAAACAAAGCAGTGTTATCTAATCTGTAGACCTGAACGTCAAGTGATATCTTGGTTAAATAGGCAGCTGCGAGTGCTTGGCAAGAAGCTCGGGGTAGAAAAAAAAGGTCTGAAAAAATGTGAAGCTCAGCCTGCTGTGTATCAGCTGCTGTGTGGCTCCAAGAGCTGGCCGACTGCCTCGCTGCCAGCCAGACAGTGTGAAAAAAAGCTCCATTGAACTTTATTGAATCAAGGTGGAGATGGTGGAGACACTGATCTGGGCTCGGATCAGAGCGAAAAGTGGCTTTTTTTCTTCCTCAACACTCACACAGTCTGAAAGCAATGAAACTTATGTAAGTTAAAGTGAGACACTTCGAAATCAGAATTAGACTTGTACTTGTAAAGTGAACTGTGATGTGAGATTCATATGAACTCATCTTCCTTTTCATAGATGTTCTCTCCATCCTTTCAACTGTCCTTTTTCCTTTCTCCTTTCTTTCCCCTCCTGCATCTTTTTACTTTCTTTACCTCCTTTAACTACTTCTTTATATCTTTCATCTTTCATCATTTGTACATCTCAAATTAAAAGTAATGCAATGAGGTTCACTTCCTGCTTAAACATAAACCCAGAACGTCAACAACCCACACACCCAGGACACCTTGCATGTCTGTCAATGTGGAAAGTCCATGACCAAATGTGGAGATGTGACCAGGTCACTAAATATGTTTCTGGAAACATCTGAGGTGAGAAACATTGATTGGTTGTTTTCGTTCAGACGCAATATCCCTTTTCCATCAAAATGAACACATGTATACACGTTTCTTAAACGCGGGAAAACCCACTAAAAATAAGCAATGGACTCCTTTCCCAGTAGACCAGAGCCGTGTTGTCTTTCTGTGTGTCACCATTAACGTCACAGACAGGCTGGAAAACAGATTAGTAAACAGTAGAAATCAGCATGGAGGCCAGTGAAAATTTTATTACATTACATTTTTTGTATGTTTTCCTACAAAAAGCAATGCACCTAAATTCATACATATACCAGGTATTTTGAAAGGCTGCGATCCTGTGACCAATGTGCTGATGTCATTAAACAAGGAAGCAGTCCTGAGCGCTTGTTAGGAGGCAGGTTGAGGTGGTGGATGGGTCACAAAAAACAGCAATTTCCCCTGGAGTCATGTGTTCGGATCTGTGTGAACTTTGACTCATTTTCACCTCAATAACTTTACGTTAACTACATAATGTACGTCAAGGATGTAACGTCAAATTCGTGGGATATCATACGAACCATTCTATGACAATATGTTGCTCAAACTTAGTGCAAACTACATTTTTGAATGATGACTGTGTGCTGTTTGGACAGAGATAGACTGGATTTTGTGGTGGCTCATTATTGCATCTTGCCGGTAAAGGTGCTTGCTCGTCAGCCCAGGTGTTGTATTTCCATTACTTCCGTTTGGAGCTGATCGAAGCTGGAGCTGTTAAATACCCAAAACTATTGCAGAGTCTTTTGACCTGGGAGTAAATGTTGGTTGTAACCTTTCCCGTTAAATAGAAAAAAATCCAGATGTTAGCAGATGTTGGTGAGGTTTTTTTTGCCCAGTGAGAAAAAAGCTTTACATTTTTCCTTCCTTAAATTCTTGTCTACTTTACCTCCTCCCTTGCATCTGTCCCTATATCCTGTCCTCTGACATGTTTCTCTCTTTAACTGATCTGAAAGGATTGCAGATATTCCTAAAAGTATCCATACTAATTTGGATATATTCAGTTTCTTGCCCTGGAGCATTAATACCTGTCAATACTACTTCTACTGAAGCAACTAATTTGAGTTTTTCTTCCATTGCTGTTGGGGGACAGCAGGACGTCGTGTTCAGATCCAGAGGACGATCCAAGACTCACAGCAGACAGCAGACTATACATTTCACTATACAAACATAGGTTGAACACAGCGGTGAGTGGGCACGCAGCCAGAACAGTATATAGGCTCTTCTGCTGAGGTTACATAAACTCAGCTGCCTCTACTCCTCTTACTGGGTCAGTCAGAGCGTCTCAGTTTTATCTTCACGACACTCTGATCACACGACGTCGGAGCTACATTGGTAATGACACTCAGGCATCTGGGTAGCGCGTTCACCTTAGGCTACTGCTGACACAGTGACAGAGAAGCGGAGGCCCTGCGGTGAGGAAGATAAGCTACGGGAACGTGGCGTTAAAGAGGAAGATGAACCTAACTGGAAACCTCATGTAGATAAACAGAGTCAGGAAACGCATCAGCAGGTTAGTGATGTCATTTCTGGTTGATCGTGTTATTCATTGGTGTATTTTTAGTCCAACTCACTGACTCTGCTCCAGCTGAGCTCGGAGGAAAATGGTAATCATCAGGTTTGGTGTCAGTCAGAGAGTCAGGGTTTCTTTATCTGCAATTTCGCGCCAACGTTTAGCAATAATAGAAGACGGAATCCATGATGGTGAAGGCTCAGAGACCATTTTCACACCAGCAGTGTGGAAATCGCAGCCAAAATAGACCAGAAGTCATCCAATGTAGAAACAGCTTGAGTCCTCAGAGATTCTCAAATTGTTGTTCTGTACTTTAACAGCCACGCAGGACACACGTCTGTTATATACTATATATTCATATTCACTGGATAGGGTTATGTTTTTATAATTCATGTCTACATTTACAAAGAAAACCTGATGTTTAAGCTGCAAACATGTTTAGATTTCACTGATTCTGCTTTTATATAACAACACAGAGAAGGACAAAGGAATCAGCCACCTAAAAAACTAATCAGATTACAATTTCATGATGTACATCATTGACCTTGGAAGCTTTATTTCACCAGTCAAAATAAAACCCTATAAAATTCTGACCAATCAAGAGCAGCTTTCTGACACAAGGCATTTGATCTGGTCCGCTTGTAAATGCTGACGTGAGAACACCAATCAACTCTAGGCAATTATACAACTTTGGAACAAGATTAGTCCCTGATTCAGACCAAAGCAAGACAACTCTAGGTCTGAAAGCATACTAACACGAGCCAGTGCGTACACAGCGATATAGATGTAAGATACGTCACTCTGTATCACAGTTTTAATTCAGCTTGTTGTTGAAACACTTCACAGGTCACAGTCTGTATACTTATTTTAGCTCACACATCACATTGACATGGGGGATTTTACGAATTTCACCTTTAAAGACATAACAGATTTGCCTTCTAGCTCAGTAACAGACCTTCACAAAAACAACTCCTGACGTGATGTAAACCTAACAGATATAAGCTATACAGGTGTGATGTACCATCAAGGCCCGACTAACGGATCAAAAATAAGAACAGGAGAAACATCTTGCTGAGGAAATGTCAGAGGTCAGAAACTCTGTCTGACTGCAACATCTGACCCAGTGGTGGTCTCAGGCTGTCTGTGGGGCAGGGGCAAAATAAAATGAAAAGGGCACCAGCTGCATGTGGTGGGGCACCAGCGTGCAGTATGTTTTCTAGCATGTAGGGCAGCCTATATGGCACTGCATCATGTTTCCTCCATTTAAGACTGCCCTACAGGGCAAGGCATTATGTTTTCTCTGTTTATGGGCACCAATTAGAACACTGCATCTTGTTTTCTCTACTAAATGGGCACCCTCGAGGGTACTGGTTGTCATGACCCATCAAGTCACCTGAGTTCATGTTTGTCATCCCTGTGTTTACTGTTTTATTTTGGTAACCACTGTCTCGTCTTGTTTCAGATCCCACGTACTGTCAAGTTACTCACTTTTGTCATTACTTGTCTCCCTTGTCTTGGCTTATCTAAGTCCCTGTCTTCTCCTCCTTTGTTGCCAGATCATTTTTATGTTAAAGTGAGAGTTCCAGTGTTTTCCCAGTGTTCCTTCTGAGTGTTTTTGCCTTTTAACCACCCTTTTGCCCGTCAAATTGGATACCTTTGCCTGTGTTATTGATCACCCATGTACCGACCTGACCCTGATCAAAGACCCTGAACTTCTCTGCTTTCAGTCCTTCTCCAGCTTGTGCTTGACACTGCGTCCCGTTTCCTCTATCAGAAGGGCATCCTGGAAGGCACTGGATCATGTCATCATGTTTTCTCCACTGGTAGGGCAAATCAGAGGGCACTGCATCACATTTTCACTTTATCATGTTTTATCTAACATAGGGGCATCCAAAAGGGCACTTTTATTGCATTTTTTGGTAACATAGGAGCACCAAGGGGCAGCAGTTGCCCTCCTCCCTGCCTAGGTCCACCAGTGATCTCACCTGTACCCTGTTCCAATCTGTGCCGATAGTCAATTATCATACATGTTTTCAGCTCAGGATTTCCTCCTCTGCATCTGTCAAGGAAGAAGAGAGCAAATGAAGGCGCTCTGCAAAGACAGATGAAAGGCTATTTTCTGCCCGCTTCTCATCCAAAAGATATTTTTAGCCTGCTATTTTTTTCATAACCACTCCCTCAGTTTCTAACCAACATCAAAAAGCCGCTGCTACAACTGAGAGCTTGAAAGAAAGATAGAGTGAAGAGAGGAGATGGGCTTCAGAGAGCAGGAGAATATCTGCATGTGTGTGGGTGTGTGTGTGTGTGTGTGTGTGTGTGTGTGTAGGTCAGCGCCAACACGTCGACACAGCTGCACCAGGGTAGCACAGAGGTGATGGAACAGGTGGGGGATGGGTGGGGTTTGTGTGCGTGCTGATGTAAGAAGGGTTCAAATGAAAATGACTATTGGCGAATACAGCAGTGCCACTTCTCTCCCATGATTCAGTTGTGCTGCAGCGTGGTGTCCTTTCAACTCCAGCCAGTTGTGTTGCATTCATCTGACGAGAGGGAGATTTTTTTCTCTGCTACATGTGGCGGTTTTAATGACTGTGTGGGAGGGCGGAGAGGCGGATCTCTGACCCGGGTTTCTCATTTCTCCGCACAGCACTGCTGGGCCCTTCCGCCGGATTGCAAGCGCAGCAGAGTGGGAGGAGAGGTGGAGGTGAAGAGGGAGAGACTCACATGGCCAGTCAAACCTGTTGGTGAAGCCTGGGTGAAAGCAACACACGCAGCACCTCGATGACTGACTTCAGCCAGACTTGATTTACAATCTGCCAATCAGAGCAGATGTTATCTCATCTGCTGTGAAGTGACACAAGGCCTCGCTGCTTCTCGCTGTCCAAACAGGTGTGCATGACAAGTGTTTTGTTCCGAGCTAATTCCTTAATCACTGTTTAAACACATGAATTGGGACTGAATGTGTTTTGGATCGACTGTTTCCAGGCTACTGTTTGTTTTACCTCCATACCCGATCTTCCCCATCGCTGTTCACTAAACCCTAGCCAAACAGTCCAGCTTATAATTAGCTTTAAATGCAAACGGAAGAAAGACGTCTGAAAATCAAGTGTCAGAGAATAAGATGAGAACTTGGGAATTTCAAATAAAGCTGTCGAGCCTCCACTTGTTTACTGTAAAATGACTCCTGCATCATGCAAAAAAGGTTTTCTAGCTAATTTAGCTGTCAGCAGGAATACACAATAAAAAGTGAATAGTTTGCAGATAAAAAAAATCTCCATCTTTCGTTTAAAGATGTTTTTAGATGTGTTTTTTTTTTTACTGTTTAAAGATGATGGACATAGCTATGTAATGTCATCCATTGGTTTGTGTACTCCCATTCTGAAGCCTTGAATTTGGCATTTTGACTGTTCTTGGCCATCTTGGATTTTTGGAACCAGAGGTGACCATATTTGGACAACAGGGCTTTAATTAAACTTAATATGATTTGATTTTTAAATGAAATGGACTTACTGGGAAAGCTGACGATCCATTAGCTCTACCAAACACTGAACAAAACTTTTTTAATGTTACAATTAAACTTTCACAAACTGAAAACATACTGTACTCTATTCTCTGTGAATCTAGGGTTCAGCATATCCTCATAGAACGGTTTTCATGATATCCTATGAATGAGCGTCACATCCTTAATGTAAAGTTACATAATTAACTTAAACTTACTGAGGCTAGGTTTAGGAAAAGAAACATGGCAAGGATGTGCCTTAAAATAACTCAAAGTTCACACAGTTCCAAACAGTTTTTACCCATCCATCCCTCCACGTGATCACGTGATTACAGCCTTCCAAAATTCGTGGGTGATGCACGAATCACTGACTCATTACGTGGAATATGTACGAAATTGGGTGCATTTTCGTAGAGCTTTGAACAGTTTATCAGCCTGTGTTGTCACACTATGGTTACATTACCTAACCAATGTTGTTGCCATGGTAGCAAATTGTCAACAGATGGCACCCATCTGTCACTCAAAGAGGCCCCGCCCTTAATGATGTGTAACTTTAAGCGTTAATAAAATGTAAACAGATAAGTGCTACATAAATTCAGCCACAGTAGAAGTGGCATATTATTTTTATAACAACTCACAAGCAGTAGTTCTGAGTGGTGGATGGTAAGACGTACAAAGTGAAACATAAACAGGAAGCAGTGTGACAAAATGGCAACAAACTTAAAAATGTGGCAGCACTTTTTCATGACAATAACAGGTTTTCTGTTTTTTTTATTTTACGCCATTTTGCAGCGGTAAAAGCTAATCTTCATGTTACATCATTTGAATCCAGTGTGTGTAATGTGGTTTTTGGAGCTTCAGGAGACATCATGTGACTGTACTGCAGTCTCATTCACTAACTGAGCGACTTTGTCAAGGCTTTGTTAACAATCTGTTCAAACAGATGCAGAATGTTACTGATCTTTTGTCACAGATGTGTAAACAGGGGAAGGCACACATGAAATCAAAGCCTTGATTCTGCATTAAGACCACGAAGCCCTGCGTGTGTGTTTAGAGGAGGAGGTTTTACCTGCATTCCTGCTCTCAGCAGTGAAGAGGGAGTGTTGTTGGCAGACGGCAGGTATGTCACAGCGTGTATCAATCATCACGTCACTTCAGCTGGCCCCGATCTGTCACAGCGAGGCACAGAAATACCTGACGTGAATTGGCTGAGTGTTGGAGGTGGAGGCGTAGCTTTACGGTAAGACAAGTTGTCCTTAAGAGATGTTACGCAACTGATAGTAAACGCTGCTGTCAGTGAGGTATTCACTGGGGGTTCAACAAGGGTTTTCTTTTAGTTTCCATTATTTATAAGTGTGGAGGTTTTTTTTTTTTAATAATTTTTTAGTTATAGAGGTTTATTTGTGGTTGATTACTTTTCATTCCGATCTCCTTTCAATTTTTATTTTCACCTCTCCACTTTTTTATGTTTTGATTCTGATCAGCTCGTATTCTCAGTTGAACTCTTTTTGTTGTCTATGTGGGAGCTAATGTAGCTCAGGAAGCCCTCAGAGCTCAGCTTACTAAAGAGCAGGTTTGAAAACGGAGAGGTCATCAGTTGAAGCTGAAGTTGGTAACTTTTAATAAATAACAACAAGATATTGCTCTGCCCCCTTGTAGTGTTTCTGTCTTTAGTTGTAAAATGAGAAAGTTTGTGACCTGGCCACCGTGTTAAAAAAGGATGAGCGATACACCAAGCACCGCCCACTGACTGGAGCAAACTCTTATTTTATCTCTAAACCAACCCAGACTCACTCCAAAGTCGTTTAATACCGGCACTTTTCCAGTAACAACCAGCATCAGACACCGACAAAAAAGCCATCCTTTCACCTTAGCATGCGCCAGTTGCGACAAAGGTAGACTGTTGCATTGCCTCGTGTCACCTTTTCCTCAGCCAAAAAGTTCCACCTGAACACACCGCAGAGACCTGCATGAGAGGAGATACCACACCAGCAGACCGCGGTTGTCTGTATTTATTGTTCAAAAACGGAAACCGGAATAGCGTCTTGATGCTAGTTGGCCAGTTAGCACATTAACAACACAATCCAATGTTGAAAGAACAAATTATATTTATCATGTGCTGGTGAGCAATGACACAAACAACTACAAACTATTTCTGCTGAAGAGCTTAATACCACAACAACAAACACTCACTGACGGCCCAACATTGACTGACAGCTGACCGTCAGCTTGCTGTGTCAGCACCTTTAGAAGCAGCAGGAAGTGAAGGAGGGACATGATATTTTCATATGTCTGTTTTCATATCTGACTAACTGTCCCATGGAATACTTTGTAGATATAGTTAAAGTTCAAGCAAACTCATCCATCCATTTCATCTGCTTATCTGGGACCAGAGAAGAAAAAGAGAACATCATAGCAGCCTAATAAATCTACAGAATCTTCTGCAGTTTGGCATCAAAACAAGATAAAACCCGAAATCATAGTCCACTTCATTAGATATTTTCCACAGCTTTCAAGTGCTTCTCATGCTTTATTGTCTACTAACCACTCTTTCCAAGGTCAATATGAATGTCCATGCTCAGCCAGAATTTGGTAGTGAAATGAATTAAAAAGAAAGATTTGGAATTTAGCATTTTTTATGGTTTGACAAAACACTGCAGGTCTGGATGTTTTTTACAGTTCTCCAAAAAAAAGTAGAGAAGTTGAGGGCATTAATTGCCAAAAATATTTTCTACAGAGACCTGTGACACACAAATTTATTTTTTGAAACTTTTCTATAACATTTTAAGATTAAGATTTTTTTGAAGATTTTTTTTTGTCTCTGGTACAAAAACATTTTTCTGCTTTTCAGCTCAACCAAGAAACAAAACACTCCCATGCTCTTATCATGGTTTTTAACATTTTGGTTCTGTGCTTTTATTCATTTTATTCTTTATTTCTTTCAGCATTTAATTATTTACTTGTGTATTTTATTCAGAATGTATTTATTAATTTATTTGACTAAGTGTTCATTTTTTTGGTGCATGTTTTTATGTTTTGGGTTTGTTTGATAGTTTGGTGGTTGTGGCTTCCAACCTTTACATGTATATAGCTTGGAATAAGAACATATAATCTGTCTATTGTAAAAAAAGAAAAGAGTACAAAGAAGAACAAAAATCTTCTCATGCAACATTTTTAACACCTCGACCGTATTTACAGTGATAAGCAGAGAAACAGGGCGTTCATTGATTGGTCAGTGTCTTCCAACATTCCCATTTCTATCACAGTTAAATGATAAACACAGCTGTTATCTGCGCTGCCTGGTGAATGTGCTCCAGTGTTGAAATCCTATTTTGCACATCTGTTTGCTTGCACATGCCCACAGCTGCACCTGCGCGCTCTGTCACATGCTATCGGCGCACAAACACTGAACTCCACATGCAGATTGTGATCTCTGCTCCGAGACGAGGGGAATTCGCCAAGAGCAGCTCAGCACCTCTCGGCTGCAGCGCTCACTGGAAGAAAAAAGAAAAAAGAGCAAAATGTGCAGGCTGCATGTCAGATGCTTCCCTGAGGCCACTGGATCGAACAGCGAGGCCCGTCAGCAGATTCTTACAGAAAAGATCTGACACAATGAAATTTTCTGGAGCTGAGAATAAAAGGCAAACAAGCTCTGTGATACCTGAGCGCTCCCCTTCAGAGACACTCTGAGAGAGCTGATGAATTTGCCTAATTCTGATTAGCCTCCTGCTGGGTCGCCTCTCTGTTTGTCACCGGACGGTAACTTGGATTCAGTGGTGTCTTGAAGTGTGTGAATGGGAGGGGATGGGTGGGAGGGCAGAGGAGAAAAGCCCCTCGCCGCTCCAAAGCTATTAG
This sequence comes from Cephalopholis sonnerati, assembly GCA_019142605.1. Classification (NCBI taxonomy): domain Eukaryota; kingdom Metazoa; phylum Chordata; class Actinopteri; order Perciformes; family Serranidae; genus Cephalopholis; species Cephalopholis sonnerati. The sequence goes on from JAGQAX010000015.1 coordinate 36,612,867, forward strand.
CTCGCTCTCTTTCCACCTGTCACACATTGGTGACTTTATTTCGACTCAGCCGAGGCCCCCTGGCAGATATCAGAGAGATCATCTCCGTCTTAAGCTAAACGACTCCAACAAGCGTTGCGGCCCTCCCCTCCCGTCCCCCGTGACCCCCGCGACCCCTCGGCACCACGGGCCGCCTGAGGAGCAGAGGTCTGAGCCCGGCCGAGGAGGAGTGGCCATGGGAAGAGAAGGAGATGGGCCGAAATGAGCTCTGTCATGCAGAAAACTGCAGGAGGGGGGAGGCGACGAATACACACTCCCACCCCCCACAGATATGCACACACAGCTGGGACAAAGAGAGACACACACTCACACACAGATTAAAAAAAAAGACTCAACAGTAATCAAGCTCAGTTTTTCTTTCCTCCTCACACTCTTTCCCTGTGTGTTTTCTCTCTATCTGACACACACGTTTTTCTTTCCTCCCCCTCTGTCTCCCCCTCACACACACACACACCACCAAAACACACAATAGCAGCTGCGACAAAGCCCTCCGCAGGATTAGCCAGCCTTTGTTGGCAAAACACAAATTACAAGTCTTTTAGCTCTGACTCCGCCCTCCCTGCAAGTGAGTGACTGAGTGTTGTGTGTGTGTGTGTATGAGAATGAAATAGAAAGTGTGTGTGTGCAAGCATGTTCATATGTGTGCTGGTGTTTCCTGCTCTGTATGATGCATGCAGGCGCGCAGAGGGTTGTGTGGAAGTGTTTTGGTGCTTGTGTGCAGGTTTGTGTGTTTGTGTGAGGGGAGTGTGTGGAGTGTTTTAAAGAGGGGGTTTTGTTATCAGTCTCAGGCCAGCAGAGAAAACAGGCGTAACGGAGAAGAACCCTCGACAAGACGCCTTCTGAAACACTGAGGAGGAGCAAGCTGTCAATTAGAGACGTCTCTTTTAAAACCGCAGTGCAGCTGAGCCCATGCTCTCCTCTCCTCTCCTCTCCTCTCCTCTCCTCTCCTCTCCTCTCCTCTCCTCTCCTCCTCCTGCTTTACAGGGTTCAAACGCCCATATTTCCCCCGATGGTTCTCTACAGTCTTTGTATAGTCACATCTGCAGCGTGCTCATGATGAAGCTCTGGAGGAGCTGAAGGAGGCGACGCTGCAGGCTGCTTTAGTCGCTGTTTGTCATTTGTCTTCATTCAGGTGATGATAAAGTCCCAGTTAAACTCTGCAAAGGTGCAACACAGGTCCGTTACTTTGCTCACTTACAGTCTGAGAAATAAGCTGCAAAGTTGCTTCGCTAGTGAATAAAACAGCAGAACAGCAAAGCAGAAATGTTCAGAGTCAGTTCAATTTGCATTCAAAACATCACTCTACCCAAAAACCATCACGTTATGTAAAGGTAGCTTCATTACTTTATTAGGCCAATGAGAGTTAATGACCAGGAGAGTTGGTTTTTTATTGACTTGCAATGTAGTAAACTTTTTAGATCTTTCTTGAATGATCCTGTAAAATAAGAAAAGTGCATCATGAGAAATGTTCTAACTACTGTCAGTCATCTGCACCTGGAGGGGATCTTGGGTTCTGTCGTGTGTGAGTTTCTGTCTTTCTACAACTAATCTCACAAACTACTGGAACAATCAGCCTGATATTTTGTGTACACATGTATGACTGTATGCTCATGGAACTCTTGTGGTTGCAGCAGGCAGAAGGGAGGCTTGTTGCCAGAGTGTTAATGGAAGCAGAGAAGAGCTTGAACAATCATTGTGGTGGAGGGGAATACCTTTTTCTTTCAGGAATCACTGAAGGCAGGTGACAGTCTATTCTCTGACATCGGGCTCTGTCTGTGGATGTGGAGATGGCTGCATTGAAGAGAAGGGCACGCTGCGGGTGCACCACAGTGGACCGCCAGGGACTGTATGAGAGGGTGGCTGCTGGTGTTGCTGGCGTTGTTGCCAGCTCACTTGGCTGTGTCGTCCATGTCATCAGTGGTGTTCGGCCCTTGTGGAAGGAGGAGAGGAGGCCAGAAATTAATCAGGAGTTGAGATCTCATTAGGGCAAGATTGAGCCTGGTTGCGGTACGCTTACCACTGAGCGCTTCTCCTCTGAGAGGCTTCGCCATGGTTTGCCTGCTGTGTTGTGGCTGAAGGATAATCAATTTCGAACAGGTTATTGTACAAATTGTCGTCTGAATCAGGCAGGTTGATTTGTAATGAAGGATCCATGGTGAGTTGACTTTTTTGAAATCTTAGTTTCAATAAGTTTCATAATACAATCAAGCATTTAGGCGTGACGTACGGTCTGTTGTCGAGAAATCTGAGATGAACAGAACAGAATGGGTTGGCCAGGTGTAAGTAGGTGTGGCAAGTAAACAGAGGTGAGATTGAGGCGTGGCCCTGCTCCTGAAGTTAAGGTATCAAATTAACTTCATTTCATCTCCACCTGGGGGAGATCAAGGGTTTGGTGGTGTGTGTTTCTGAAACTAATCTCACAAACTACTAGACCCATCAGCCTTATATTTTGTGTGCACATGTATGACTGTCTGCTCAAGGACCTCTTGTGGTTGCAATGATTTATATTGGCCTTTTTTATACCGTCACTGATTGCTGACTGCTCAGTCCCCTTAACCTGCTGATAAGGCTGCAAGTTTTCAGGACACATTTTGACCTTTATACTGGTTCAAAAACATTGACATTGATAGAAAAGTTTGGTCTCATTTTCAACCAGGGCATCTGCAGCTGTGTCAAAAATAGACAAGGTGCTTTTTCGAATTTATCTTGTTTATTAGCTTCCCGGATGCCTCTGAAATGGTTTGCACATTTGCAAACATTGTCCAGAGTGTCCGTAAAGTACTTCCTTGTTAATACTGGTTGCATTTTCACATCATCTGTTTCACTGAAATGAAAAACGCCTCCAGCTCCTGAATGCCTATTGTGTAAGTATAAAATCCATATTTGTTTCATAGTTTGTTTTTTTTTTTTACCAATCTTTGTATTGAGAATTATTTCTTATCCAGGTTTCCTTTGTGAGTGTACCTTGTCCTTCTGAGTCCTCTCCTCGAGCCAAAACAAGCAGAGGGGTTATTGATCAGTATCGATCAGCACAGGAGCTCAGTAATCATGTGGGCTCTGAGGTCAGGACACAAACACCTATACAAAACATAACAGAGGTTGTTTTTCTCATAAAGGAATATTGAATGTGAGAAGTTGGCTCCACTCTTTAAAGTCCTTGTTCATTCATCAGTTTGTCTCAAAGCGCTTCTGCTGAGGAAAGTGAGAATGAAATTGATTACCATATTATTGGGTTCCATCTGAAGAGAATTGGTCTGGAAATGTTATTTACAGTAGTTGTCATTTCTATATGCTCTGAGTTGTTGGTGTTGCCTCTGCAGACTTGGCAAGTGGAGAAAAACTGCACTTTACGCAGCCAGAAAAGTACCAACCAAAACTCTCTGTGGTCGTTCAGACTTCTCTCTGAGTTATGATGAGTTTTGATTCAGAATTGCACAGGACGTCTCTGCAACAGGAGCTCAATATTTGAACCTCAGGCCCAGAAATACTGTAATCTGATATCAAGAGACCAAACCAGTTTTTACCATCCAGGACCATCTATGATACTCTACAAAAACATCTCCATGTCATTATACCTGACAGAGGTTTGGCTTTTATTAAGAAACATGTCATGTATCCCCATGGCCTCGTCAAATATCCACGTTTGGTCATGGACTTTCCACGTCCAAAAATGACGTCCAGGGTACCATGGCTGTGTTGGTCGTTGATGTTCTGGGACACCGTGTCAACTTCAGCCTGTTACAGGCATTGTCTGTTTTCAAAATACACTTCTGTTTTCATAGGAAATGTACAGTTTGCATACAGTTCCTTTCAAAATAAAAGCACTATATCGGTACAACTACAACACCAACATGCACATGGTGGTCTTTTGACCCCCCTTATCCCACCGCATTTCCCTGTGTTTCCCTTTCTTCATCAGTATATAATGTCAGAAGTCACTGCCCAAGCGCCAGTATTTGTCAAATTCAGAGTGAGACCAGGTTGAATTTCAGACCTCATAAATAGTAGCAGTCTTTTTTTTAACATGTTTAACCTGTACTGTTACATCAGCTTGCAGTCTTCTTCTTCTTCTCCCCCTTTAACTGTTGCACTGCAGCCATTAATGATGCATTACAACCAACAACACCTTCACACTTGCACTCACAGTAGCAAACAACACTAGTTGGGTTTCAGTCCGAATATAGTGCAAATTGTACCCAACTTTTTTAGAAAGTGGACAAAAGAAAAATACAGATTTATGCTCCACTACTGTTGGGTGATTATTAGGAGTCCAGGCACAGTGAGATGACATAATTGCAAGAGTCAAACCTGAAGCGAAGGAAAGCAATGGATGTATAATAACGGAGAGAAAGACAATGGAAACAGAGAGCTTTGAGCACCTAATATAATCTGTAAGAGCTCTGCTAACAGCCCTGTGTGCACAGAGAAGCTGTTAAAGCCTTCAGAGACGATGAGGAGACCTCACAGTGGCTTATAATGATGGTACGTCATCATTTATTCACTGAATCCATTTCTATGGAATGTCTATGTTGCATTTAACTTTGACTGACACACCAACTTTTCCCACCTCCACCAAATGTGTCATATTTTGTTTTGTTTTTTTCCTTTTTAAATGTGTGGTGTTTCCACATAGGTTTTTTTTTAGTGCGCAATGAAAATATGCATAAAAAGAGGTGGACTCATCGACCCCTAAATCAGGAGGTGGCCCCTCTCCAGTGGCTCCCTGTGGCTTTGACAAAAACTGATATTGAAATGAATAATGGTTATTTTAAGGTTCTCATTTTCATTTGTCATTGTTGAAAGTGACTCTCACACTCTCCATTTGTAAGAAATGTGTAGTCTACACACTGAATAAAAAAAGATTTGGCATTTCATTAACTAAAATATGCGTCACATGTCTACGATCTGGTGCCTTTTCCTCTAAATTTTGATGAACCTCCGTAGCATTGTCTGGTCTCAAGTTTCCCCAGATAGGCTTGCCATTAATTCCAAATCCCAAAAAACTCTCTGAGGAGGTAGAGAATTAAAGAACAGATTTGTTTGCTTTTATCGACAATGCTACAAAGTTAAGGTACCAAATAATCAAAAAACAGCCCAGTGTAGAGCCAAATTACATCTAAACAAATGCTCATTTAGACCTCTTAGTAATATTGATGGGCTGATTTAGACTTAAATGGCTGTTTCCTTCATTATCAGGCTCAAATATATTTTTCAGCTGCAGACAGATTGTTTTTTCTTTTTGGCTAAAAATGGCTTTTTTGATATTAAAGATTGCTGACCCTTTAAATCAACACATTACTTTAATCTGGCCAGAGATACAGGATTCTTAAACAGAGGAGAAGTTTTGTTTCCTCTGCAGCAGCAGCCCTGAACAATCTGCCTCGCTGATGCTGCTGTGAGTGTGGTCATGGAGGGTTTTTTTTTTACTGTCTATATGTGTGTGCTGCCATGTATATATCTGTACGTGGCTATTTGTATATATGTACGTTGCTGTGTGTGTGTATATCCAGTAAATGTGTATAGGTGTATGTTTGTGTGCACTGGCTGTGGAAACAAATATTCCTCTGGGACAATAAATCTAAATCTGAACCCTCTGCAGCTGGAAAATGTATGTATGAAGTCACTAACATACTTGTGGTGTGCACATGTATCCACAGGATACAAAAATAATACAATCAGAAAATTGGCTCTGTGGCGCCTCTGGTGGCCAAAAACGTCAGAGTGGACCTTTAACGTTGGCAGAGAAGTGACTGTGCTTTCTAAATTAGGGTGAATGGGACCTCTTCTCTTCAACTCTTATCTCTCTCAGTACAACTAATGGCACAAACACACACCAACTTTAGCAACTTTTAGAAAAGGAGCATCACAAATGGACCTCCAGCTTTATAAACACATTGAATCTTCTTCTGACCGCATCCTCTTTATGTTACTGATTGAACTGTGGATTTTTATGTGTAGATTATTTCGACCTAGACATCACATTTTTAAGAGTTGTTAGGTAAACAGCTGTGAGATGTTAGCGCCTGTAATCAGTTAAGCACTGAGGTCAGCCGTGTCAATATTTTCCCATATCTGCTCAGCATTGTCTCCTTTATTTACCTTCCCTCTCCCCTTTGGGAATAGCATTCCAGCTACATCTTAAGATGGCCCCAGATCACTTAAGCCACTGACCATATGTCATAACTCTGCTCGGGATTAGGCACATTCTCCACTTTATGGGCTAACTTGTGGGAAAGTGTGTGCAGCGCTTGACTACCAGTATTACTTGGAGAAAATCCACCTCGGATCAGAAGCGGCTGAAGCTTTCGTTCGACCTGCCTTCAAAAAAGAGAAAAATTTCACTGGTGGAGTCAGAATGAATAAAATATCTTCAAACTGGGATAATTAGCGCAAAAATCAAACTCCTCTGATTCATTCTGACACATAACACATGACACGATATATGAACGTTATTCTTCACTCACTCATTACAGTGTGAATACATGCATATGTAATGTTATTAATGTATTAATGTCACAGTGAAAGATTTCATCTTCAGGTGGCCCCGGGTTTTATTCTTGTTTTGTTTGGTCTCCATCGTTGTTGCTAAGAGCTAATCTCTGAGCTTTATTCAGCTGTCAGTCAAACACAAAGGGAGGTTTTACCTCGGTTCTTCTATCAGAGCACTTTCTGTCTCACCTTTCGTCTGTTGGAGGTCAGCTCCATCACTTCCTTTGTCACACTGAGTTTTACTCAGTTCAGACACAAGCAAATGGAAATGTGTCCATCAGCTGGATAAAGCTTGATTTAGTGTTGGTGAGAAAAGGTATTAATTTGAAAGAAATTGTATTTATATCTAAAATTTTATTCACCATAAAAAGTTTCATTGAGGTTAAAAATCTCCCTCACAGCAGTGTCCTGGCCAAAACAGGCAGCAGTACCTTTAAACAAAGACACAGACATACAACATGTTAATGTCAAATATGACTTAAAAAAAGATTTCAGAATCACAGCATACTTAGAAATCAAGTTGGCACATATCCACAACCTGAGGCACCTTCCCTCAATCTGTGTTTTAAAACTAGGATTGCAACAGTGGGAGATTTTCACAGTACGATAATTGTCTCTGAAAATATTGTGGTGTCACGGTATTACAGAATTTTTATTACTCTCAGTTACAATGACCCTTAAAGACATGAAAACAGAAGGGCTCTTTTAAGTCAAATGTTTTATTACTATCATTGAAACTTGAAGTCATTTTTAAAGTTTGTGTAAAAAGTCTCTCTTTGATAATAACCAAATTGAATGTAAGCTTCTCTGTCTAGCTGCTTCCCCCAACACTGTAGAAAAGCAAATTTACATGGTACGATAACCACAGTATACTTTAAAACTGGTATAACACTGCAACTCGATTTTAAAGAGACCAGCACCCTTAGACCTAAATCAGTCTGCAGCAGAGCCCAAACTGCAGGAGCTGTGTACCCAAAAGCCCCTTTTTACCATTCACCACAAACTTTGGGGACAGATAGTGAGAGTAAGTCTTGTGAATCTGTCACAGAGCGGAGACAGTTGCTTCCAGCATCTTTCAGATGGATAAATGTGTATAGTTAAGAAGGAAGCAAGTTAAGAATTGCCTTATAAATAATGACGTGCTGTAATTACATCTGAGGATGGATGATACGGGCCGGCCAAGCTGAGCACACAGGAAGCAATGGTGCAGGCTGTTGTCACAAATTTTTCATACATTTTCCTATGAATAGTAACTCACCCAAATTTCCCACAAATTGTCTGGCAAAAGGCTGCAATCACGTGACCAATGTGCTGACAGCAGTAAACACGTAAGCACTTGTAAGGATGCAGGTTGGGGTGGTGGATGGGTCACAAAAACACCTTTACCCAGTACTTTCCCCCAGACTCACGTGTTCCAATCTGTGTGAACTAAGCTTTTCCTAACCCTAACTTCTGTAACTGTAATTAAGCAATTAATATTAATTATGTAACTTTACATTAAGAACATAACATCATTCATGGGTCGAACATTCATGGGATATCATGTGAGTCGTTCTATGAGAATACGTTAAGTGGTGAGTGATTGGTACTGAACCTTAGTTCTCCATGGTATACAGTACAGCAGGGATGCTTAACTTACTTTGCCCTGGGCCACTTTTGCAAAATAACACAAAGCCAGGGACCAGTTAATAAACCAACATTGATATATTTCAGTATAAGAGGGAAATCCAGTGGCAGCAGCCCTGCACAGGTCAGGTGTGCACAGGGGCGTGTCTAGGATTTGAGGACATCTGGGGCTCAGCCTGGATGTCCATCAGGAGGTTTGGGGGCAGATCCTCCTTTGGCACTTTACTTTGATAAACAAATCTGTATGCTTTTAATGCACCCTGGCTCCTAAATTACATTCAAAGTACATAAAAAAAATTCCCAGTGAATTAGAAAATGATCTGCAGGCCACCTGGCACCCTGTTGTTGAGTATCACTGGTATTCAGTATCAAAGCAGAGAATGCACTGAGAAGATATATGCATGTATAAAACAACATCAAGTCAACCACAGTCCTAGCAACAAGTTGTCTGTTTGCATCAACAGTACACATTTAGTTCTGAAATAAAAGCTCAGCTCTGACTTCTTTACAAGTTCCTGAATGTGAGGCTTAAAAGAGAGTGAACATTCAATTAAGACTCCCTCGTATTTTTATGGAGACTCAGACTCAATGACACTGCCCTGAAACGCAATAACAGATGGAAGGTTTAATGGCTTTTTCTTTGAGTTTGTCATATGTTTTGTTTTGTCAGGATTCAAAGTCAATTTCAACTCATGAAAAGTGTGTTGTGCAGTATCAAAAGCCTCCTGTAACTGACAAAGAGCCTGATGCTGTGTATGAGCAGAGCAGTAAATAACAGTATCATCTTCATAAAAATGAACATTTGCATCGGGCACATTTTGACCAACACTCTTAACATAAACTGTGAATAAAGATGGTCCTACGTTTGAACCCTGGGATACAGCCTTTATTACCTTGAGAGAGGAGAGGTGATACCTTCAGCCTGGAAACACTGATCTGTTTAATAAATCAAACCAACAGATTGTTCGGACAATCCAATACTGAGAAGTCAGTGCTTTATTATTGCATGCCTGACAGGGTCAAAAAAAAAAGGTGTGTTATTTTAACCAAGAGTAAATCAAAACCACAAGTTTAACTCCTGAGCGTATTATATTCTGATCCCTTTCCATTGGTGGCATCCTACATCACTGAAGCTTATGAAACTGATGACAACAAAACCAAAGAAATCCAATTTTTATGAAACATCTGGGTAAATTATTAGATGTTACTAAGGGGAAATGGTGTCATAACTTAATAAGTTTTGTATTTTCCTGGGTTTACATCGACAGTGCTCATAGTTTTTAAGTATTTTTTAAGCTTTCTGTATGTTGTGGTTGCATGACTTTGACTCTCGTACAAACACAATCCTCAGACATTATCTTCACATTTGTTCCTGAGTGAGATATAAACTCTAAGTTGCCTAATTTGTTTATCCGTGAACTCAAACTCAGAGACAGAGCTTTAAATGTGACCCTGATACTCAGTACTTTAGACCTTTACACAGTCTTAATTACAGGTACATTACCCCCAGGAAGCTTTGTATCGCCACAGTTATTGTGTTCAAATGCCCCAAAGTCCAAACCAGTAGATTTCAGTGTTTCCATGGCAGTAAGGACACCCAGTTGAGATGAGTTAATTAGGCCAGCAGGGACCTCATGTGAAGATTAACGTCCTGCACCCCAATAATGACGATGCACTGTAATGATTGTAGCAGCAGGGAGCAATAAGCAGACAAATTCTCCCATAAACCAGTTTTAGTGCTGCATATGTAACACATAACCTTTTATGTACAACCTTCAAAGCCTGATGGAGATCAATGCTATACATTATGCATGTTGCAGATGAAGATGAAAAGCAGCAGGCCTTCAGTCGTGATGCGAGCGGACAGTTTGTTGTTGGCCTGAACCTACGCTTTTACCTTTGTATGAAAGCCCAGCAGGGGCCGGACCTCTGGAAAATATCCCAGATTGTTTACAGGAATTGACTTTGAAAATATGCAAATAACACAGTCATCCCGGCATGCATGGTAACATTCAGCTGTTTAATACCCCACAAGTGTGTGCGCTCAGATATCTGCTGATTAGAGGTTGAAAAGTGACACGACCACAATGTGTTGCTTCTTTTAAAATTCTTCATGTCCAGTTCAAAATAATGGACGTAGTTACCATGACATCACCCATTGGTTTGTGAACTCAAGTTTTGAAGTCTCGAGTTCGGCATTTTGGCTGTCGCCATCTTGGTCATTTGTTATGTTCTTGGACATGTTAACGTGGGGTCTATAGGGACTGACTCGCTCTTGGAGCCAGCCTCAAGTGGACATCAGAGGAAATGTAGGTTTTGGATTCATGTTGCAGCCTCCACTGACATTTCTGCCAAAGATCTGCTGAGCCACCACTGCATCGCTTCTTTGTTGACAGTTTTTCAGCAAATCACTACAGACCTTCCAGAAATATTTTACCTTCATTATCATAAAGTAAATATTTTCAACTTTTGACCCCTTGTGCCGGCGGTTAGTCCAGCATCGCCTGGAATCCTGAGATGCCTTGTGAAATTACCTTGCGTTCACTAGAAACTAAATTTGGAGAATTTTCTTTTCAGTATCATTACATTTCACACGAGGTGTCTGAAAAATCAAATGTATCTGTGTGTGAATTTCACCAACATGAAAGTGGAGATAGAGCCAGCTACTGGAACCAAACCTACCCACACACCACTTTGTTTACACGACATAAAACCTCTCTTTTAAAGGAATACTTCACCTCCCAAAGGTTTGTTAAAAAGGGCTATCTGTACTGAGCATCCGAATGGATAAATGAGATTTGGATTATTCTGCACCAGTTGTTGTGAAGGCCAAAACACACTGACAGTGAACAGTGCACGTCAAAAAATATGCCCCTATTATTTTTAATGTACAACCCCACACAGGTGGTGGCAAGACATGCATCAGGACGCACCGCCCCGCAGCACTTCATGCTGCTGTCCTATTTCCAGCCTTGCCGCCCCTGAATTAAGTACATTTTTCTCCCACTTGCTCTCTGATTGTACCCACCAGCTCCTGTAGTAGCTCTTCTTTTCTGCTCCTGTAGCAGCTCGACTCCTCTCCTCACCATGGATGTATAACTCTGTAGCAGTTGCTGTGTCTCATGTGCGATGAAAAATAGATGAGGAGAGAGTCGAAAAATATCCTGAGTGAAGTGCTGGTGTGATTTTAGTTTGAGAGCTTTTAAATTGATGTTTCGATATATTTTTGCTGTTGTTAAACGTGGACCCCGTTTACTTCATTGAGAATTTTCTGCATTTATAGATTTTTCATTGACAGGAGGCATGTGGGAAAAACATTTTCCTATGTAACACGGTCTGAGCAACTGATATACAAACTGTCATTTGGGGGGTGAAGTGTTCCTTTAAAATGTCTGTGTGTTTCGAGTGCAACGGAAACAGGTGAAAAGCCAGGTGGTGATCAGTGAGTACAATTTCTTCAAATGAAGAACTTTGTTAGAGCAGAGCAGCCTCTCAGGCGGATTTAAATATCCATACAGACTTCCTACACAAACGTCTGTTCAACAGTTGCTCACTTTAAAGTCTCACCCTCGTTCCTACTCACTTGTTTACAGGTTTCATCAGAGACCTCAGCAGCAGCAGCAGCAGCAGCAGAGCGAAGAATCCAAGATATGTAGTGTTAAGCGGAGGTGGATAACAGCTCAGCACTCGGACCGGATATGTGACAGTCTTTAGATTCTTTGTGTGTTGAATACCTGTCTTTGTGCCCCGGAGGGACGAGCTGCTACCTTCAAAACACCCACTCAACGTGCACTCAAGTCACTGCACAACAAACAGAGAAAGTTTGTGCACGCCATCACGACGGAAATAACTTCCCAACTTGTGGATCAAATGACCTGATTTGTGTCACGATATTTTCCTGCAAACACTGGCAACATAAGAAAGTTTCTCCAGTGTGATCGACTGCATTCAGAGAAATAAATAAATGCATTATTGGGATGATGCTTTAAATAATAGTGCTAAAGCAGCAAAACAAAGCATTAAAATCATTAGAGCGCTAATTCCAGTTCAACAAACAAGTGAGCTTCATTAGTTGATTATAAAAAGTGTCTCATTAAAGCAATCATGGTGATAACACTCAGAATCAATCCTCAGACTCTCTGCAGTCCCCGGGGTAATGGTGTGATTAACGACGGTGGGTAACCCTAATTGGAAATAAACCTAGAAAAATATGTAAGGGTGTTTGTGTTGCATTGTGGACGAGGTTCACTGGGATGGCAGCTGGTGGTTACCTTGGAAACAGCAGAGGATGGTCCTTTAACAGGCTGGATGTTGTGCTTTAATGCACTTAGAAAAAAAAAACATAAAGACGATAAGTGTAGAGTTTAGTGCAGCAGAGACTTAGTGTCTCTGTGTTTTCTAGGTCTCGTTATTTCTTTGATCATTTTATTGTCGCACTCTGACACAAACAGCTGCAGCTCTTTTATATTTCTGGCTGATTCAAGCTGTTAAATCAAATGTAGTAAAATTTAGGAATGAACCACAACAAATACTCAATGTAGGAGATCCTACAAGACACTGGAGACACAAAATCTGCCCTGTATTTAAAGAAGTAGTTTCACATTTTGGGAAATAGCTCAACACATTCTCACTGTGGCCTTGTCACATATCGATATTTGGTCATGGACTTTGCACGTCCACATATGACGTCCAAGGTACCCTGGGTGTGTTGGTTGTTGATGTTCTGGGACGCCGTGTCAACTTCAGCCTGTTACATGCATTGTCTGCTTTCAAAATACACTTCTGTTGTCAAATGTGTATTTTCAGGTGAAAGTCGGTAGGTGTTGGTCCCATCCACTACCCCTGGCATCTACCTTACTCCACCTTGTGCCGCCTTAACTTTCCTTGTAGTCCCAGCGAATTACCCTGACACTGCTGGCTGTGAATCATGCCAATGTAAAATGACAGCTTTTTTTACTAATCAAGCGCCGATATTCGACGACTTTGGAGTGAGACCAGATTGAATCGGCCTATACAGCTGATCTTGCCAACAATTACACTGTGCTCTCTGTCCACACTGAATCCGTTAAATATGGAGCTTTGTTGTGTCATGTAAATGTTACAGAATGTAACCCACATGGGTACCAAACCCATTTGTGTCATTTAGGGGAGACCGAGCGTTTTCTGCAGCTGCTCCCACCCTCTGGAACTCTCTGCCAAAATACATCCGTGACTGTACCGACCTACGCACCTTCAAAAAACTCACAAAAACTCACCTCTTCAAAACTGCTTTTCATCCATAACTGCTTTAACTTGCTTTGTGTTATTTTTATAGTCTTGTTATGAAATGTTTTAAATATTTAAAATATTTATTTAGTTTACAAATTTTAAATGTCTTACTACATTGTTGTTGTTTTTCCCTAAAATTTGTGTTATTGTGTGTTATTTTACTTGTAAAGTGTCTTTGAGTACTCTGAAAAGTGCTCTATAAATAAAATGTATTATTATTATTATTATTATTATTATTATTATTTAGATTATTATTATTATTATTATTATTATTATTTAAGAGCGTTTACAATGCCCCACCACAAGGCGGCGCACCAGTATATTATGATCACAACCACGCAGAGCTTGCTCGTCCTGAGATTCGCACGAGACATTGACGATGTTTGCCATTTGTTGAACGAGCTGGGCATGGAGCGTGATATAAACCCCTTAAATGAATGATTAATTGCTGCATAGTGTATTTATAAATCTCTTATTTATTAGGAGAGAGCCTTGTGAGTTGTTGAGAGCAGGAGAGGAGCTGCTTCAACCGTGTGCGCCCTCTGTTGGACTCCGGTAAGAGCATTGCTACATGCTAAGAGGCTAGGCTAGACGTTATTAGCTTGTTGATGTTAGCTCATGTGAACATGCTGCTCACTGAGACACTTTCATAAAAACCAGTCGGAGTTGCAGAGATGTTATCCAATGTTTAACCCACCGTGGTACCATTGTATCATTGTGATATGCGAAAAAATTACTTTAGAAAGGTCACTAGCTACCGCGCTAAAGCTAATCGCGGCTAGTACCGCTAATATAGCTAATGTGTGGCTGGCTAAACTACTATGTCACCACCATATCTAATGAGAGAAAAATACGGAGTGTGATGTCAGGTTGTAATATTGTTCTGGTACACTTTACTGTGTACATAATGTGAAAAGGAGTGAATTGATACAGTTCATTTACAGTTAAAAAGATAAATATTGATTTCAAAAGCTGTTTAAAAATATAACTACTGCTTAATGACATAAATAGGTTATTTACGTTAAAATACAAGTTCATGATGGGTAATTGTGTTAAAATATTTGTACTGTAAATGTGTACATCTTCATTTGCAATGATTGGAACAATGTACTGCATCTGGATATGTACAGTATATGCAGAGAATCAGAGTAGGAGTAGTAGAAAGTCATGTGATGAATATGGACCCAGTAGTAATTGAAATGTATTTTCTGCACCATGCGTGTAGATTGTTTTTTTTGCTGGATCAGGGATTGATCGGGACGATTCTGAACCTTTGGCGGTTCAGTGGCGAGCCAGGTGACCGACAGCGGACGGAGATCGGGATCCACTCCGAAGACCACAGTCATCTACTCACTCCCCTTTGACACAGATAAGAGCGTTCACCACAAAACCTACCTGGGTAGTAGAACGAACAGACATATGACAAAACACAGGATTGAACCCTATTTTCTGATACAGAAGAAAGGACACTTTCATTGAACTTTATCACTTTATTTTATTTTTATTTTATTTGAAAGAGCTCTGTTTTTTTGTTTTTTCCCTAATTCCATGCACTGCAAAATAGTAATTGTTTGGGAGGTAATAAAAGGATCACTGTTCAACCTCCAGTCAGAGTCCAACTTTCTGAACCTAGAGGAAATGTGGTTTGCGTTCTTATATTGAGGTAAAGGCGCTACAAGAACTTCCTGGAACTTCCCGGAGTCTCTTGTGGTTGCCAGGCAACAAGCTATCTTTATGATCACGACATTAGTTGTTCTTTCATATCTGATTCTGCTTGTTGTCGAGCAGGACAGGGGAGGGACAGTGGACACTTAAAGTGTCTCGAAAGACACCAGACGTTCAGACTGCTCTTAACAGATATTGAAAATGTGAGAGACCCCGCATATAATGACATATAACGATAAATCAGGAACACTTTTATCCCTTCAGTATATGGAGAGCAAACAGCATCACACACTAACAGACTTCATTCACCAACACCAAAAGTCCCGACTCTCAAAACTGAAAGTTTCTCACAATCAGACGTGAAGATGGCGAATGACTGGTAGGAAGAACTAGCTGCAGATTTTCACTACTTTTACAGAAAATTAACAAAAAATTATTTTTTAAATATGAATGACGTCAAGGAGACGATGTAAACTGTACGTTCAGTAATACAGCTGGAGGTCAGTGAGTCTGAGTTGAACCCCCTTTGATACTGCATTTCTCACAACAGGATATCAGACCATATATTCTGTTTAATACTTGTGACTTAAAATCGAATGAGTTCCAAGCAGATCGGGGAATGTAAAAAACTGTTTCAACATACCCAACCCAGGGGAAAATCTGACACGATGATCTTGAACACCATCAATAAAATCAGGGCTTTGCTGACGATTGTCAAGCGGGTAACCAGGCCCAAAATCAGCCTGATTCTCTCATAGATTCTCAGCTTAACTCCCCTTTTAACTAGAGCTCTGTCTCTGCAGTGTAACAACAACAGCATGCCACTTCCGTCTTTGTTTCTAAAAGACAACAGAGATTGTGAACGAGGAATTTGTACACCATTGATCAGTGCTAGTGAAAGAAGGAACGATATGCTGTCATTTTTCTGGTGAGCAAACTGTCTGAAGGAGAATGTCACCATGTTCAGAGCGAATCCAAACAGACACAATGTCTGTGTTTTTCTTCTTTTAGCAAAGCAGAAATTGTTTCAGCGAGTAAAGAAACTGACTTCATTTCAATTGTTGTGGTCTATTTAAAGATTTCTTTGTGCCCAGACGGGACACTATCGCTGAGTCAAAGCTGGGTCGGAACCAACGCGTACCGAGGATCATCCATCATCTGCAAACAGCCCGTCCGCCCCGACAGAGTAATAACACCTCAGCGGACCCGGCTTGATAGCCTGGATAAAGAAGGATCCAGCTGGACTGGTGCTTTTCAGTTTCTCTGGATCTGTCTCCTTCAGTTTGGGCGTCTGCTCGTCTTTATCTGCTTTTGTGTCTGACTGCCTTTCTGTTTCCAGGCCTTTGTTTGCTTGTCTGCCTCTCAAAATCTAAAAAGTGATAAACAACGTTCAAAAGCGTTCTTTGAGTGCAAGTTCAAAGCCAGTCAGTCCACCCTCCTTCTGTCTCTCCCTCCTCTCCGTTTCCATATATATTTATATATATATATAATCTTCCTCCCCTTCTTCTTCTTTTATTGTCTGGCATGAGTGGACGTTCGCCCACTTTCATGCTCCCTCCCGCTGTCAGCCGTGCTATATTGCAGCCCAGTCGGCCGCTGCAGTTAAACACGGGTTACTATGTCTGGTTAGCGGTTTTGTTGAGTGTGACACCCCAGGCTGTTCTCCCCGAGCCCAAACATTTTATGTTATGACAGCTAAAAGCAGGGAGCGTAATTACTGCAGCATAGTAACCTGAGTGTTTCTGTGGGGGCGAAAGGACTGCATAAACACACACATCTCTCTTAAATAGGTCGCATCCAAAATAGAAGACCGCAAATAAACCACAGTAATAGAAAGAGCTTTGAGAGCACTTGGGCATGAACAACACGAGCTGCAGAGTGCTTTAGATACACGACAAATTCTGATATAAAAGCCTCCTGTTTGTCTCTGTTAGTTACTCATTTCATTCTGTAAACTGATGTAAACAGCTGGAAACAGCAGCCTGTACGTTCACTCACACATTTTACACCTAAAAACTACAAGATCTAAAAAGCACTCCACCAACACTGCACAATCTAATGTACTTTACGTTAAAAATCGATGTCTGGATCTGCATCAAAATTCTGGGAGAATTGTGGGATACATGTGCGTGCTTTTTTAAAATTCAAGTGAGCTCATTAGCTCATGAGAAAATTGTGAAAATCTTTCAAGAAACTAAACATCGTTATATGTCATGTCTGTGATTTCTGATGCTGAAAGCCCCCTTTTGCGGTGGTTTGATACCCTGCTGGACGGTGTCAGTTTGAAATGTGGCTGGTAATAATGTAATAAGAAACTGATAGTGAAAGGAATCATATTACAGAGATTGTAACACTTGAAAAAACTATGCTCACTGATTTACAGATGTCTTTTTGTACAAAGGAGGATTAGAGCCATGTTGGAGAAAAAAAACAAAATGTAGGTTTCGAGAATAATGTCATGATATTACATGTTAATTACGGGGATGAGGATAAAACGCACTGTTCTTTAACCCTGCTGCTTTTAGGCAGCTTTAGGGTGCAAAGCAGAACCGAATAAGTTCTAAGTATATAAATGAAAACATAGTGAACACAATAACACACAGCATGGCATCACATAGATGTGCGATCACTGGTGGCACCCTTCTGTAATGTAATCTGTATATTACAACCTTCAGGGGATATTTTTTCTGGTGGCACACTGGTGGAAGTGGATGAATGAAAAATGAAAACAATAAACAGTTTATATTGGGTGGTAACATGTTACGTGACATTATAAATGTAATAATAAAACCTGAAATCTTGTTGTTAACGCGTTGTATCACCCCCAACACTGTTTGTAGACACTTTTTCACTTTTTATACCATGCTACCGACTTTCCCCTAAAATTATGCGTTTTATCTTGTAATATTTTTGACTGATTCTCATAAATTAACGATTTTTTCTTACAGATGTACGACTTTACTCTCAAAATCTAAGAATTTTTTTTCTGTAACGTGGCCCTAATCCTCCTTCGTTGTTTCACAATATTAGTCTATGTAAGTCTTTTTGGGGCACATGGCATCATGTGACGGACATAGTTTTATTGTTTGACCACTTTGAAAACTGGCTTTAAAGCGAGGTGCGCTTCCTGAAGGTGTGGGTACGCTTCTGCGATGACCCCATTCCATCACTGTAGGTCGGGACCATGTTAGCAGTGGTAACTGTTGGATAAGTACAGTGTTGAGCAGCAGAAATTAGCTAGCCGCGCACAGCTGGACCAGCTAACACAAGAACGAACACAGAGGCTCAGGCTGCGACACGCAGAGGAAGAGACTTCATCCTCCACTCAGGACGTCATTACTCCCTGTTATCCTTACAGGGACAATAGTTGTTTGCTGCTGTATTAATGCTCTGAATGTCGCACACAGCTCCTTTAATTGAGATCAGTTTGTATTAATCTGTTTACTTACATCATTATTGGGTCTTTATGTAGAAAAGCAGCATTAAATCTACTTTGTTTCAATGCCGTAAAACTAAACATGAAAACCTCCCTAGGGTGGAGGATTTGTGGGGTGGTGAAAGCATCCTACTGGTACATAGTTGCCTGTTTGAGTTGAAATTAAACAAAATAAATCAACCACTTACACATTTTTTGCACCTCTTATATATACTCTCACTGCTGTACATATATTCCCATGATGACTGAAACATCTAAAGGACCGTTTTAGAGTCTGGCTCCATATTTTTTGATCTGGTTGAGAGCATTTTAACTTCATTCTTCAGTGAGCTGTTATTTTATATAAACTCCCCCTGCTGATCCTGTGGGTTGCATGTTTTCCCTCCCCTGTGCCCTCCAATCGTCGGGCCTTGCATTCTCACGATAGCTTGTTTTGACAGGAGCTCCACACTCAGACGGACCGAGTATTACTTGACTCCAGACCTCCCCCTTTAAATGTGCTGAGCCTTGCCTCAGAAACCCGATTAAAGCCTTGAACAATAATCGTCCTCAATTTCCACCCCCTCATCTTCACTCTGGCCTCCCCGCTGCCCCTCTCGAGCCCCTCGCTCTCACCCACACCTTCTGGGTTTTGGTCAGAAAGGCGCAGTGAGATCTCTGGCGCCGGGTGTTTTCACAACTGCTTGGCTAAGCGCTGGGAGAAGCCTGTTAGCGCTGCTCTGTCCACCACTGAACGCTTAAGACAAAAAGGATCTTTGAGGAAGGGGAGTTAGTGTCAGTCGGTCCATCCCCCGCTAAACCCCACAAGTATTATGTTTCAATCCGGGTGGATTTACTGAACCGATTGACTGCTGCTGTTCAAAGATAGACCTCAGCCTGAATCTGGAGCTGCACTCCATCTTTAACCTGCTTTTCCTCTCCTGTGCCTTTATTTAGCCATCATTCATCCAGGAAGGAGGTGCTGAGCGCACGCTCCTTCTCAGAAACATCCTGCTTCATATTCACTCACGTAATGCTCACTTACACCTGAGCCTGTGTCCAAACTCTGCACCTCTGAACTCTGCAGTCCGACAGGGCCTGCATTGAGACTGGTGCTTATTGTGAAGTAATTTCCTGGAGTATCTTCAAATGTCAATAAACCATAATAATGAATGACAGTATCGAAATCGATAAACTTTTAAATCAGATTTTACAAAATAAAATCACAGATCTTATTGATCGAAAGGATTTTTAAATGTAGAAACTTAAAGAAAATATTTTATAATACTCAATCAGTTATTTGAGTTGTGTACATGATTTAGTTTTTGACATATGCTCGAGCACATCTTTCTTCAATTTTATTTTCTCTGGAGCCACAACACATTTTTGCACCACACCTAATGTAGCACAGTGACGTCATTACAAGCGTACAAAGTGACAACACATTATACAACAGCCTGAGCTTTTTACTGCAAAAAGAATGAATGTTCTAGCTATTATGATTTTTATTTTAGGTTTATATATTGACAGGATTATGCAAACAACAATCCCCTGTGGCTGCCTGTAAGAGGTCTGTTTTTAGAGGGTTTATTTGTGCAAGGTTTGGATAAACCTGTCACTAATCATTCATTTGATTGTTGATTCATTTATTTAATTACTCGAATGATCTTTTAGTTCTAAAATAATTTCCATACCCAGGTGATGCATGTGAGTGTCTTTCCCAGAAATGTTGCTACTTTGAAATCAGTGGACAAACTTGTTGCTGACTTTATGTAAAGTTGGCAGTATCATGTTCAGAGGTGCTGACAGAGATAAAGATTAATATCTTGAATCATTTCCGACAACAAATAGCAAGGTTTCCAAACTACAGATGAGTAAATGATGTATACTCTGTCAGATTAAGTGTGTGGTGGAGCCAGAGCTCCAGTCTGCTCATTACAACCAGCCGTGGAGCTGCTAACGAGCTTGAATCAAACGCACCTTGGCAGCACAGCGCAGCATTTCTCACCTGTCTGTGTCAGATATTCTCCTTGTGGTCACAGATATGCTTGTCGAACCTGCTACCTTCGCCCCGAGCGCTTCAAAGAATACATGTTGTGGGTTAATGTGCAGACGACGGAGCAGGTTAGTGGAGTAAAGAGCATGAACGTTGGGAGTGGCTGAGCACA